>OZ012689.1:37848056-37885556 GCA_963942565.1 Maea johnstoni
TCTGACATGCTTTCTCTGCAGTAATATACAGCAATCTACACTCATATTTTCAACATCACATTCCACTCTGTTCTCGGGAATGAAATTAATTTCAATTTGTTTCTCATCTCCTCTGTGAATGCTTCTGATGGCAATGGGTGCTTTTCGTTGGGAGATACAGAACTGATAAAAATAATCATGAAGTAATATTAGTTCTGAGCTTTTACCGTATTCCACAGGGAGAGTAGTAACAATGACGCCTACAGTGCCAACGCTATATTCCTATATTCTTAAATAATGCATTTGGTCTACATAGCTTGTTAGTTGAGTGTGTTTCGTTTTTATACACCAACTCATCAGCACCCTCATCAAAATGAACGAAATATTGTGAATAAAGCATACAGATATTCAAAGATTTAAATTTAGATATACATGAGATACATATATTTATTCTCATCTAGTAAAACCAATACTCAATAGGTTAAGATATGTTAAAATCAAATCTATTTCAGATGTAGCGTGTTGGAAAACGGTTAATAGTCCGTCATGTTTATGAGTAGTAAGGATAGGTAGAAAAAACTTGGCAATTAAGCAAGTGTGATATTTATGACATAAGCAGGTATCGATATTTATTGAAAATAGGAAAAGATTTAAAGTTTTGCCAGCATAATAGTTTGTTAGTATGTTGTTATCACTTCCATTCGTAACTTTTTTAAGTGGACATGACTCCGTCGATGGAAACTATTTTCCAGGCTAGGAAGAAAAAAATATATATGAGGAGATGTCGATATGAATATTGAAAGTAGGAAAAGAGTTAATGTTTTGTCAGCATGATAATTTGTTAGTTAATTGATATCACTCTTAATTCGTAAACTTTATAAGTGAACATGTCACCTACGATGGAAACCATTTCCTTCCACGAGGATGAGTTTCAAACCTTTTGTTAAAATTCAATAACTTTGTAATCAAAATCTACTTCATCCGTGAACTCAAGAAGAATCATAATTGATACGTTTTCATAATATAGATTGAAAGGATATTTATGATTCTGCAGTGCGTCTACTTCGTTTATATTCCTAAAATCAAAGTCTTAGAAAGTTCATTGGTTTACTACACATGTTCTTCAATGCGATTCGTACATAATACATTTACTAACTAAAAGTTTAAAAACCTTCGTGAACTTTTTGAAAGATAGTAAATGGTGCAGGCCCGACTTTGTATTATTTCGTTGAGTTATTGTTGTGCTATTGTAGTTGTAGTAGGACGCTGGTCGCTGGTGAGTACTGAGTGCTGCGCGTGGTTGCCAGGCAACAAGAGGGAGGGGAGGCGGGCCAGGCCCGGGCTGCCATCTCTGAGCACCGGGAGGCTGTCGCGATGGTGATGAAAACGGAAATTAACAAATACCGAATTCCTGAGGTCAACAGAAGCTTCAAATCTGTTAAATCGGATAGAAAACTAATCTGGTAAGAGATAAGACGGATTATCCAGCACAATCTAACCACAATGGATGAAACATTGATGACATCCCAGTTCGTCATTATCAGGTCAAATTGTGGCCATCTTGGATTCGAGTCTCGATAAGACGACGATCATAACAAACAAGATTCGTATCTGCAGCGCAATTTTCAAATAATCATCAAAAGCTATAACATTTATCATTTAAAGGTCAGTAGGGTGAATTTGAAAATGATATGAATTTTTGAAAAAGTAGGCTGCATAAGATTCTTTCGTAAGATAAGAAGCTAGTATGTTTCCCGACCCCCATTTGACGCCGTGCGGGTCAACTGAGGGGCCGCGAAAATACTATGTTTATATCTCCTTTTCTCAAGCACGACCTGCAAAGGCATGAAATAAATAAAGTGATATATTTTAAATCGGTTATTTCACAGTATATTATGATATCGATTTGAATTTGTTTTGAGCCAGATGGCTCCATTTCGTTACTAGTAGATACAATATCTCACATAGGCAATCCGTACCCATGGTCCCAATAGCAGTCCCCTTATTTCATTGTAACATCATTTACGGCCCCAACATCTGACTGTTTATTTTATATTCTGATGAAATTATATACCGCAACAGGAAATGTATACGATATACTTATATAAGTATATCAAATATTGCTGTCCTACACCAAAACAACGTAATATTGAACGTCCTCGAGTTAGATGTCTCTACTCAATGTTGAAGACATTTCAATCGAGGAAAGAAAATACAATAACACGATATTTTTCTTATAATGCTTTTATGAAAAATAGGTCATTAATAAGAAGGCAGTACATGCAATAATACCCACGCTTTACTTTTTCATGACTGTCAACTTAGACAGGCAAGTACTCCTAACGCCTTGGCTAACTTTCACACATTTTGATATCCACTGAAATACAAGTATATTCTATTAGGCATATTAGCCCCTTTTTGATATCGGCAACAACCTTTCTTGATTAGTAAAATAATGGCAAGCTTAATTAACTGGGTAGTGATTGTTTGTAAATCATAAAAAAACTAAATTTTGAAACAAATCATATGAAAAGTTGATAACTTTGCGGTTTACATAAAATGATTCAGTGCTTCGTCAAATGAAATGGTTGCCACTTCTACAAATACTACAACTACAGTATCGCAACAGAACTTTACACAAGATATTCATGGTATTCTACATTTTAACATAACATATTTACATTAGAATGTTGCACTTTGAATTGACCTGAAAGGCATCGTAGAGAACATACTACAAAGAATTTCATTGTGAAGCAAAGTCAATTAACATTTGAATATCTTCTAGCAGGACCCGTATCACAAAGCAGTTCTACACGTCTGAAACCAACGTCTACTTACACACAACGAAACTAAAACATATGTAACTCCGAGTATCTGGGTGTGCGCTTAAATGTGTACCTTATATTTAGTTACATACTTATGATGAGGTTGAAGTCGTTCCTTTCCTTCTTCCATCCGCGCCGACTATTCGGATCGTGTAAGAGAATTCGTATGTATATATATATATATATATATATATATATATATATATATATATATATATATATATATATATATATATATATATATATATATATATATATATATATATATATATATATATATATATATATATATATATATATATATATATATATATATATATATATATATATATTTATATAAACGATGTTATTATCATTGTTATTATCGTTTATTATTGATATTATTATTATTGTTACTATTATTATTATAATTTAATTGCAATTATTATCGTTATTGTTATTATCATTATTATTATTATTATTATTATTATTATTATTATTATTATTATTATTATTATTATTATTATTATTATTATTATTATCCTTATTATCACCACCATCCGTTCGAGCTTGCATGCAGTCCATTAGTTTCTTTACGCATATTTGGCACAATATATAACACGATATATCTAACAGGATACATCCGAAAACAATACTCTCATCCAGTGGTATACTAGTATTCATTACTGCATACCCTCGAAGAAACGGGTACATTCCTACCCCTATATTTCCCACTTAAAATAATACAAATTACCGGTATAACGTTAGAATAACGCGATAGTACTCACGTGTTAGTCAAGTGGGAAATATCCTAATACAATCACATAACCTAGAATTTTCACGAGATTATTTCATACGCTAGGAAAACGATAACTCCATCGAATCGTATATCATTCGTATGACATTTAAGCTAACAAATCAAGCAGTTGATATTTCCTTTATTATGGGGAGATATTTGACACGATTGGCGATATTTTTGACGGAAACGACGCATAAGAGAAATATGTGTCCCAAGGGCTCGGGGAGATGTGTGATACATGTATATAGACCCAAGAGTTCATCACACGACTCTGAGAGCGAGAGTGCACCTTGGCTTGTGTAAAGGCTCTGACACTGAGAGGCTAGGACATCTTACAAAGTAGCACATGTACTGTTCGCCCAAATAAGCTGTTAAGCCGATAACGTTAGAAGCTTTCCGTGGTCCCCGATAAAGTGCCCTCTTTGATGTACTCTAAGCGTTTTTCCTTAGTTGCATTTCTGCAATGGCCAGCTAAGTTGGTTTCAGTGAATTTCATCTCATTTGAGCAATATCACTTACAGATTCCACAAGGCGAAATCTTAAAGTGGGACCGTATGAGCGTACTTAGTGACGAATTTATAGCGAGGAATTCAATTATCATTAGTAGTTACTTTGTTGAATTTATGGAGATTAGCGGTAGCAGCGTGGGGAAGGGGATGATGGAAGGAGGCATCTTGCCTATAGTAATCCCCTGCCCGCCCGCCGTCCCCGCTCCTCCTCCTCGTGCTGGAGATACGGAGTGCATTAGAATAATTACTTCTCCTTCCACGCTGATTTCCAGTCCCCCATCCCACTGATGAGGGATTGTTGGGAAAGGGGGAGTTCGCACACCCCTCTTTTTACCCCTGGCAAGATGTATACGTGCTAGTATTCGTACAAACAGTGATGAATGAGAGTGTCGGGACAATTAGGGCGTCCCACATCCTGGCCAGAGTGTTCAAAGGCACGGGGAGGAAGAACGGGAGGAAATTAACTGCAAAATAAATGTAGATGGAAGTTAGTCACCCGAGTGTTAATTCCTACGCCACGACAATGACAAATATGGAGACAAAGATCTCTCTGTAATGAAACGACGCTGCAAGGCTTGTGCGTTCGCTGTAATGCCATTTTCATAATACGAAAATGTGATAAGTCCACAATCTTGGGAATTGCCGAGGCTCAGGTAATTTGGCCCGAAGGTGCGTGGTTTCTCCCCAAGTGCCTAGACGCGCATTCTCGTTCAATTAAGCGCTGTTTTGTACACATACCCTTGCGTCCTTGCTAGTGCCCGCCAAAACGTTTCCATCACTCTGCAAGATTAAATCCTCCAAAGACATACAACAGGCCGCAGTGTGATGTCTTTTAAAGTTTCCTACGAGAAACTTTTCCATTTCACTTTCTTTCAGGCCGTGTGCGTGTGAGCGACTGAGAGCTGACTATCAGGTTTGCAGGTCCTATTAGAAAGTGGGCCAGATTTAACTGAACCTTGGGGACAATGAAATGAAAAGCCATTTGACGTCGCTAGTTTAGTACTGGCGAACAATAATAGTCAATGCTAAATCAGTTTTCATTCATGTGTAGGCTCATAAATAAATCAACGCAAACTTTAGAACTCCTAACCACACTACCATGATGAGAAAAAACACCCACAACGACCATAAAAACACCAATATTACTTAAATATAACAGATAAAATTCTTGATAATTATGTGTTTGTTTTTGTAAAGAAATCCTATGTTTGATAAATAAACTGAACGGTTTTCCTAGTAAGGTTTAGTGTTGAGCTTTGCCGGCACGTTTTCCTCTAAAACACGTGGCTCTCCGTGTTGGTAATTAATCTGCCGAGACCTGTCGTCTGGGAGGGTCGAACACAAATCAATTGCTCGTTAATTGGCTCGCGGGAGGGAGAGTTGCTAGATGGTGTCCCCGGACAGTCAGGCTCAACTCCGCAATTATTTCCCTAAAACCACGTGACAGCGCTTCCCCCAATCATAACTGTCGTTACTTAGCCGCATTGACGTGTTAGAGTTTGAAATATCTAAAAGTTAAGTTTTAGGGGAGTTTCCCTAATCCGAGCCTTCTGACCTCCTAGTTGGCGTCAATTTCTTGTGCCTTTCCACCGCGGCAAATAGTTCCCAGCTGACCCGCGGGTCACCCTAAAATTGATGAAAAGTCTACCTGTCACACAAGTTTGAAATTCCGCAAAGGAACTTGAGCTCGTTGCAAAAATAAGCCTCTGAAGGCACATGGCCCCGCCGAGTGCACTGGTGTGAAAGCATCACTCACGTCCGCCTTGCGTGCCCTAAGAACTTTATGCTCACATTTTTCTCTCCTCCTCTTAATAATGTGTTATGACATCTTGGCTGCTTCTCGCAAATAGCATGTTTATCATTATGAGGCAAACTCATTTGCTGCGAGATAAAAGCACTTGATTCTAGATGCGGCGCCTCTTCCACCATACACACAGTGAAAAACACACTCAACAATGGTCCACACAAACATGTACTCAGAGATACTCACTTCTATATCAAAGGATCACACTTTGACTTAACGCTAATAAAAAGGTTCGATTGAGTTTGTAACATTAAGCACGTGTTCAGAATTATATTTTCATATATTAAACGCCTATAAGGAGAGATGAAATTCTCCTATATGGACGAAAAAGATTGTTTTGTATGTTAGACTCTTCCTTTACAGATGATATGAATTTGAGTAACCACTGTTGTTAACAGAGTTAACAAAGTTATTCCCAACCTAAGCCTGTTTGATGCCTTAAGGACTTCAGCCAACATTGTAACTACAACAATACATTATAACATCTCAATATCCCTAGAGCCTGAACATCACAATTACGAATTCTCCAGTTTTCTTCACAGACGTGTAAAACTTTCAAAGTATGTTCATATTCTCCAAGAAAACAAAAACATTTCGTTTAAGAGATTTTTCTCTTAACTTCTCTAAAGACAAACCTTAACATAAACACATATTTTGTGAATAAAAGTTTAAAACAGCATTAGCTACTTAAACAATAAAAACACGATTTTCTCAAATAACTTAAATCTGATTATCTCATCCGTTTTATTTCATCTGTTTTAGCGATAGAGAAAACCATATCTCGTTAATCAGCGCTAAGTGAGTCACAGTAGGCCAGCGAGGGAACCTCCTAACTGCCTGCCTCACATTATTGAGTCGACACGGCCATTACCTCTTTGTCACGGTTCCATTGTCTACTGACTAACACATTCTTCCCCTTAGAACCCAATTGTAATATGACACATCAGCAAATGATGTAAAAAATATCATACGAAATATATGGTGAGGATCTTTTTAAATTGATGATTAAAGTTCCTATTGAGTCTAGGCATGCAGGAGAGAAGGTAATTGCATGTATTGGCCAATTAATTATCAATTGGGATTTTAATTGGAGAAATGTAATAACGATCTTTGCAGTGAATCTTATTATCATTTAATCTAAGGGCGAATATTTGGACCTTAAAGTCAACTGGTGACAAAACAGAACGCATAAGGAATGCTACACAGATGACACACACGCTCAGTACTTTGAGCACCTTGGCACCAGGGTTGAATTTTTCACGTTTGGAAGTGTTCGATCTCAGAGGTGCTTATCAATGATTTAATAAAAGATAAGGACTGAGAAGTTGTGTTCACAGTAGGAAGCGTTCACATTTCAGAGGCGTATACAACCGGACTTCCACTGGACAAGATGTTCATATTTTAAGGGTAGAATTGTTATGTACTAGCCACTGAACTGTTTTACAATTTCCAAAAACAGTTTAAAGAAATTGGTCTTCAAATGTAATGGTTAAAGTTATATTCCTTTATCAACTCCAGCAATATCCTATATTTTGTTGACATTGCCACACACACACACACACACACGTCACACACACACACATGTCGATGTATATATGCCACTTATGAATTACTTTCGAAAATTGATGCCGAATGTTCCTTTCAGTTATCATTTCCATCAAGCAAGCAATCTACTCACTGACAAAATGAATTACATCACACACCTCAAGGCGGCTTAAACGAGGGACGGTCAATATCTCCAGGCCATTTATATTGGCAACTCAAAAAGAGCGTTTCACCTGCCTGCCAGACAGCCCTATCGCATCCTGTGATCTCTTTCGTATTCTAATCAGGCTCTCTAGCTTGGCTCCTGTGCCACTTGCCTGTCACACTTCTCCCACTGTGCTGCCACATGGGCTGTTCACTGATCTTTCACTGCCATCAACTGAACCAACAGAAAAAACACACCTGCCCATGTAGAGTGGATGCATTAATCACATCTCATACTTTCAACTTTTAAAATCAAAGAGAAGCATCACTAATGAATTCTCGAGTGTATTTCTTTCAGGTATCCATAAATCCGTTCTGGGGTATTTTTGTGGTGGGTACTGATACCCACTATGCCTAGGGTGTATCACGTGCATCCAATCTGTGTTGAAGGCAGGTATGCTGAGATCAAAGGCCTCAGGTGTTAATGTGGGGGAGACAACGCTGCAGGGAAAGAAGTACAATAAAAAAAGGAGCACAAAGGAGTCATAAAAACCCACCTCAAACAGGACATGCTGCATAGCACCACTTGAATAGCACATGTAAAACAAACACTTATAAAACCATCCAACAAAACTACACTGGCAACTCACCGCTTGGGTAGCTAACTGTAAATTTTGTCCCCATTTTATTTCCCACACAGGATATGCATGCTGAACGGAACCATTGAGTGTATGAAAGTAACCAAAGTTTCATAAAACGCTCAAGCTAATCCATGCTGATCTTTAGTATGCTATCAGTATAACTTGCATTGGGGCTTATAATCCTATGTTTTAAAACCCCTTAGGATTTCCACCATTGGCTACATTTAAGTTATCTTAACTCCTGTAACATTTCCATAAAGTTTGGATTTGAATTCAAACCAGCAACAATAGAGTTACTGAAATCTAGATTTACCAAGCCCTTGCACTAATGTCTGCACTCTACTACAGTTAAACCTAAATAACGTTTCATAAAGTTTTAATTTGTATCTACAAACTGTCAACTATTGGAACCCAGATTAAACTACCAAGAGAGTGTTGGCATATATCTTAAGTCTATGTCTCGTAAATATAACTTTATGTCTCAGAGTTGACTTGTGGTTGACTTCTTGGAACCAATATCTTAGATTTTATTTCCACTTTCCAGTAAATCAAATATACTTTTATGCAATTTAGAAATGGATGTGGAAATGTTTCGTTTTGAGGATTGACATTTTGCTTTACAAACATGCCTTAGATAAATGCCGTCACAATGGCAACAAGTTCTCCCAACTTTCACCATGGCTACCAGAATATCACACGGTGGAACCTCACGATAATTGAGTGCTTTTCAATCTGTCATTTCACTTGTGCAGGCGAGGACATACATTGTTCCAAGAGTTGTTTGGTGGAAATGTGATCTAGAGAAGGGTTACCATGGCCTGACAGGAACTAGCAGAGTAATGGAAACCAAACGTCAACACAGACAAAAGGAGCTGTCATGTCGTGCAACTGAATAGTCACAGACAGGGGTTTCCAAGAGCGGGTCTGGCATATGCTTGTCAACCATCACATTTGTCAAATTGGTACTTCATACCTCCCGCCCCTGACCATTTATTTTTTCCTTTCGTTCAGTGGTCAACGGTCAACGGACCCTACTTCCGGATTTCATTGTTATACTACTGATGCTCAGTGGGTTTGAATTGATGACGAGCAAGACACCAAAATGCTGATGAGACTGTAGATGGTGATATTGAGGAGAAACAAAAAAGTGAAGATAATCAACCCATGTATTACTTTCAAGACAATGCATACTTTGCTAGGTTTTCTCTTCTCTTTTCACAGCAAAGTATATATTGTAACAATTTATATCAACCAGATTCACTAGAAAGGTTTTAAGTTGGATTGTGACATGGGCTGCTTTTAAACATGCCTTGAATTTGTAAAATGGCTTAACGTGGAATGGAGATTCCACGTAGACTCTAAACCAACAGCTCAAATGAGCTGTCAGTTGCAACGCCTTTGACCACCTGGCTATTGGGGCAGGACACAATCAAAAGGTCACTACTATTTCACTTTAATGACTACTGTACCTGGAACCGTCTTCTGTTTTGCCTTCTATATACGATAAAGTAATATTGTATTTGTTATCGCTACATCAGTTTTTATCTCTTACTATAAAATCGACTTTGCAACATTTGATGATCTCTTATCTACATGTAACTAACATCAAGATTATAGTTTTTAGTAGCTGCAGATTCAGAATCATCAGCAAAACACCAATTTCATTATAGTTATTGTTATCCTTCTCCCCATCATCATCATCATCATTGTGTATATCATCATCATCATCATAATCATCATCATCATCAGATGCATCAGAAAAGTACATTGGCAGTAGAAATGCCTTAAATAGTAAGTATCGTCAAAAGAGCAACATGAAAAAGCAAACATAATAAAAGATCACAGCAAAAAGAAGTTCACTATCAGAATATCTACTTAGACAATCATATTGAAATGACAACAAGTTAGAAGTCAAAATGTGTTGGAGGGGGACATGTTGGGAAGTTATCTTTCAACTAATGACATTCACTTCCAGATATGACTTAAGCATGAGAAGGGCTGGATTCATCATGATAGATTTCTGTCAGCGTTGATGTGTTATGGACTTGTTTGATTGATTGGCACTAGAGGAGTTTGCAGATGATGACAGGTATGGCAGGAAACTGGCAAGGAAGCTAGTGCCTTTGTCCTCTCCTCATTAGTTAAAGATAAGTTGCTGCTGCTACAGAGGATGCTGAAGCTGGCTGATGTAGTTAGTGTCCCCTTGGATGAGATGGCTTATTAGCAGCAAGTGCTCTGTGATAGGGGGATGATGCATGTCTATCTGCAGGGGATTACCTCAAGTAGATACAAGTCCCAGGTGATTAATCTCACGTCTGAACGCCTACTAAGCGTATCGACAATACACAGGTAACACAAGATAACACCATATTGTCTTTCACAGATCCTTTCTTTCCAGGCTACTTGATCTCCTCTCCTCTGTTTGGACTGATAGGTATTGTGAGCAAGGTTGTCATCCGATACTGCCTAATCTATGCCAGTCCATCATTTTACTACCTGGCTATTAATTGCTGCCCACTGATAATCGCTTTTTCTAGAACGTAGACATCCTAGCCAGTGTTATCAGCCCAGGGAGGAGAAATGGCAGACACACCTATCAGAGACAAACAGTTAACCGTATTTCAGGAAGCGTGGCAGGTGCAACAGTCAAGGGACTACACAGAAGGAAATTTACTACAGAACTCTGTGAGGCTAGGAAATACCCGTGATTAGCCTAAACTCATCTCTTATGTGTTCACCTTTTTATAAACATGAGATATTTCCACCAGAGAGATGCGCCAGACGAGACTTCATAAAGGTTCCACTCATCATATACAAATCGCCAATTGTCTAACCCAATTGCTGTACACATATAGAAGAATAAAAGCCAAACAATATCTTAAGATAAATTACACAGGTTAAGAGGTTTATGCAGTACAACTTGCTATAGTTCATCTTACTTACAGACAAATGCATATACCCACACAGGGGTTCATACACTAAAGTACTGCCCACCCACTTCATGAACTGGCATCTGGCCCCTCCAACCAGAGCAAAATAAATATCTACTGGATGAAAAATGTTTTTATCAGGAAATTACTTTTTGATTATGTATATATACATGCTTTGGCTTCTTCCATCCCTCGTAATAGTCATAGTCCGGATACTTGAAAGTGTCTGAGATTTCAGGAGAGAGTAAAATAATTCATACTATACTAAAGCTCATATCTATCATTCTAACACTCACTTGAATGTGTATCCCTTAGATGTTTCAAAGGAGCAAACATGATGGCAAAAATATATCTGAAAAAGAAGTGTTAATCAAACCCTAATGTGATGGCTTAGATTCATAATCTAAATAAATGTTAATCATACCCCTGTAAATTAACATAACATGCTGTAAAACTCCCTGAATTTTGTTAGAGAAAGAAAAGGAAGAAATTTCATTAGAGGAATCCAATTCATCACTCATGTCATATGTGTACTGTTAATGTTTCAAAGCGATTGGAATCACCTTCAATATCTTACTATGTTTTCGTACATTAATCTACTGATAACTTGTGAAGGTGACCTGTCAAGATCTAACCATAAGACGCTCACAAATATATAGCAAATAGTGCACTTACGATTCAATACTCAGAATCATATATTTTCCCACAACATTTATTTAATATCACAAGAAATGCATGCTGCAGCATAAAAAGACCATTCATCAAAACACTCTTTTAAGGTATCCATATCATAACGTCTATTTTACATGTGAATTGTATAAAAAGCTTTCCTTTCTCCATAATTGCAACGTATCTATTTGAAAAGAACGAGTCTGAAAGATGAGAATGAATGAATGATTGAGGGGTTTAATGCACATCGACACACAAAGGCCATTTAGTGCCATCACATTTTACCAAAAGATGGCACTTTGTCATTGTTAACGATAAATGACAAAGCATTAATTCCTCTAAGGATAACGAAGAGGAGGAGAGAAAGTAAGACCAGAGCCTTCTTATCATAAGAGGATCAAGGGATTTTCTTTAGATGTATGCTATTCACGGACAGGTCCACACATCCCTCTTCTTTTCTTTTGCGAGCAGGGTGCCACACTAGCCATATCTGCCACACCAACTCCTATTACACACCACTGAGTAAGCTAAGAGGGTGTGGAAGATGAGCTAACTGGGGTTGTCTCAAAGGTTGGGTTATTGCGCACAACACTGAGGTTTCTGGTTTCCAAAATAGCAAATTAATATAAAGTGTGCATATAAACAGAGATTTAGAAACTGGGTGCCAAAATTTGCAATTGCAAAATGTTTGATTGTCTTACTTTGAAAGGAGAAGTTATGCAATATATCCACATAGCAACCATAAGTATATATTTAGATATTTGAAAATAAATAACCCTAGGCAATATCGTGTGGAACTATATTGTGGTGAAAGCGTTTATTTGATTATAATTCACATTTTAGAAATTTCTCACCAAAACCAGATATCTTAATGAGTGATTAATTAATGTTTGGGCCAGACACCCTGCTGGTTCTTCTATCTATTTTTGTTGAATATTGAAGAGTAAGTTGCCCTTCTCGACAAAAAAATGAATTATTTTCTCAACACAAGCGAGAGTCAAATTGCTAAATGCATAAGATGAAGGTTTCTACCTCAAATTTCCTATTCTGATGAAGCAAGTTTTCATTTTCACAACAAAAGTCAAAGTGATGTTGCTGAACGAACAGGACAAAGTTTCCCTACTGAGTTTGAAAAGGATTCAGCAAATGTAAAACATTGTGGTGTTGCTCAATACATGAAAAATATAAACAATATCAAAAAGAAAATCAGGCAGCAAGACCATTGGTTGCGTTCCTTGTCAGTAACAAAATGGTTCTCAATGAACCCGCAGTTTTTTTTCACTTTTTCAGCAGAACATTGGTTTCCAAACAAACATGGACGATGATTGACTTCATCTAGAATAGATTGATCCCTCATCGTCTGCCTACAAAATATTTTCCATCCCCATTCTTTACATAAGAAGATCAGTTGATTCATAATTTAAAGTAACATCACATTTTGCAAGACTTGATTTTAGTAAAACATATAAAGACCCACACGAAAAACTGTTCTCTTTCACTTTTTTTTCACAAACATTCGCAAAGCCTTCAGTAGCAAGATATACTGTACACAGCCCTTTCCAACTAACATCGCATATTCATCTTATAACATAAAGATCCATTGGAGCCACAAACTGTGATCTCACACGTGAGAGATAGGTGTATTACCACTCCGTCAAGACAAACACACTTCTGTCGTGATGGCTTAGTGGTCTAAGGCGTTGCCATTGACTGCTAGTTGTATGTCACCACCGAACGGGGCCGAATGCAGCAGAATGTTACTAGTGACTCGGGGGTAAGGGGCGATTGTTACTGGGTACTCTGGTTTCTTCTACCACTTACAACTGGCAAGTCATGACTTAGCCGCAATTTGGCAGAAAATGTGATGATAATTAATAGTCCAAATTCCAGGACAGACATCCTAGTACTCCAGAACATCCACAAAATGACACTCGCTGTACAGACCTCATTGATTTCATAGGAGTAACTTGAAATAATTTATTTTCCTGTGAAAAGACAATAAAACCTACAATTTGGACGAACGTGTATGTTTTAGAACATACCTGTCTTTTAGAGTGCAACTCTTTCCAAACTTGCAAGCACTTCTTGCTAACTTAATGCATCGGTCAATAATTGCTGGCATAGCTTTACCAACATTAGTGACAATCTTTCAGAATGATAGGAGTATTCCTACTACCGTAGATATCATCACAAATGGGCAAGAGAGATGAAACCTGAAGGTTACTTGAAATTAATCCTAAATCAAATGAAAGTTGTCTTTTACAAATATAAACATCCTAAATACGTCTCACCTCGAAAGAACAATTACGAGTATTGCTGTTGTTGACTTGTGTGTTTGATTGTTTGCTTTGATTGAGTCGTAGAAGGACAGGTGCAAAATCTAAGACCAGAATGGAATTTACACCTCTTTACAACCCAGTAGTCCCGAGTGGTTTGTCTGCTGCACAGGGCTTTTACACCCTCTACCACACTTTTGTAAAGTAACCAAGCTGTGTCGCTCATTTATGTCCATGTAAGAATCACCGAACATTCATGTCTTGAAGCTTGACATCCTACACTTATGCCACAAAGGGCCATACCCATATATTCCCTTGCTAAGACCTAGTTTTGAAATGAAAAGATTATGTTGATTAGATTATATATTTACATTTGAATATTGGAGTCGATGGAGACCAGTTGCAGCAACAGCATATGAATTCCGATAGGATAGTGAGACTGTAGCTGCTATACTTCAGCCTAATGGAATGTTGTCATTTCAATTTGGTAGGCAATATCCCAAAACTCATAATCAAGTCATTGTTCATCCTCGTTTAGATCTACCCTACTCATACAGCCATTCGTATTTCATTCTGACAGGGCAGACATTTTTATTAACATTTTCATTTGCATTTAAAGGTTACAAGACAGAATGTTAAGTCATATGACACTTCAACTTGCCCTTTTCAGATCCTCTCCCAACATTCAAATACATTTCTAAAAGGGTACAGTGCTTAGAAATCTCTCTACATGGATGAAATTTGGTGTCCTATAGGTGAAGCTGTGTAATGTGTCTTCCAAAATCATTTTGAGAGGGTTATGTTCTGAGGACTTAATAATGGTCTAGCATTCATTCCGTTAAGGAGTGTCTTTATGCACTTTTTTTCTTGATTTTGATTCTTCCTATGATGACACGTTTCTTATCATTTTACGAGCTCACATCTATCCGGTAGGGTACCTTAAGGTTGGCTTATGTATTCTTCATCAGAGAACCTGTTCGATTACAATGTATGCTTTGTACGTGCAGAATAGGCAAATAAAAATAGATTAAAGGTAAGATTGTGCCATTAGACCGACTCCATGAGCTTTCATGAGGTAGCCCGTGTGATTAATCTATTTGACGGAGTTTTCCTTCACCCTGCATTTACTTGACAATGTTAGCCTATACAAAGTAAACACTGCCGGAAAGGTCTTCTGATGATAAAAGCATAAACATTATAAATTTACCTTCCCAACAGGGTATGCAATTATCTTTGGATGAAAATGAAAAGAAAACAACACTACATGCATACTTTTCAAACAGAGCTCCTAAGCAAAGTTCACTGGACCTGGGACCTTAAAAATTCAGAAATGGGGATGAAAGTTCAAGACATAGGGAAGATTATCATATATTATTCTAATTTTCCTCTGCTAAAGTTGTATAAACATTTCTCTTGAAATTGTATTGATAATAAGAAAAAATGCATTTTTCAACTTTGAGATTCCATAAACGTTGAGGAGACAAAGATTTGGTAAAATATGTGATATCCGCCCCTCAGGCATACTCTCAGCAAAAGATAGTAGCTGACTACTAAGCAAATCAAATAGCATTTGATATCCAAAATGCATCTCTGAAGCAACCACGTTTTGGTGAAGTTCTATACAGAGAAAAGGGCCAACACTTATCCCAAGGAAACCTTTACAATGGCTTGTCTGCTACTCTGCTCGGTAATGGCCTTGACATTCACAAATTATCTGGTTATGAGGAAAAACGGGCAGGCTTCAACATCCAGAAATTCTCAAAATGACCTTATATTCACAGATTAACATCATATTTGACATAAGAGCAAAATTCTCTCAAATTCTCATTGGCAATATCAAACTTCTGTCACTTGCCATTCCCTTTCTCGTTCAACACATTATTTTGTCTATTAGCAAGTATTGATATTTCATTAATGAATTAATATTTAAGAAGGAGATCTTTTCTGATAGATACATACTTTAGTGGCGTTGTCTCACCTATTCCATTGACTTTCCGAAAATTACCTAAAGTGTGCCTTTGTTTTGCCCCAACTAATGTCATACATTTCTAATACAACATACAAGCTACAAGATACAGAATAAACTTGAGGTACAAGATGAAATATATTCTACACGGCTAGCATCTAAATTAACAGTCTCTATTGAAGACATGAAGACCTCTGGCAAGGACTACTGTAGATGTCTTGAAGGCAATAACGATTCTATGTGCTATGTGTGTTTTGGGAATGATGATGATTTGAAGGGATGAAAAGTGCTGTGGGCAATGAGAGGATCTCATGGGGAAATACAGTTACTGATGGAGGCTGTCACAGAGGGGTCGTGGGGTCGTGACGAGTTGCTGCCCTCACATTAAGCAAGATAACTGCAGGCAAAACTTTCAGGACTGCTGGCAAATCTAACAGCACCTTGATGTCTTCACGCCATGCATCCCATCAATTCACTTGTTCGTGTTTAGCGACAGGAAACGGAAATGGAATTATTCATTATTTGTTCAGTTCCTCCAGGTTTTCTTATGTGTTTTGACTACATGTAGTGTTGTATAATGTTAGCTCATGTTCCTTGCAGGCTTTATATAAACAATGTACATTATTAACTAACTTTTGTTATTTCAATCTTTTCTAGTTACTTTGATGTTATGACAATTTATGTCTTTACCACTATTCAATTTCTGTAATATGTATATATATTTTGTGATTTGGGTCACAGTCAATAAACTATATATATAAATGGGCATAGTGAATATCTCTATGTAATAGAGAGGTGAAAACCTAACATTTTGGTGAACGACTGGCAAGATCTTAAGACTAAATGGAAAATCAAATCATTTCTTCTTAAAATATGTTTGAACCAAGTCTGTACCTAATGATAACCACTCACTATCAAAGCAACTATAATGCTGTCTTGGTTGCTTTTTTGTGTTTTACTCCGATAGATATGTCGCCGTGGTCGCTATACAAACGTTTACGTGGAGACTTCATTCGGGCAACTAGATACAAGCCCCGTTACCACATACTTGTACACATTTTTGACCTCGTTGAAGCATGATATTTGAAAAAGACGTGCAGAGGTGTGGATGGCACTTCTACAAATGCAATACCCTATAGGAAGTTGGTACAGAGAATGGATCTTCTTTGCATGTTTTCTCTCTTGGAATGACCTAAATTGCTAAAAATAAACAGCATTTTGACAAATAAACAGCCAAAGGCCTTTGCAGTCATGTGTCATGCATCTTGCTTGAATGATGACTCCCCATGGATTCAGATACGGTATGCTGGTTAGAGATAGAGATATTATCAGGAATAATAGATCAACTTCACCCAGTATCCAGGAAAAGTTCTTGTGTACTCAGTTGTCATGGATAAGAGGAAGATGACCTGTTGCCAAAATAGGTTTTGTACACATTGTGGGATAGCACGAATGAGTAGGTCCCAGTAACAAGTTATGTTTGGCATTTGACTTGTCCCTCTTCACTATATATTAAGCCTATGATAAATAACTACCTGTAGCAGCAATGCATCTTCACCCAGTATGTCACGTCCAGACCCTGCGCCCTGTTTGTTAAGCTTTTGTTCAACGTCACTTTTTGGCTGAATTATGAGACTGTCTACCATTAAATCATTGGCAACTTCCTCACAAGCCTTACAAGCCAGGGGAACCCCCCTAGCCGAGTGGTAGGAATGCCTCACTACCAAGCGTAAGGATGAAGGTTCGAGTCTCCGGTGAATCCAACAAGTGGGTTGGCCTGATTACTATATACTAGTAAATGTGAGTTGTGGAGGGGTGTATACGGTGGTTCAGCACCTAAAAGACCCCTTGGAACTATTCTTAAAGAGAAGGGAATTCTTTCAGGGTTATGGGTTTTTATCTTGTCGCGATATGACATAAGCTGTGGTAAGCGACATATAAACCAATTCTTTCTTCCCTTCTTACATGGCTCAGTGGATTAAGGTGATGAGTACCATTGCAAGCTAGTTAAAAGCCCCATCCCAAAACACACCTCACAGCAGCATAATCATATAAAAAGGTGTATCGCTAGATTCCAGAGTGTTATCAGGGATTGAATATCATAGCCAACCGTCCTTAGTCAACCGATATTCTATACCATTTCCATATTTACAACTTTTCACTCAAATGACATATTCTCATTACTTTCAAAGGTAATAGTCACTGCAGGTTCAGAATTACCTTAGGGACATCATTGTCTATGCCCAATAAGAAGTCAATTTGAGATTGTTGACCTCTCAAGATTTTTATAGGCCATAACATTGAAAATTCTAGTTAGAAATCTTTACACCAACTACACTAGGTAACCTCACGGGCTCATAGCTAGCACCTATTTATAGCATCCTGACCACAAGCCATTCTCTTGAGATCGTCGAGGTGTATCTTCGTGCAACTGTCTTTTGTTTCCAGTGCTCAGAAGTGATCAGCGAGGTATGTCCACAACTATCAATGGGGTTCCCATGCCTCCACACACGAGATGTCTCACTAAAATGTTCAATGGTATGGCCTGTAAAAATCTTCAGCCGTAAAAGATCAAAAAAAATACTTCTTATTGGGCATAGTCAATGATATCCCTAAGGTAACTGTGAACCTGTAGTGTCCATCACCTGCGTAAGTAATGAGATTATGTCATTTGAGTGAAAAGTTGTAAATATTGAAATGAATTAGAATATGGGTTGAGTGCAGACGGCTGACTATGATATTCTCTCCCTGATAACACTCAGGAACCTGGAGATACACCTTGTTATATAAGTATGCTGCTGTGAGGTGTGTTTCGGGATGGGGCTTTTAACTAGCTTGCAATGTTACTCATCACCTTAAAGTGCATTGAGGTGGATTGAACTGCATATGAACTAGACCATCATATATTCCTTTCACACTTTATCCTCAATAAGGCAAAACGTTCTGAACTTCATTGTGTGTAACTTTGTTTTACATTTGACTCTTTGTTGACAAAGTATATTGTATTACACATTGAATGCAGTAACTCCATTGTGGGTTCAAAGATGTCTGCCAAATGTCTAAGCGTATGTATATTTCATTTACTGTATCGTAAGATACAGCATATATACAGATGCAGATTTTACTAGCAAAATAAAAAGAGCTCGGATTGAAAGAAATGATATCGCGAATTTCTCTGGAGAATGGCTTGAGATAGGTAAAGAACAGTAACAATTTATTTTGATTTCAACGGTCTTTCCATCTTTTTGTGGGATATGGTATTTACTTCATAACCAAATTAAAAACATATTTGTGAGAATATCCGTTGGAAGTTAATTATTTCATGCGTGACTACAGCAAATGTAAAAACAATGTAATTTCTAGTAACTTATGATAACTAATAGACCCTTCACATTTTATTTTCATTTTTAAAAATAAATATATTGTCAAATCTTTTACAAGCTAGATAATAAACGCTAATACCTGTTAAATACAAAAATAAATAAAAATTGGTTTATTTATATTTCAAATTATATCATTTATATATAACCAATCATTACTTACACCAATCGAGAGAGCGTTAGTTCCAGTGTATATAGAGTACTAATGGTCTGCCTTATTTCATTAACTCAGTTGCAGACATTTACATCATCAGCAACTAATTACGTAAGGAGAAGATCATGATGTTGTATGAATTATCATCAGTGACGTTGATAAAAAGGTTAAGTTTGGTATGTGGAACAGTTTTGGATATACAATGTTTCTTGTTGGAGGCAACTCCAGCAATGGTGAAAATGATTATGATAATCTTGATGATGACAATGATGATGAGGATGATGACACTGATGATGATGATGATGATGAGGATACAGGTCTTGTAGGTTGTGGTTGCCTATGCATAATCTAATAGGTCGAATCGATTACTTTATGCAAATAGGTGTGCAAAAGCCAAATAAGGGGTAACGATGCGTTACACCCAGGTCGTGCTATCCCTCGTATTTAAACTCCTAAGCTGTTGTGGCTTATTTTCAGGGTCAATGAGTGCGGTGGCGGCGGCGGGCAGCAAGTGTGTTCTGAGTGTGTTATCTCACACCTCCCATGCCCCTGCTCCTCGCCCTGAATCTAAATGAGAAACCCAGTGAGGTTCCTGTCTCTCAGGATTGATGGCTGTCCATCTTCACTACAAGCCTGGCAATCTATCCCATTCACCATTCACACGTGCAAAATATACATGGTCTGACATGTACAGGAATATCGTGATGGCATAGGAAAACTCAGAGAACTAGTTTTTGTCCCTACACAGTTGTCCAATCTGCACGTGTCTCAACATTTCTATTCGTTTATGATTCCCAAAATGTCAGAACCTTTCAATTTATCGTCGATTTGGTTTTGTATTCCTCCATGCACATGTGTTTTGCAAATTTGACAATATTTGCTAGGGTTTAACATACACATTTATAGTTATGAATACCTAGACATGTAATACCAGAAGCAAATAAAAAACAGCAGGTGCGAGATAAAAAAAAGTTTTTGTACCTGTTGGGCTAATTAATTCTGATTTGTTATTCTATTTGATGACGTATGTCTAAAGTTGCCAGATACTCTGAGAACTGCAGATGCAAATGAGCTAAGCATCCAAGCAACTAGTGGAGTAGTGCCAATCCGAGCCTGCCACCCTGGTCTGCCTTGGCATGGAACCTAACAGTCATGCACTGATCTACACCAGGCCTCCCCCTCCAGCATCCCCCCCCCCCCCCCCCCCCCCCTACGCTCCCCCTAATCAGCACTCGTCAGATACGGGTTGTAGGGTGCCACACGTGTGACAGATATAAACGACGGAGCGCCAGAAAAAGTGCCCGCTGAAAACTGGTAGCAGCCTGTGAGGTCACGAGGCCAGGCCTGATGATGGAGAACTGGAGAAGTAATAATTGGCTAAAATATGTGCATCCATCAAAATCCCTATCTGCCAAAAAACACGCGCGCGAAAAAAAACTTCTACGCAGGCGTTTGGCCATACCGTGTCGGCATCTGGAAGGTTTGTGTAGGGCACAGATCGTGTTACAAGTTTATTGCTGGAAAAACCTAAGGTCTTTCCAAGTTTCGTGACATTTATCTTCAAAGTACACGTATGCAAATGTCAACATGTTTTGAGAGACCTCCAAAGAATTCGAGTTGAAGTAAGGTGTTCGGGTTTTGTTTTTGTGTGTTCAAACATTGTGAACTGCTAGAAAGATGCGAGATATTTCTTACTTTTTCTTTTCGTTACTTCTCCATTTGCAAACACGAAGCCAAATGCAGACTTGGCAGCTCCACAAACATGTAACTTAAACTGAAAACGTATTAACAAGGTAAATATTGATATCTTACTAACATAATCTTTTCCTAGAGTATCAACTAAAGAGAGTGCTCAAAAAGTTATTCATTATAAGACTAAAATCCCTCTCCGGATTGGTTTCAATATAACATTTGTGTTGCTGAACTAGTTGAAAAGGTATCCCAAGAAAGAAAGTTTTCGTTTTTGTTACGCTAGATAGTTTTGAATATCTTCTCCAAGTTTTGTTATAATTGACTCTTCAAGCCAGCCATGTGGTCATTGTGACCGCATGTGTTTGGGATGTTTTTATGTGATAGTAGACAATGGCCGTTCTTCATGTTTTGGCCTCAGGACAGAAGTGGCCACACACACGCTGCATAGCACTTTAGGATATGCTTATGGGAACCACTCACTGAGAGGGCGTCACAATGTAAAACCTAAACAAGCATCTCGTTCATACTTTCTGAAAACCATCCTACACCACCCCATTCATTTGCCACAAGATTGATCGTTTACTTTTTACCATACCCGTCACACATTTCAGAGGGTTGCGTGTAAGGCATATTTGATATGTGTATCCGCTCTATTTCTCCCTACCCATACTCAACCCCCACCCCATACTCATTCATCGCATGCCAATAACTCATATGGAAAGACTAGATAAAGCACCAATGTATAAGCATACAGGAAAATCTTTGTCCTGAGTCTGACAGCCCAAAATCAACGCCTACTTTTCTCATACATGCCACTTTAGGGAAACCCGTATGTCGACTACCCTATAACTTAAACAACATTATGTAACACAAGTACTTGGGGCATATTGGTAATTACAGAAGATGCTTTCAAAGTGGGTGTCAAGGTGTAGAACAGAAGAGGAATGTTTTGATATTTCATCTTAAGATACGTCTTAAGTCAGTGAGATGAATTGTTCATGTCGTGTCACACAAAAAATGGATAACTTCTTAAATCGAAATTAATTAGTTGAGATGTTATATATGAGTTGTAAACCAATAAATAATGCTCTTTTGTTATATGAGTATCTGACATGATGTCTGTTTTCATGATATTCAATACTTCAACTCAGTTTTAAGTTTTAAATATGTATTATCTAAGAATAAGAATAAGACCTAGCAACACACCAGTGATAAGTGGGAGGAATAGGCCTATAATTCGTTGGAAGTAGATACTTTTACTTTTTGTATTAATGATAAACACGTTTCTATGTAGTCCTCATATTAATTGCAAAGAACTGTAAAGTAATATATTAACATTCTTTGCAAACTGGACGAGTTCTGAACAATAGACGTAAAAACAAAGCGGAACCAAATACTTTCATCCATAAATAACTAGCACTGTTAATACAATCGTGAGTTTGAAATATGCGTTTTGTGTTTTGTACGTGTCTATTTCAAAACCGTATAGTGTATTGTTATGCAAATTCGACAAGTACCAACCCGCAAACTAAACTAACTGGACAAGGTTACTCTTTTACAATCATATGAAACATGCATGATTGTTTAATAGCAGCAACTGATGTATGTATGTGACATCCAGCTATTCGTTTAACAAAACTCTGTGGCCCATTTCTATGCAAATTGGACACATAACGACGACACGAATAAGCGGAAGTGAGGAGGATATATGGAGGGCAAAATAGAAGAGATATTCACATTTGTAATCTACGTGAACCGAGGTCTAGGAGTCACGAGGTCACCGGTGATGGATGACCTCGGATCACGTTGCTTTATGAATTTGTATAAAGATAGATACAAACGTATAATGGAACACATTTTCTCTAATTTCACGTTTTAGATTAAATGTTGGAAGTTAATGGAGTAGATATTTATGTGACGGGGCCAGCAACGTAACATTAAATCACAAAAAAGATAAATACTCGCTTTAATTAATCAAATTTGTTTATGGAAAATATAAAATCTGTTCTCATTAGCAAGAGGAAAAAGAGAAAAACGAAATCCGTCGTTGTAATGCGGCCATTGTTTATGGGCATGTACTAATGGTGAGGATGAAGATGGGGATGGTAACGTTTGCACCAACATGCATATTGAGAATATGATATACTTTACAATTATCTAATCAAAATCTATCATGGATATATTTAATTTCTAAACTATGTCTAAAGCGAGTTGGAACACTTACCACAATGACGAAGACGTCATGAAGCACTTTAATTTTATCTTTAGATTTGTAAACCTCACAATCTATTTTGAGATTCTTTAATTGGGAATTCAACGATTTAACTAAGAATATTGCTAGTGTTATAGCTTCACATATTCTCATTATCGAATATTGCCATATTTTCACACGACCTAAGATCTTTAGAATATTATCTGCTGAATTGTTGCTTTCAATCGATTATATACTTGTCACAAGTAAAAGTTATGCGGTGACCACATAGTAATTATGCCATTGCTAGATATCCTAATACCAAGCAACCAATGGACACATGAATAAGGCATGAAGGAAGGAACAGAGTTTGTCGTGTCCATTGAAATGCTGGACTCACATGGTGGTCCGAATTTCATAGTTATGTAAAACTGCATTGATCACACTGACCACCTGAATCATTGGCGCATACCTGCAAGCTCCCTCGAACAACAGGTCAAACTACAGAGTAAGTATTCGTTCAGTGGGTGAATAGAGTATTTGATATTCTGATTTCAGTTATATTGTAGTATTGTATATTTCTTGACTGTACTGATAAGAGTGCAAAATCGTGCAGAGTACAGCTATTTTATTTTTCAAAACAATTATAAAACTAAAGAAGGATGTCTATACTCTCCCTGTCAATTTTGAACTCTGGCCTTTTCGTTTCGTAACGTTCCATGAGATATTGAGTAACTTTTCGAGTTTTGTGTTTGTTTTCTTTTCTGTTCATTTCCACTTATGTGGTTTATATTTTTTCTAGAAATAAGCTCTCAAGTACAAAACAAAACAACACAAAACGAGATTTCGATTATATATATATATTTATTTGATAAAATTATGCTCAAATTGATAATGATTGTTTCACATATTCCTATTACCAATAGTGTTTAAGAGTTGATACATGTCAAAGATGGAGTGCCCATATAGTTATGACACAATGGCCAAACACTTGTTTTAGTCCATCAATGTATCAGGCATTGACGAAATATACCAAACTTGACAAACACGATTTTATACGTTTGAGTAACGAACCAAAGTATTGGGAGCGGGACCTTGCACTATGTGTACTGTGGTGTGTAGAGTGTTAAGTGAGGTTTCGAGGTGTAACGGGAGAATAGGGGGTCAGGCGCACAAACATGGCCTTTCCTACCATCCACTGACCCCACAGCAAACCTTTAGCATACCCACACACTAAATCGCTCAAAAACTCGATACGTGGCGCACACTACAGGCAACACGAGCATCGATTCATATTTCTCACGACAAATTGGAACTATTTGAACCACAGACATTTTCCATTTGGCCAGCACGAATGCTCCCGTTTCTCCTGGTGGCTAAAATGCAGGTATTGTGTCCCATGAGTTATTGAAACGAACATCAATCATACTGATTGGGAAGGGGAAGGGTGAAATACATCGACTTCGACCCGCAACCCATGTAACACCGCGAAGATTGATGCGATCGCCATGGGTAGCAGGTGAAATCTACATGAAACTAATCCTGTGGTCCATTTCATACTAATGCTATTCAGCACAATCCTCATTTAGCCTCCGAATACCATCAGCAGCTCAGATAAATAAGACAATAACGCTTGTCGTCTCATCGAAAAATTCAACATTTCCCATGCGCAATTCAAATTTCTTAGATAAATACAAATCACCTATTTAGATGAAGATTTCTGAACCATATGTTTCCAAAACATATTGATGGAGACATAACAATTGAATTTCAAATTATTTGGTGATGGGTGCCCCTCATTATTTACTGGCTTGCTATTTTTTTATGGATAGAGATTTGGAAGTTATATAAAAGACATCTCGCGTAAGCATATAATGAGTGTTTTTATCAGAATAATATAGATTTAGCGTTATACTCTGAACTATCAAATAATTATATGCCCACATTCGAAAAGTGTTTTGAATTGTAATAGATTGACAAAATTCGTAAAACAAATAAGGTGTAGATAATTTGATATGCAATGAATTTATAAATAGGAATTCCAGTATTTGACCTTAGATTTTCACTTTTTTTAACACCAATGCACTAAATGCATTTCTATCCAAGAACAACAACACGCATGTTGTGTTTCCTTTCCTTATCTGGAAAATGAACTGACACAAACTAAGCCAGCATTGCAGTGTCTTCTGTTAGTCTGACTAGTTGTTGATATCTTTCTGGTCAGAGCATCGCCAGAAGAAAAGATAGTGAAGTCAACCAACCAATCTCCCTCAAATATTTCAAAAATCCATGCTTTGTTCTTATTTATTAAGCTCAGTTCAGTTCAGTTCAGTTTGTTACGTTAAACGTTTATCTTCAAAAGGTTAATCGAGACGACTCTTTCCGAAGAGAGGTCAAGCCATGAATGGGTTAATGTCTTTTTGACATGATCTAAGCATCTGTAGGGAACTGTACATTGGGGAAATATAAGTTAGAAATAAAACTGAAAACGTTTCTCCAAATATTTTTAAAATGCATGCTTTATTCTGAATTTAATTTCAAAAGCACCGTTTGCCAAACGGCACCTTTTTACTTTTCAAGGGGGGGGGGGGGGAGGGGGGCGCTAAACATAAAGGGTTAATCTGCGTAGCTTGATGGGAGGGAGAAGTATGAGTGAGAGTTGTAGCGATTCTTCAGCAGGTTTCCCATAGGGGCAGTAATAACCGCACTGATTCCTAGGGAGTCTTTTATGTGAAAGCCTCCATTGCCTCGTCCATAAATCAACACCGCATCTAAAAGCCAATAATAAATACATTCCTTTGGCCAAAAAACGATCATATGCACCAAGACATCAAACTGACGTCATGTAGAAACTAAACGATAAAAAGGGTTCAACGAATATCACGTTACTTCAGGGTTAAAACAATGGGAATATGATTGGTGGGTATTGTCTGTTGGTGATGATTTCTTATTGTTTAGGTGTTAGTGTCGTGTGTTTTGCATACTTAATTGGAGAGCGAGGTTTGGTCGTTTGGCTGCTGGCGCTTCGTTAGGCGCATTGGGTCAGCCAGTCCCCTGCTGTGGATTAAGGAGTCTTTGTAATTGATGACCGTGGACGTGTTACGAGGGCCTTTGTGGACGCTTCAGACATTTACACCCATCATACGCATCTATCAAATGTAAAGCGTTCGCCACCCAGTGGCCCGACCAAGCCTCATCACCACCTCGACCTCTTCTTTGCACCTCCACCCGCACTATTTTTTTCAAGTTAATTTTTTAGTAATTTGTTTAACAGTCAAAAACCAGCGAGTGGGACGGCCTTCGCAGAACTGTAATCAAGCCCGGCCACCAATCACGTGATCTCTGCAACAGCCTTTCATCTGACTGAAACCTACACATTCCTTTCCGTCTGGAGAGGGAGACTGCATGCAATGTATGCTAGCATGGGATAGCGATTGTTCTGAAGGGACATTGCCCAAAGCAATTGTCAAAGCTACAAACAATGCTGCTCTGTTGAGGTTTGTATGGTGTGTATGAACAGAAAAGGTCTCACACTCGAATTATTGTTCATCACTTTTTGTCGTTTACAATGCAGGAAATAGGATATCCAATAAAACACTATTACGGAAAAGAACACACGTTTCTTAAGCTTAACGACATTGCGATATCAACTGATCTTCACATTCCACATCTTAAACAGGGGCAAATGGCACTTTTCCCATGAATTATTTTTATGATATTCCCTATTTTTCCAAAATCCTTTGAAAGGAACGCACCAATAGGACAGGATTGTATAAGAAAAATTCAGAGTGACAATGTGTGTCTCTGGAAAGATGAATACTATCGGCAGAATTTCCATTCACTTTTCTTCTCGTAAACCTTCTTAAAGATCACACAATTTTCCCCGCCCACATCAGACTAATCAAACTAATAATCAAACATTTTGACTCAGGAACAATATTCTTTTTCTCAAGTGTAATTCGAAATATTGACCCATCAAACTTTAAAGGGAGACTGCCCTCTAGTCGCACATACATACTGCAGGCGCCCACTAAGTAGTCAACTAGGCTTTTGGTATATTCGATTACAATTACCAAAAATTATCGATTGAAAAAGTACGTAAAGGAATGTTGCCATATATGAATTAAAATGTTTGTACTTTAGAATTGTTGAGTATTTTTTTATCAAATACCTTACTATATACAATTCCTTTATACATATGCTACGAAGAAATTTTTGTTTACATAAACATTACATGTTAAATGGCAGCATCGATAAACTACATCAAACCACATACACTGAACACAACGTAAGGTTAAAACAGCCTCCCTTTCTTATCTTATTATATTTTTAGTTCGAATGACTTAGCCCTCAATGCTGAAGCTTAGCATTTGATCGCGAACGGACGACAGAAATAACGTAGGAAAATCTCAAGCTAGACTCCGCAGGACTTCCTAAGTATCCCATAATATTATATATACGACCGAGTACAAATGCACATGCAACGAAAACATATAGGAAATATAAATTCGTTCCAGGCATTGGCAATTTAAGTGGCTTCACCACGTACCGCCAAGAAAATGGAAAAAATGTGCGAGAGGTTTGGGTAAAGAGATTTGGCCGGCTCAGCCATTTGGGCTGATGGGCATTGCTTTACACAGCTAATTCAATTGCTAAGAGAGGATAGACGGCTTTACATCCTGAGTTAGATCGCGGCGAAAGGAGATAACTCTGGCCTAAACACATTTCTGAAAGTATTCCCCATCACGATTTGTCATTACTAAGTGGCAAAACGATGAATGCGCTAGTTTGTGTATCTAAATCTAGTACTTAGTCGATGGGATCCCTGTTGTCTGATCAAAAACAGAAATCGGGCCTTATCCCGCATGAACACATGCGAAGCTTTTGGGAGATAAATAACCATAGTGTTTTTACTCTGTCATTTCCACAATAATGAAAATTTGCATTCACTTAGTTTCGTATAGTTTGGAACTATAATTGGACTGAATCTGAGTGTAAGCGAAAGTGGCACCGCTGGTTTTACAACAAACCGTATTTGACGATTTTATCAATATCGCGTAAATTTCCTGGTTAAAATCCACAAATTCTTTCAGCTCAAAGTGTTGTTACTTAGTTCGTTACTTAAGTTTTGATTTAAACTGTGGTATTTGTCACCGAAATTTTATTCAAACGAACCCTCTTGGTTCCCGCACTTTATGGGGGCTGTAAACCGATTAACTTTATTACCACCACCGCCAAGGGAACCGACGAAATATATCGAAATTTGTCCATTGAACACGTTTATTGGGCTAAATTTACATTCACCAATAAAGTTGGAATTACATGCACATTTTGGTTTCACTACTAAATATATTTCAGAGTAATTTGTAATGAAATATCCTTCCTTCGTACGGCTGGTAAGCCTCTACGATCCAAATCACTTATCAACGAGAATTAAACGACATCCTTCAAGATACACACTTTATAAATATTATAGTACCCTATGTACCTTTCATAAAACATTCATTATTATAGAGCACCCTTAGTCGACATTTATCTGAGCATACGGATTGGACATTAAAGTACATTTTATTTCGCTATTCCCTGTTTGCCTCCTATTAGCGTTTCGTCCTTCCAGAGAGCGAATATCATACGACAAAAGTAATCAACGTCGCATTTTAAGTTTTTCCCCACTTATACAGACCACGGTAAAGTATACTCAAGCCATGCCATGGATGATTATATTTGGTAAGTAATCAAGTAATTCATGCAATATATTTAGTACAAGCGGCAGCAATCTCGCTAAAAGGTGTTACACGTAAATTGATTGTCGTATATGCTAAATTCATTTCGTCTCTTCCCATTCTTCGCAAACCAGGTTGCTATTCAAACAGAGGCAACGTGATTTCATTAAGCATAGCTCGTTGCATTTTGTAGAGACTTTGCATTAATTAATGATTCAATTTTGAACTAAGCACTTGGAAAGCTATCACAAATTGTATTGCCGATTTCATTATCAACACATAACTAATATATACATTCTTTCAAAAATATATCCTATTTACACAAGTAATTTTATTTTACATATTTACCTATACTTATGTTTAAGTAGGATTTTTGAAGTGAGAATTATGTCAATACATAGAGTGATTTTACTTTACCATTTTAAGAATGCAAACATAGGTCGGTTTCATTTATTTTTGATGATCTGCAAATGAAATAGACTTTTAACGAAATGTCCACATAGACGGTTAATCAAAGCTACATTTGATTCGTCTTTTATTGACCCCTGTGCCATATCATATAATTAAATCATAAACGATTAATACCTTTACTATCAAATAAAGATACGTTTTACAGATCCATTCGATTCGGATTGCGTCGTTGTTATTTAGTTGTATTTTCTACGTTGTCACTATGTTATTTCGCTCGAGTCCCGTTCCCATAATGACGGCAGCCTCGCGTGAGTCCTTCCCAATGAGATTCCGTAGCTGGGCATGCACAGAGCTGAAACCAACGAAAAATACATCCATCTTTGTCCAAATGTTTCCAAAGTTTACTGCCATGTTAGCCTGTAGCCGAGTGCGCGTTAGCTGCTAGTAGGTACCATCCTTTTACTTTATAACGACTGCGAAGGAGAGATTTTCCAAATCCTACACAGAGGAGCGAATTCGTTAGTAGAAGAACGCTACCGTCATCTTGTAGTGACTGGCTTTTTAGCGATGCTTGGTGCCGCAGTAGCAGGCCAGTGCTAAGGAAATGTAGGTCACTTTGGCACTTAAGCTCAGTTTATAGTCCCATAACTTATCAACAATAGCAAAGGCACATTAACATGCAACCTCAGTAGTAGTGCTTGAGTGCAGAGCCATCCCATATCTCCTGCTAGTGGTAGTCCTCCTGATGTGCTGCCCGCCGACGTCTTATGTGCCACTAACACACTGACCGGCCAGCCAGCAGCCAGACTTTATGGAAATCCATTACTTTATTTAATTGATCATAAATACTTGGGCCACTATAAAACTTTCACATAAAACCCCCAGTACACCAATGGCACGTTGCTTGGGCCTGCCATGCCCCGCCTATAGATGTGTTTTATGCTTTGTTTTGTCTTCTACGCGGCCAACGGTAACTAGTGGTGGTAGTATCAGTGAGTGGTACTTAACCTAGACCTGTCGCCAATAACAGAGGTTCACTCGTCTTTAGGGCACACTTTGTGTTATGGCCGTCTTACATTGACATATTCTGGAAGAGCCACAAAGAAAATAGCCCTAGTTTTCACCACGTAGCAATGCACACTGTGCTAGAACTATGCTACTATTGCTCATGCGATTGGGAAGACGTATCCTTTTTGATTCGCAACATTCTTTATTTCGCTTAACAGTATTGCTGAAATACCATTTCATCACTCGACAATTATCACAGAATCAAAATAGGTAACCTGATCAAGGGGTTTCTTGAGATTTGTGAATCAAGAAACTGAATTCAATATCAGTTGTTTTGGGGATTTTACAACCCCCTACTGCAATATTGCTTAATGACGTTTAAATCAACTGACTGGACGCTAAGGCGTCAGCACTGTATAAGATTAAATGTACAGCCTTTCCCATAAGCACAGTATATATTAAGAATCGAATATCTAGTGCGATTTACATTAACAGCATATTCAACAAAATATTCGTCGCCATGTAAAGTATATAAACTATTTTTCGATTACGATCCGTACAATTGCTCATTTCAGTTAGCGAGTAACATCATAGCTTGCAAGTACTTGGATTGCACATCTAGTGTATCAGTACATGGTATAAACTGCTGTATCATGTATGCAGTATTGCCGTATGGAAAACGAATTTTGGGGCATAGATTTCCTGATAAATATCCTGAATCCAAGGAGAGAAGAGAAGAGAGTGGAAAAATGGTATTTTTATTTTTGGTATATTCTTTCATCCGTCTGGTTTCAGCTTCCTAATAGTTAATATTTCATCGAGTTCATTTGGAAACATCCGGAATAAACTAAAATATTATAATGCAATGTTCCATTTTTCTAACATCAACCAGACTTAATAGCAGGCATAATCTCTAATGCAAAGCATGTAGCTTAGCTTGAGTTACCTAGATGCTACTGCATCGAATTTATTGTTAGAAACTCTATTTTATTTATCAAGTGTAATCAAGAAGCGCTGAGGTGAGCGTTGGTAGCGGAAGATGCAGATTGTTTTATGGAAGTCTATTTCTGGGACGCACAAGAAGAAGAAAGAAGATAAAACTTTACGAGGGGCGTCTTGCCCCAGTGGCGGGCCGTCTGGGGAGAAGTGGGCCGACTCGACCTTATACATATTCAACAGAAACGGCCGAGTGGAGACGTGAAATGTACGCGAGAGTGCACATGCCGGAGCGACACAGTCAGAGACTATCACATGGGCAAGCCAAGTAGCCGCCTGATCTCGCGAGATGTTATCAACGAAATATGCGAGTGCATTTCAGCAAGGTTTACTAAACTTCCACACTGGCATGCCAAACTGTTTATTTAGGTGGCCTTTCAGTTAGTATGTGGCGTGATGAATTGGACAGGAGGCCGTCCCTGGTCAAGCAGGTCTGATAGTCTCTCCTTGGCGCGAACGACATGGCAGAGGAGAGATCAGATTTCACTGAGATGAACTATGCAATGTACATATCTTGATAGCAAGCGAGTACATGTAGAGTGATTAACCCAATTATTACAGTAACGGCCAAAGGGACCAGGATAATTACGTAATATCATGCCTAATAAACGATCTGAAATTAAAATTAAAACGGTTATTCAACCCGCCATTCTCCATTAAATATTTAATGAATTTTCATTATTTTCCTAAAATATCTTATAAAGTATCAATAATATATACAGACAACACCTTTAAAGGGAGCTCTATCTCTAAGCGGTATTCAGTCAAGATATCAGCTAGCATGTTCTTGGATGGTCAGATCTGAGTCTGGAATGGCCCCTATCTTAAGCGTTAAGGCCCAAGACGTGACTAGCATCCCCAATAATAGTAGTTCCCTTAGGTTAATAAACGTCTACCCTATTTAGGGAAATGATCATTTACTTTGGGTCCGTTTATTTTCATCCTTAATGTATTATTCATAATCCTATGCATATAAATTTACTGCGCAAACAAGTTCAGACAGTGGTATACCATGTCAAAGATTAATAAAACAATCATTAGATATGACGGAACGAGAATTCAATTTTACAAGGACACGTAAAGATACTTGTTCAATCTGTCTATTTCATCAAAAGTATGATATGCTAATAAGTTGTTATAAGCTGGTTCTTTAGTTGTTCTATTACTGTATACTTAGGGATTTTATTTATGAATAAAGAGTCTTCTACTTTAACAACTAAACAGATTAAAGATATCATAGCCAATTTATTAAGATGGTGTTAGAACACATTGGGAAGGGAAGCACTTTTAAACTTTTCCTGGGGAGTGTTTCGTCGCAACATTGTGCTTAGAGATGAATCTTTTTTTGTGAACAAACAAACGAGATAATCAGACACCGAACTATTACAAACAAAATACGTTCGGAAGAGAACAATTTTACAACTTTGTTTTCAAGCTGGGATGAAGCAGTACTGAGCTTGTTGTGCTTTTTTTCGATGCTCAACGATATACCAATTTACAAGTGAAATGCTCGGTTCGTATTATCAACTAAACAACGTTGGTCAGTCGCGCTGACGTTTTTTGATTACCAATTTACAGGAGGAATGTTGGAGTCAGATAGACAATTACCGAAGTTCAAAGCTGCGCTTTTTTCAGATTGTGGGAAAATGTTGTTTGTTTCACTATCGTTAATGAAAAACGCGGCCTAATCGGACGGGAAACAGGATGAGGGATTCCTGCGGCGTTCCCTGACAAGGCAGCGAAGCTGTTTCTCTTCGCACTGGCGATCCGAGCAATCAATCAGACGTCCACGTGTAATTGCAAACGAATGTAGCGAGCTGGCAAGTTGGTCGGGAACACGTTTTGCCGTTAAAGATTTCGTCAGGGAGACACGGGGCCGGCCTGATGACATTCAACACGGACTGCCTGCTGCCTGGCCGCGGAAAAGCGCTTTAACAAATACGGTTGCGGGACTGGAAGGACATCTGTGGCGGACTGCGGCATTCCACGGCAGTCGCAACACCTGCAGCCCCGGTATGATTCATCGCCCCACCAGCCCCTCTCTCCCCCCTCTCACTACATCCCCCTCAGGCGCATATGTCTTCCTCTCCCCCCCCCCCCTTCCCGTGACCTTGAGAATCCTTGCGCAGATCCATCCATCAGAGGAGGGGGAATATGCCGCGCTACGGGATTCCACGTCATTAGCCAAGATGATATTGCCAACCGTGTCAGATTACTGTTTTCATGAAAAAAAACATCTAGATTTTTATCAACGGTGGGTGGTAGATGTTCTTATATGGAGCTGTGTGTGGTGCCTGGGGGAGGCATGCCGTGAGGGGAAATTAGGGGTCTGAGATGCAGGTTTGGAAGGAGGAGGACGAGGAGGAGGGGGCAGGCAATAGGTTTAGCACCTGCACTAGTTCCTGTCTGTAGGTGTGAGGGATGGGGCCCTTGCCAGTAGGCTATGTACTGGAGTCTGATAGAGTCGTGGGTCATGGCCTGCCCAGCACCACTAGCACCATCATTAGCGCTACTAGCACCATCGGCACCATAACCAGTATACAAATAGTACCAATGATAGCGCCCTAAGCACCATTTTGAGTACCACTAGGACCAATATTAGCACCATCAGTCCTACTTACAGCATAACTAGCACCATCATCATCATCATTATCAATAACAACAGCAGCAACAACTCCACTGATGCAGTTGCAATCACCAACTACAAGCCAAAAGTTTGATCAGGAAACTGAGAGAAACGAAAACACTTTTGAAAGAAACATTCTTAATCATTCCTCACGTTGACATTTCGACCAGCATTTAAACGTGTATACATAAGGGACATGTTTTCCCTTCCAACACTCCCAGGAGAAATCACAAACTACACACAGGCATCCTTATGCCAGTCCTTTTAACAAATAACCGTTCTTGGTGATCAGTATTGCCTAACCTAACAGTCACTCAGTGTTCACAGTGATACATACTTACTGTTGTTGTTACCATCACCATTATTATATTCATCACTATCGTCATTATTATTATTAATATCATCATCATCGTCACTACCATCATCATCATCATTATCAAATTTCTTTAAATTTCTATTGCTATTATTTTCAGCAGCAGCAGCAGCAGCAGCAGCAGCAGTAGTAGTAGTAGTAGTAGTAGTAGTAGTAGTAGTAGTAGTAGTAGTAGTAGTAGTAGTAGGTAGATAGTAGTAGTAGGTAGATAGTAGTTGTAGCTAGATCTTGTTGTTGTAGCAGTAGCAGAAGTAAAGTACATGCAGTAGTAGTAGTATCAAGATCATCATCATTATCATCTCCTCTGATATTCAAATGAACAGCCCAGTTATCTGTTTCTCTCTTTTATCCACATTCTTATCATCTTGGTTAAAATCAAATCAAATATATAAGCCTACGTTTTATTCTCCTGGTTGGAACAAGAAAAGGCACGTTGACGTTAGAAGTTTTATGTTCTGAGGCAACCCTATAAAGCCATCCTCTGACCACATACCTGATGCAGGTTATCAGAGATGACCAGTTGCCCACAGCTCTTCTGATGGGCAGTGAGGAAAACATCTAGCTCTAAATAGACACATAAAGGTAAGGTATGCTTGAGCGGCGGCGGCGACTCTCCGAATCCCACAACTGTGGAAACAGGGGATTCATTTGTAACTTGTCACAATGCAAATTACAGGGGACGTGATCAGCGTAATTGCCTGCGTGAAAAAAGAGAGTTGACGTCACCTACAAAAAGTTCATTTTCCGCTGAAATGAACGAGGAAATGAGAACAAGCGCAGACTGATTGGTTGGGGCTGCGGCGCATCACCCTCTCTTGTTCACTTAATTCCCCGCTGAAGCTCATCCTCTGCTGCTGCACCACGACTACCTAGTCACTCTCCATCACAACTAGCTGCTGCTACAAAATGTTTTAAAGCACAAATTCATCTTTTTTTTAAGAAAAAATGTTTTCTGTAGCTAATTAATTATAAATTATAGGAAAGTACAAATTCATTCTTTTTCAAGTCCTATACTACTGAAGTCATATGAAGGTATAGTGTGACATTAAATATAACAATGTGACCAATACATATATAGGTCTTGTACATGTTGTTGATGTTGTTGTTTTTTCTGCTCCTGCCGCTGTTTTTGCTTTTGTTTTGTTTTTCTTTGGGTTGGGGGTGGGGAGGGGGGGTTGTGTCGTTTGCATTTAAACAACTTCTGTTTTCGTCACTGTTAAAGTTGCTATTGCTTTTCTAGACGAGCTCTTTAGTCAAAAGAGCAGTTCGGTGACAGACTTCATCACCATTCCGTCGAGAATATTGAAGGTATACCTATATCATTGTTAAATATTGCATATTCCAAAAGAAAAAAACTATATAGTGAAATGTTTGTATCTGTATTGGCTGCAGCTCTCACCGTAAACACGGAACGAAAGAGGTAGATGTTCAACTTCTTAAGACAATCTGTTTCCCTGTTGAATTTGACGCCGACTTGAGACGGAGAATGGTGATGCCTGGTTAAATGTCTAATCTAACCTTACTCAGAAAGCAAGTAAAACACATCATAGGCTCTTAATTATTCAAAGGCGTCGGCCCTGCGAGGCGGTGTGCTGTGCGCAGGATTTAAGTTGTCTGATGACACATGTAGACCTATCTATTCTCCTTGCGTTTGGAGATGGGCTGTTGATTGCATTTTCTAGGTGGTAATGAGCGCTTAAAATATCGCACCTACTCCGTGCATTATTTACCACTACCTTTCCACGTTATTTGAAAAGCGCAGGCCTCCTCAAATAAAGCCTAAATATAACAGATCTGTATGGTTGCAGTGTTTTGACATAGACGGCCGGAGATCTATGTACATGTCCGCATATAGACGAAGCGGCATAAATCTCCATATTCGCATTGTAAATACGACTTGACAAGGACGAGCATTCTCATAAATCATCTTCCCCTGTTGCCATGGAAACCGTTTCCCTGGCTAAACCTTCGACCCTTCTTCCCCTCCCGAGAGGAGTTTAATCCGGAAGGCATCTCGCGAACATCCAGCGGCTCTTAAAAGAATCACTGTTTTCTAACACATGCCCTTTACTAGACGAGCAAAAGACATTCTGCTCATAGGAAATCTTACCTGTCCTGGGTTTTGGGGGTCAAGGGAGGTCCGTACCTGGAAGCATTTTGTTAATTATGCTATTCCCCACTAGTACCTATCTCCTGGCGGACATATCAGGGAATATTCTATAGGCCGAAACAAAAGATTAGGGTAATCCCATCCAGAGAGGATAAAGGCGAGCAGGAAGATTGCATGTTTACTTCTACCTCTGCTACAACTGCAAATCTGAGTGCAGCACGCAACAACTTGACCATCGTCATAATGTCTCTGTACTTTGGATGTAATATTTGATGATTTTGTTTTGTTGTTGTTGTTATTGTTGTTGTCGTTGGTGGTGGTGTTGGTGGTGGTGTTGGTGGTGGTGTAGATGATGATGATGATCATGATGATGGTGATGATGATGATGATGATGGTGATACATATATTGATCATAAAGATGATGATGATGATGGTGATGTTGTTATTGGTGATGATGATGAGGGTGACGATAATGATACTTAATATGATGACAAATATGGTAATGGTAAAATGGTGTTCGTAAATAAAAAAAAGTCTGCGACATATCGAAAAGTGAATTGTGAACTTACCCTGATTCACTCTTATCTAATAAATAATAATACATAACATATATTCTATTTTTACGAACCAGTGTTTGTGGATAAGAATTAAGGAAGACGAAGAAGAAGAAGAAGAAGAAGAAGAAGACGAAGAAGAAGAAGATGATGAAGAAGAAGAAGAGGAGGAGGAAGAAGAAGATTCAAGATTTAGAAGAAGAAGAAGAAGACAAT
>OZ012689.1:37888835-37903835 GCA_963942565.1 Maea johnstoni
AATGATAATGATAATAACGATAATAATAATAATAATAATTTTGATAATAGTAATGATAGAATTAATAATAATGATAATAAAAATAATAATAATAATAATAATGATGATAATAATAATAATAATAATGATGATGATGATGATGATGATGATAATGATGATGATGATGATTGATGATGATAATAATAATAATAATAATAATAATAATAATAATAATAATAATAATAATAATAAAAATAATAATAATAATAATAATAATAATAATAATAATAATAATAATAATAATAATAATAATAATAATAATAATAATAATAATAATAGTACCTGAACTCCTGCAAAGAAACAATGCAAATGCATCTCAGGGCATCCCGGCAGGGGCATCAAGGCAGTCTCCACGCAGTTCTTCTCCACCTGGCGCAGCATGAACAGTTCAGGTAATTATCGATAGAGGGGGCGAGTGTCGCCGACAGCGACTGGCTGGCTCTGGCTCGTTTTGGCCACTTTTTAGAAATCGCTTTCAAGACATAAAGATCCATGTCAGTGGTATTTCGCATTAAGCAGTTTCTTTATGAGAAAGTTAAAACAAAACGTGCGGCAAACCTCCCATCCCATCTTTGATAGACACATTTGCTGCCAATGTCTTACAGCATTTATTAAGTCTGTATTCATCTTGCTGTCTGATGGACAATATGGGCAATTGTTATCCCTGATTACGACCCCATCTATTTCATTTCCCATATCCCCTCTCTCTCTCTCTCTCTCTCCTCTCTACTCTCTCTCTCTCACTCTCTCTCTCTCTCTCCTCTCTCTCTCTCTTTCCTCTCTCTCTCTCTCTCTCTCTATATGTATATATATATATATATATATATATATATATATATATATATATATATATATATATATATATATATATATATATATATATATATATATATATATATTTATATATATATATATATATATATATATATATATATATATATATATATATATATATATATATATATATATATATATATATATATATATATATATATATATATATATATATATATATATATATATATATATATATACGTGCGCGTGAGACCAAATTTTGTTTAATTCCAAACCGTTATCGCGCACATATATTATATTGCGCCATCACCATTTACATGTGTCAGCAGAATAGCAAGGTATAAAGTCAGATAAGCATATCCGTCCCACGGAAACATTAGCATTGCAAACATATTCACTATACCACTTGAATTTCATTCCACTATACGGTATCATAATCATTGATGCACTAATGTCACAACAAACAGTCATTATATGATCCAAATAATCTTAGCCATGTAAATCTTGCAAACATTAACAAAAACGAATTAGTAGCTGATTCGACTGTGCTAGTTCTCCACTTAATAATGGGCTGGAGAAGTGATTTACAATGGCTAGGGCTACATAAATAACCCTTACTCCATTACATACCTACAAAAGGACTAGCGAGATCATTTTCATTTCCTTTCATCAGATATCATCAGGCACTCTCTTTCACACCTTCTGCAAGGTGAGAAACTTATTTCTACTATTACCTTTCCAAACAAACAGTATTATTAACTTCTCTTAGTCATGTTCTCTTGTTATAAAACGTGTTCCCTTGAAAATATGTCGAGCGGGTCAAAATGTCGCCAGTGTTAAACAGCTTGTAATAGCCAGTTGTGCCAAGAGGCATGATTATTCTGCGCAGGGCCCGGGGGCATTCTGTGAAATGTTAATAATGGTCTGTCCGGGGCCTCAGGTGTGCCAACTTTGCCTTTTTCTAGTTATATTTCATAAAGAGGGAATCGCAACAATTCTGCCTGTTGACAGCCGGGTCAAAGGTACACAGACCGTGTGAGAATGATGACGTCAAATGGGAAAGAGATGGGACATGATATCAACTTGATATTTGCAATTAGCCTTGCGAAATTAGAGATATTGTATTTGAGTTTTTTTCATTTTTTGCAAATCATATATTATTACTGCGCTATTTGTTATATTGCACCAACACTCATCTCAGCACAGCAGATTGAACTCGTTTTACCCTAAATGCCCTGTAAGCAAGCCAATGAATCACAGATAAGCATCGCTCTTGAATGCTATGTTAGGAAAACAGCCGCTTTCATAACTATATGTTCTTCGCGGGACGTAATTTATTAGGCAGCATTTTGAGAAGGAAAATTGCTTTGGTGTAAGGCTGTAGAGATGCTGTACGGGTACGAGCTGGTGTTCACCCTAAAGGAAATGATGAGAGGTCAAGCACTGTTGAATTATGTGAACTTACTACCAGACATGTTGAGCTTGGTTGTAACGAAGACCCAAAAAGACGACACTGAGAAGGGAACGAAATCCATTTATATATGTGTACGTATCCCAAAGATGCCGGAAGTGAGCATTTTCCGTGAGTAAGCTTATTGTGTCATTCGTCAATTAACATCTTCCATTGATTGCATGTGTTAACATGCCTCCAGAAACACTCAGTCAATATAGAAAGCCTCAGCAATTAAGAAATGCTAATATACAAAATTTAGGGCACTCATCATACATAACTATACTGAAAATCAAAAGATTTGGAATGGCTGGATATGCTAAGACACCATTACAATTTTTAGGTGAATGTATGATTTTCCAGTACCTTAGTTTACCTGTTATGTATGTATGTATGTATGTATGTATGTATGTATGTATGTATGTATGTATGTATGTATGTATGTATGTATGTATGTATGTATGTATGTATGTATGTATGTATGTATGTATGTATGTATGTATGTATGTATGTATGTATGTGTGTGTGTATGCATGTATGTATGTACGGACCTATCTACCTACCTAAACACACACACACACACACACACACACACACACACACACATATATATATATACATAAATATATATATATATATATATATATATATATATATATATATATATATATATATATATATATATATATATATATATATATATATATATATATATATATATATACATATATATATATATATATATATATATATATATATATATATATATATATATATATATATATATATATATATATATATATATATATATATATATATATATATATATATATATATATATATATATATATATATTAATGTGTCGGTTTTAAGACATCTATTGTCATTGTACTGTGAAAGCCAAAACTTTACATAAACAACACGATCTACAGCAACTTAATGGCGACACGATCACAATATGCTAAAGAGTTTCACCATTTACGGTTACATGCCCAGCTCTCTATTCGGAAAGCCGAGAATAATCTTTGTATAGAAAGCACCTTGGGCGAGAGTGGATTTTTTGCAGCCTTTTTCTGCACTCGTCATTTGCAAAATGTCTTTTCCAGTGCAATGACACACAGCCTTCTGGCATTCATGTTATGATCACAGAACCGTTTTGTCAAATTCAATTGCTGACCATATTGGAATGTAAGGAAGTGGCCAGTTCTTCATTGGTACGTCCCCTTAGGGTGAATTGAATTTAAACAGATTTACCTAGCGGTAATGCAATCCGGATAAAGTGTTAGATAATCCGCTTTACCGACATTAAAACGCTTTCAAATAACCTAATAGGTTGCAAATCTACTTACCTCCCTTGCTTCAAGGTAGCTTGTCCAAGCAATGCATTACGAGATGAGAGTGTGTTAGATTTATGATTATTTGCAAATGGTTCTCCGCCGCCGCAGAGTGAACCCCTAGAATAGACATTAACAAGCTGCAGCATGTGATGCCCATTAATCTAGTACGCCTCCCGAAACAAAGGCAAATGACGCCTTTTGAAAAAAGAGTTTCAAATAGAATTAGTTGAGAGCATGCCATCAAATTAGCTCTTTGCATGTATGCTGATTGGATCTTCCCCATTTTAAAAAGTAGTAGTAATATCTTTATTGACGCATTCATATGAATACAAAGTACATATGAATACAAAGTACAAAAGAAAGGCTGAATTCAAAGTTGAATTCAGAAATCATTTCAAGTTATGTAATACTCTCTATTGCCTCCTTTAGAAAATCATACTAGATGACATATCAGATTCTTTTTATAATAATTCAAAATCAATTTTTCAAACTAGTTTGATATGGCATACACTTAAACATACATTTTCCACCTTGCATCCACCATAAACATACGTGGCTAAATATAATCCACATAAAAACATACGTGCTCTATCCATCTTTCTATTTTCCTTTCTATCTAAGTTAAAGACGTAAGGAAACTAAAAGGAATTGATTTACAGCCCAGCTTTTCATGCTGCATTATTATGTTATCGTGTGTATTTCTATTGATCATTGCAATCATGCATCTATCTTCACTTGTTGTGACACCATTGCTTGTCACACCAGCTACAATGTAAAAGACCTTTAGATTTCTACCAAATACAATTTTCCATAATGAATACTAGAAAAATACAATATTGTGTGCAACAGATTTCGTCGAACCATGAAGAAATCAACTGCACTTTCCAATCTCCACGCCACAGATTGATATCAACTTACAGTATAGACAAGAAATCCCAATAGTATATAATTCCAACTGTTTAAGTGCAAACGTGCCAAGAACGTATACGCCACCTTACTGTTTAAAAACATTTGAAATTGGTGGCCTTATGCAAAGTTCTTTAACTTTTGTAAATGGCATTACATATTTACATTGTATAATACCCTCGCCTATCAAGGGAGTATTTAAATTTGCTTTTTCAACCCTATTTATCTATAAATATTCATATATAATGATATCTACTAACAACTCGTTGGTCACTCTAACTGCATTAGAGACTTGCGCTCTTTGCAATCATTCCAAACAACGTTTGTCAAGTTACATCATAAAGCAAACAAAAGTGTATGCATCTTCCGTAATATATTCATGTTGATGAAAGGAAACTACGACTCTATTCATTGAAGTCTTCACCAATATTTGGGTATTTCTAAATTGAGTATACTCATGTGTTTGATCAAATCTGTGAGAACTCAACCGAGAAGGGAAGATGGTATAACAATTTATTTGCAATCCTATATCTCAATCCTTATCATCCTCCAAAAGAAATATGCTATTCTAATTAATTTGTCTGCATGTTGTCTAAAACAGGCCAGGATTTGAATTAAACCCGATTGCATGTGTAAAATGGTCCATTAGCAAACATAACTAGCTGACAAATTGTACAAAAACCATTTATATTGCGGTTGGCAAAGCAAATGAAGCCTTATAACAACCGGTTTCCATTCTTGAAATGCAATGAGCATTTTCTTGTATATATATAAATGATTGTTGTAATTAATAACATTGAAATTTTTAAAATCAAATTCTTTGCAGTGCAGATATTTTTATTGTCATCTCTGAACGTCATAGTATTTCATCAAACAAACATGTCTGATACAATCACACTCCAAGAGCATATGTCAAAGCATCATACAATCAGGTAAGAATTGATATTAAACAATTCTTTTCCCGAACCCCATATGTCTAAAAGTTTGACTTCTCAATCTTCGATGAGGTTTTAACCTCTCTCTCTCTCTCTCTCTCTCTCTCTCTCTCTCTCTCTCTCTCTCTCTCTCTCTCTCTCTCTCTCTCTCTCTCTCTCTCTCTCTCTCTATATATATATATATATATATATATATATATATATATATATATATATATATATATATATATATATATATATATGTATATATATATATGTATGTATGTATGTATGTATGTATGTATGTATGGAAATATAGATGTATGTATGTATGTATGTATGTATGTATGTATGTGTTCGTGTGTTTCTTGATATAATTGTTTCCATCGATTTGCCACATGTGAATACTCCAAAAGTGCATGCACTATGGCTTCTACTTCCATACAATGTAAACATAATGGGCCAGGCACCAACTCCATTTCATGCAACATCTTAGTAGTCACTACACTACTATGAACTTAACAAAATAGGATAAGTCGGGAAAATGTCTCACATGTAGTTTGATAATTATCATTAAAAGAATCCGCTACAATTTCAAACTCAATTTCTTCATCACTTTTGGCTGACCATTTTGTATGTATTGCATCAAGGGCGATAGTATTATCATCAGGCAGTTGCTTTTACACATTTGAACAACCCTTGTCTGCAAATGAGCACGACAATAACTTGAGATGCCACTCCTTTTCTAGAAAGACATATCTGATTTATGTGTGCACAAGTGACTTATCGCTTTATCAACACTCATATGATGGCCAATACGTCACTTGAAGTATGTATGTGGCATTCCTTTATTATTCCTCAAGGGTGCCCTTACCAAAGTCATGCTTCGTTTTTTACCTTTCGTCTATACGTCACAGGATGTAAGTTTCATGTCAGTGTGGGTAATTGATATTTCTGCATCAACACGTCATAACGCCCTTGCCAAACCGATTGCCTTGTCTACAATATGTTGCATGACGTATTTGTAACTCCACCAATGCTCAAAGTTCCCTTTACTAACTCGCTATACTCTATACGAGAAGAAAGATATTATTCCACAAGTACATAGTAATGCTCTTATCACTTTCATGACAATGTTGGAAGTTGATATTACCCATACAATACCGTTGCTACTCCAATCCAAATGTCATTGCAAAGGATTTGCATTTAAAGCAACAATCCTTAACAATTTTCACTACTTTATGTCGCATTACATATCTATTTAATGACTTTCTAGAAAGTTTGGATTCATCCAATAACGCTTAAAGGTACGTACCCTGTCGCCAATGCGTCACTTGACGTAGTTAGTATTGCCAGTATTGTAAGTTATCGTTCCTCCACCAATACTCAACTGTGCTCCCAAGATATCCTGGTAAGCAATACGTCATATGGCGAACTTGAAATGACATTATGGAAAGTTGAAATACCCGTCATCACAGGATTGCGCAAACATGTCATATGTTTTTATCCTAAAACAGCTAGCAAATAGGTCATTGAATTATCCTGTACAATTAAAAATGAAAGTTTTAAATCTGCTAGTGTCAACCTTATACCTAGTTAGATGTTAACAAATCTTGCAAATGAATGAAAAGAAACTCACTAGTGTTTCCATTGTATTCTGTTTAATGCTATGCCAGTCCTTTCTATTTAGATTAGGCTGTATCAGTTCTAGCGAAAATAACAAAAACGCAAAAATTATTTTTGTATAGACAGGAGAGTCACACGAAAAATTAAATTCTATTCTTATGCATGTACACGAATTTCATGAAGCTTACCTCAATAGCAAGATTCAGTAAATCAAACCTCATTGACTTGGTTTGCAGGAAATGAGTCATTATGTTTTAAGGTCAAGACACATATCTACTATTTTGAATCACAAATATTACCATTTGGCTAATGTAGTAAATATTGGACTTAATAGTATCAAACAAAATGCAATGTATGTTAAGCAAGGCACCACTTATCTATTTTTTGTGGTAAAAACTTGTTTGTGCACATGCACATTTTCAAATGCATTAGTGCAAAACCATTTTTTTTAAATGTACCAAGTAAAGGGGTTTCGTGACTAATAGTTGAAAATGAGTCTTTCTTTTGCATATAATCTCATGTAGGTTTGATTTGAATTGGATAACGGTTTCATGATAACAATGAAATAACATAAAATAATCAATCCAGTTAATGTCACCCTGCGATTAGGGCATGCTTGGAAGGTGACAAGTTGTATTCGATGCTTTGCCCAGGCTTTGACGACAACAACAGTGTATGTATACACCTTTAGATAACCGGGATAAGGACGATTATCTACATCACATAACAGTATTCGCACCGTGACGTAATCAACGTAGAGCACACAAATGGTCATTAGTAGTAAACTATTTTTGGTGTGTTGACCTGTTTACTGAAGTCATATGAAGTTATACAACAATAAACATCAAACACGTTTTATTAATGGACAAGTGACTATAAACAGAATCTAAATTCATATTCCATACTGAATGCAAGTGACCACTATGCATATGACGAATTTCTTTGCAACATTCATACCTATCATGTATGCTTCCAGACATTACCATGACAATTAAGGTAGCGAATGTGGTTATTATCTTGACATATCCTGAGGTTTCCTTCCTCCTGCTTATATTTGATATTCAACCGATACAAAGTATACATTTCCTTTTGTTTTGATGAAGAATATACTGAGCATAGACCACATAACCTCCCAGCAGGATGCAGGATATGAGAGGTAAAACATGGAAAACATTCATAGTGTTTTTCAAAATGATTTCAAATTCACAATTATGAACTGGGGATGGCAGAATGTGGAGGAAAACGCGATTTGGCAGGTATATAAATTCTCTCTTAACGTTTGTTCTATTTAAATGTGAGAATATTGTTTTATTCTGGAAAGCATCACTTTAGAACAGAAGTCAAATGTGTAAAACCATCGCAATTCACTAAGCGCAATAACTGTCACGGAATTCGTGCATATCCGTTAAGATTTGATTTGCAAAAGGCATTCTTAAACGACCATGTTTTTGCTAATATCCATTCTAGTGAAAAGTGGTAAAACCTCTCCCGTTGTGAGAGTCCTATGTGAGAGTCTTGTTATATTTCAGTTCTCATTCAGCTCAGTGATGGCCTTGACAACCACAGTTGGTCTGGTCGTGAAGATAAGGGGTGGATTTATATACTAGTATGTAAAAATCTTAAAATGAACCTATCTTGACCCCATGAATTAAGAGACTTCAAAGTGTTTTCTGCTTGAAAACAGTACCTTTTGCATAATCTGGTGAATTGGTATCTCAAATATGAAATGAAGTTTGATGCAATATTTATATTTGCAAACTTAAGACTTACCTTCATAGTGAATCTGCACTGTTCAATCTTTCCAACTCAGCAATCCATGTCAAAAAGTGAGATATCCTAATGATGAGGAATGCACGCTCATATCGCACCATATCTTTAAATGCTATGACGCTTTTGCACGCTTACTAATACTTTTATGCGTTTAGTCAGCATACCCAAAGTATATGCAATGGGGATACAATAGAGTATGACATATTGAAGTAATTCAGCTGTTGTGTTTGTTTTTAACACCTGTTTTCTGCTAATTATACAAAGCGCTGACACCGAATACTGAAACTAGATTTAGACACGATAACTCCACATCTATGTAACAGTCTGTTAGGATGGAAGCAATTAATCAAAAGTTCAGATAACATCAAAACGTGTATGGAATTGCCATTGCTCTGTCATTGTAAGACAAAACGCCAAGAATGACGTTTATCAAATTGCTTGTATTGATGTTAGAACCTGTCCATATAAAATACTCTAAATTCGGAAAAGACTGCGTTAATTAAATTTTTGCGTTTTTTGCTTTCAACCTCGGACGCAAAACTAAAATTCGCAATGATTAGTGCTGCCACTCCAAGTGTATAGCTGGCACTCCATGTAGCGACCAATTCTCAAAGATAAAAAACAGAAAAATCGATTTTCTGTAAATTCGCAAAATTTGCACTTCACAATCTTTTGTGAATCTACAGTAGACTTTAGTGAAATGGACTCGAAACATTTAATTCAATATAGTTTTGATATCAATAACCATCTGTTTTATTGTCATAAATACCATTCATTCAATAGACTTTCATAGAATATATTCTGCTAGCATTGATTAAAGCTGTAATTGATCAGTTGTGGAGGAAATATCATTAAGATTTATGGTTATACATAGTTGTTGGAATTCATGCCAAGTCATGACTTTGAATGACTGCTTAATTCTAAATGTAACCCCCTACCCTAACTCGGTTGCAGGAAACGGAAAGACCACCCTATGACACGCATGATAATACCAAATATTACCAATGATGTTTAGTGCTTACAACTATTATGACCTAAATAATGATCGCATTCTATCATCATTTCATAACTTGTCATTGAACACTTATTTTAGGCATGGAATTGCCAAAATCTCACGTTCCACATCGCCAAATTACATTGAAACTACTCACTCTTCACATGTAAAGCGTACAAAATGTACTAAAAGACCACATTTGAGGGAATCTAACTGTGTTCCCTATAGCTCCAAACATGTCTTTATATACTAGTAATTCAATATTGTAAAATGTTCAAGAAATCCATGGAGTGACAGAAATACGCGCCTTCAAAAAACTGAAGTTTCGAGCCAGAAACTCAGAAGTACGGGAAAATCCCGAATTTTTCATTTTCTGGCCCTTTTTGACCCTGAATGACCTTTATTATCCAATGTGATAAGTCATCTTAGTGTTAGTGTTCTATTCCAGCATTTCGATACCCAATAATGCACTCATCCCTATGTTCGGTCTATGTTTATATGAATGTTTTAGGGTGCTCTTTACCTATTATTTGGATGCTTATTTGAGGTGTGTAAGAAATGTCCCCCCCCCCCCAAAAAAAAAAAAAGAAAGATGTGTATCATCTTTGAAGAGTATACCAAACCTGGTGGGTTTCCCCAAATATGGGCCTAGAGGCAATTTTCTAGCTCTCGGGTTTACCTTACTCACAAAACAAAGCCTTTTGTTGATCTGTCTACTAAAATGAAATTTGACCCAGAGAAGAAAACAAACTATCAGTGTGGTTATGATATCCACAAATACATGTTATGCAGGAATAAGCAATTTAAGTAAACCTCTCTAAAATGCCGACAAAAACAGGTCTTCTGAAGAAGTCTTCGAATCAAATTTGGTGCCACAAGATTACACCATGCATGACTTTTTTTTTAATTTCAAATTGCACACATTATGCAACAGGGTTTTTATTCTCCATAGGCATTTCATGTCATCTTTAAGAAAATAATAACAGTGTAACAAATAGGGTCAAAAAAGAAAGTACAAATGAAATACTACAAAAAAAATATATGTATATGAAATATACGATTTCTCAGTATAATAAATTGAACTTGAGCTTGAATTTCGTATGTAGAAATATGTTTAAATCAAATCAAATACCAACTATTTCTAGTTGCTGAATCAATTCTGAAATTGTCAATCAATACCCTCCAGTCATTGTCAAAGTTCGATACTTTTTTCTTTAGTAATTCTTGTGTTTTTAATATATGCAAATTCTTGACAATTGTTCTTTTAACATCAAAAAGAAGCATTGTATTCCCGTGTTTTCTTTTTTGATAAATGACATCCTTTATACTGGTAATAATCAAATGTTTTAAATGATCATTGAATTTTTCACCAAAGATTTTTTCTGTATCTGAGATTTTGAAATGTGGAAAATTCAAAGTTTTAACCCAATTCTCTGTATCTTGCCATAATCTTATAACATTTGGACATTCAATGTATACATGTTCGATTGTTTCTTGGGCATTGCAGAACAAACAGTTTGGTGTTTCTGAAATATTCATTCTATACAGCAAATGGTTATGTACTACTCTTCTGTGAAGTAGTTTGTATTGGATGAAATGCTGATATACTGATGGACTATATTTCTTGGCATTTTTGAAAGAGTTGGATATGGTATCTAATCTTATTTCATCGTTCAATTTTTCTGACCATTTGTTCTGCAAATCCACCATAATGTTACTTACTGCTGGAAGTGAATTGAAATATATATTTTTGTTACCCTTAGTACATGATTCAACAATATAAAGTATATAAGGCAATCTAGGTCTCAAGTTGTTGTGTTCCAAAATTTGACTATTTCCAAGTAGCAATTTTATCTTTTTTTTTAGTCTATCGTAAAATAAAAAGTTACAATTCAATTGCAAATTGTTATTTATATAATCCAATGAGACAATGAGACCATCATTATCTAATAAATCACCAACTGTCATTATGCCTTTGTCCACCCAAGTTTGCAATTTTTCACTAATCATTTTTGAATTGTACCAGATTGGTGTAGTAAGAAGGTGTTCCAAGTTTTTTATATTAGCGTTGGAATATACAGAATAAACAGAACTTATAACATCTCTCCAAAAAACATTTCTTATTGTGTTTTTTCTTTGTAAAAATACATCACCATAATCATATACCTTGCCTAGACCATAATGCAGAGGGGTGGCTGCCCACCCATCATCAGATCTATATAACCTTTTTATCCATGATGCTTTCATTGTCATATCAATCTTCCTGATATTAGGGAATTGTAATCCACCATTGGCAATCAAGTTTTCAAGAATTGAAAGCTTAAATTTCGGAGGCTTGTCTTGCCATAAAAATTTTTTGAAAACATTTTCCATTCTAATAAAGTATTCCTCACTTGGTTTTGGGAGGGACAGTAGGATGTGAATTATTTTGGAAATCAGTAGTGTTTTAATAATTGTTATCTTCCCAACTAGTGTTAAATTTCGACAATTCCATATTGAACTCAATTTTTCCATTTCCAAAATTTTTAATTCCAAATTTAAATCCGTGATTTTATCTAATGCATTAATATTGTAATCAATTCCTTAAGAGGTAAATTCCTGAGTCCAGATGAGATTCAAATCTTCGCATAGTGTCATCCTACTGTCCCCTGTCACACCGAATTTAATGGCTTTCGTTTTCTCAACATTGATTTTGAGACCAGAGATTAAGAAAAAAGAATTTAAAATATTCATACATACCCTGAGATTTCTCTCAGTAAATTTCATGAACAGCGTGGTGTCATCTGCGAATTGAGATATTTTATGTTCTTTCCCGTGAACAATTGTTCCTGACATTTCTGGATGTGACCGGAAAGCTTCACCCATAAGTTCTACCGCCAAAACAAAGAAATAAGGGGATATAGGATCCCCTTGTCTGCATCCCCTTCCCAATGCAATTGTTTCAGATAAATGACCATTTTGAAGAATTTTTGATTTTGAATTTTTTTGAAGACTTTTAACTATTGAAATTGTTTTTTGGCTAAAATTAAATATTTTAAGAATTTTAGAAATGTATTCCCATGATATTGCATCAAATGCCTTTTCAAAATCAACCAATATCATTAGGCCCCCTTCCCCATTCAATTTTGTCTCATTTAAAATGTCTAAAGTTAAAACGGTATTTTCACCTATAAAACGACACTGAACAAATCCTTTTTGACTCTCTCCTATTAATTTAGGTAAAAATTGTTTTATTCTGTTTGCCCATAGTCCTGAATAGAATTTGTATAGTGAATTGAGTAAAGTTATGGGTCTCCAGTTTTTTTAGTAAATTTCTCGATTTATTTCCCTTGGGAATGCAAGTTATTATGCCAGATAAGAAATTTTCAGGAATGTAGTTATTTTTTAAAAAAGAATTCATTAGTTCAAGTAGCGGCAGTTTTAAAGAATCCCAAAATGTCTTAAAAAATTCATTTGTGAAGCCATCCGGTCCCGGGCTTTTATTGTTTTTGGTGCTGAAAACTTGATCATATAATTCATCTATTGTTATATTTAAATCTAATTTGGAACTTTCTTCATTATTTAATTTATTTAGATTTTGTTCATAGTTATTGAAAATGGAGTCTTCTACATTCACAATATCTCGTCTCCTATAAAGTTGTTCATAAAAGACTCTCATTTCCTCTAATATTGCATTTGGCTCTGTTATTTTTATGTTATTTGAGTTAACTAGTTCTTTAATGTTTTTTGAAATGAAATTATTATTTTCCAGATTTAAGAATAATTTGTTTGGTTTTTCTTCTTGTGATATCATTTGACTCCTCGATCTTATAAAGGCACCCTTCAGTTTAATGTCTCTTAGTTCCTCTAGTTCTGTGTTTTTTTTATCTATTTCATCTTCTAATTGTTTATCGTTCATATTTAGTAAAAACAGCTGGTCTAAGTTATCAAGTTCTTTAATTAGTTTGTTTTCTTTTTTGTTTCTATCTCTTTTTATTTTAGCTGCATAAGATATTATGGTTCCTCTAAGTTTAGTTAAAAGCATTTCCCAAAAAAGTTCTATTTTTATCATTAAGTCTGGAAATTCTTGAGTATAATTTTTTATGAATTTGGGGTTATATGGAGTACACGCGTGTACTTCTATCATTAAAAGGATATCCTCTTTAATTTTATCATTCAAAATTTTATCATTTAATAAATCTGAGTTTAGTTTCCATACTCCTTTACCTCTTTCTGATTTATCTTGAAAAATGGATAATCCTATTTTACAGTGGTCTGACCTATACTTAGGCATTATGTATGATGATGAATATATATTCAGTATGGAAGGTGTTATTAAAAAGTAGTCTAGTCTTGCAGCCTTATTAGGATTTTTCCTATACCAAGTAAAGTTTTTTATTTTAGGGTATGTGTCTCTCCAAATGTCGAGTAAATCAAACTGTTTTATATATTGAGTGACCACTTTTGTTGAATTTGGGTTATTAAATGAGTTATAATTCCATGTGTCCAAGTTTGAACTAACCCTACTTCATAAGTTAATGTATTTTGTTTTCAGATTGTCCATTTAGCAGGTTATCAATTTCCCTTGGAATACATGGAATACAAATAACTATTAGATAAGAAATATCTTTAAAAGAGATACTTAGCTAATTCAGTGTGATAGTAATTCTGGGCCAATTTTGAATATTAAAGATTAGAAATGACAAGATGCCTCATAAAGGGGTGCACTGCAGTATGGTTGGTGTAATAGTTATTTGACTTATGCATGTCTTATGGTGTATCAGCCCTTGAATGACCTATGATTGTTGGTCATGAAAGAATAGAGATAGTGGAAAGATATTCCTGATAATTGAAACAATATTTAAGGTCAAAAGATCAAATAGAGTATTTGAAGCAATTCTTATTATGCAATTGCATTTTGGTCAAATGAGTAGACTAGTGCTGAGAAAAATAGTTGGTAATACTGTAATTGCTGTAGATTCCAACTCTAATCACATTTCCATAATGATTATCTGCCTCGCATGTGTTTAGAACAGAGCAGTGAGACAGCTTAACCAAGGAATCACTTCTGAACGGACGTAGGTCTATAATCTATCTTTCAGAACCATTTATGTCATTTATCCTAAACTTTATACACAAGTTTTGGTATCAAAATGTTTGGCATAAAGTTTTTTTTTTCGTTCATCTGGT
>OZ012689.1:37908835-37986364 GCA_963942565.1 Maea johnstoni
TTGGTGTGCAGTTTGGTAGGGCAGGGCGATCGAGCAGTACCTTACAGCCTATGACATTACCCTTTGAAATACCTGACATACACTAAGAACGAAGCTAAAGCATAGTGCGTGATTTTATAACTAGAGGTAAATGTCATCTAGGAGACTTAGACCGATTTCCAACCCGGAACCAATATGGAAACCTTGAGTGGCTGCGCTCCAATATTACAACTTTGGAATAAACTTCGGCCATGACACCAGGCAGTCATGTTTTGCATGTGTATCCATTGACTCTGGATAAGAGATTATTCAAAGGTTTGAATGTAATTTGCCCGAGACAAAGCGGTTGATAGATTGTTCATGGAGGAAACTTGAAGGTTGTAGAGTTGTAGTGTGACGACCAAATGCCAAATGCTTAAAGCATCTCGCTGAGCATGAATTTAATTGTCCACACTTTAAGTTACGAGAAAAGCAAAAAGTATCATGTCCTAGATATAAAGTAATCAAGATGAATAGAGGTCAAGAAATAGGTATGATCGCAGTGAAATATCGGGATATTTTAATATATATATCCTTGTTTAGGCAATAGAAAGCCTCTGTCTGTATTGTAGCCATTTGGAGCGATTGCATGCTGGTCAATTAAAACTGTCTAAAATTGAAAATACGATCATTGCAGCTCCATTCCTTTGACGTGAAATGTAAGATTAGTTAAACAATGTTAGTTTGTCGAAGAAAAGGGCAAGTACCTTTTTTTCATCCGCGGCAAGTTCTGATACCGTTGCAATGTCGGCGTGAATAATTTATTGCCTACAATACGACAGGACGGTTACACTTGATATGCCTTAACTTGCTGCTATGGTTCACTGAACGTCAAAACACAATAATCGGGTCATATCTGCTATCGTGACCTCAAAAGTTAATAATGAGCCCCTCTAAATATAGAATTTTATGCGGTGATTAAATCCATAGGGGGTACGATGGGCGTTACCCTATGTGGGGTTGGAACACACCCATAGGGCGTGGCTGTCACGTGTCTACAGTGGCGCCACCATGCGGTTGGTGGACGGTCATCATTGGTTTCACTTGGAAAACAATGGACGACGTCATAGTTCACGCATTTTCCGCCAGGTCGCGTGGTGTGACGACCACGAGAAATCCAATATGGCGACCAATTTGACCTTCAGCTTGACCCAGTATCGATTTTACAATAAATCACTCACAACACTTTATCGAATGTGTGCCTCATAACTCTTCCCTTGTAAAAGTGAACAGATCCCTCTGAAACACCTATTGAATTTAATCATGAATTTTCCTGTCTACCATGTTGTTAATGTGAGCCAGGGTTTGGGAAACAAGCCTCTGTTTCATGTGGCAGGATTTGATTTCGCAATAAATCACTGGAGATTTGCTGCACAATATGGCAAGACGAACTACGGATCGCGCTCATCTGAGCAGCGAGGATATATTAGAACTAGTAGGCTTCCAACTAAAGCCTTCCAGGCAATTACCCGAAATCTCCACCCGTGCTTAATATTGTAATTAAGCATTGCGATCCGTAATGACGGGTGACGGGTTTGAATTCAAAACCAACAGCGTTTTTTACATCTTGTAAACCTAGTATGGGTAATTGGGGAAGCTTTTCCATTAATGGGGATAACTATTTCAGGCAAAGAGTTTCTTTTGTTTTGCTTTGCGCTGACAAGCGGAGGGCAATAAAACAAAATATTGCGGGTGGCGCCATCTGACGGACTTGCGACAAATGAAGTAAATGGCTACCTGCGGCGGCAAAGGTGTACGCATAGGAGACAAAGCATTGCTGCAATTGTCACAAACTATGCACAGTGTGATGATAATTACGTATATGGTGTGAGATATGGTCAAAAACACATTGCTGGAAGTCAGCTTGCCTTGCGAGGTAATGAATAAATTGACATCTTAGACAACATCGGTATTGTGCCAGCCAATGCAGTTCACGGTTTGGCCCCCAGGTGACGCCAAAGCCATTGCAAATATATACCAATTTATATATACTGTTTTCCAATTAGACTAGCCATGATCCAATCTTTCTTCATCATAATCAGCCTCTACCACATCAGTATCGTCCTTAAAAAACTTCATCATCATCATCATCATCATCATTGTTATCATCATCATTGTTGTCATTATCACATTACCATTATCCTCATCATCATCATAATTGTTATCATCTTCAGCTGAAGCATTATCGTCATCATCATCATTACCACAACAGCAGAATTTGCTGTTGTGCGGTCACTTGAGAACATTCAAAAACATAATAACAACTGGTAGTAGCTTATATGATGGCATGGCCTATGTTGTGTTTGTTGTTAAGTGATAATCTCGGTGTGCTTAATGACAAAAACGTGGTTAGTATAAAGACGTGATGATCGAGGTTCCCATTGGGCAAACTCATTGGTTGCACTTGTACAGGTATGTTTGTGGGGATTGTTTGTGTATGTTTTGGATCTGGTCCAGCTTTGGTACCTAAATGAGGGCTTTGGACCCCCATGACATGTTTATCATAATCTTCTTTCACCACCTCTGATTGATACCCATGTAAAGTACCTTCTAATGCGACTTTTAACACTTCTTTTTCTAGAGAAACACCATTTAAGAAGCATTCGTGTTGGTTTTTCACATTAGTCTGTAGTTTTTAACCTTTTACCTGAGCGAACGTTAGTTTAACTGTCCACGCGTGTTGGGATTGATTAATTTTCTACTTTCTCGCTTCTTGAGGGTACATGTATCTCCACTTGCTATTCCTTGCCAGGAAAATATTATATGTGTTCATAATCAAGGTGAAAGTATTACCTAGCAGACCTCTCCTTTACTTTTTGTCATCATTATCTTCTTCCTCATTCTCTTTTTCTTCATCTACTTATTCTTCATCATGTTCTTCCTCTTCATCTTCTCCTTTTTCTTCTTCCTCTTCTCCATTCATTCGTTTTCTTCTTCTTCTACTTCTTCCTCTTCTTCACCTTCTTCTTCTTCGTCTCCTCCTCCTTCTTCCTCTTCTCGTTCTCCTTATTTCTTCTCCTTTTTCATCATCATCTTCTTCTTCTCCTTCTTCTTCTTCCTCTTCTTTCTGCAACTTCATCGCTGTCGTTATGAAACACACAACCAAGCAGTCATTGGCTTCTCATTAAAAACTGATAAAACCTACAAAGTTTGAATACCTTAGGCCCAATAAAAGTATCAGAATATACTTGGGTTAAACCAAAGAGTTAGCATTTGCTGTAGAATAGCTGACGATACATTTTCTTAGGTCAGAAGAAAGAGTTCAATTTGTAAACGCGATCAACTGCATTTGTGTATTATTCTTTTAATATTCTTTATACTATTATTTCATGTTGTTTTATTCGCATATGCCTTTATTGGCATTTTTTGTCTGTTCTTACAAGTGTGATGATTAGTAATAAAAAGGGATCAAAGGTTGATGCGAACGTCACCAGAAAAAGTCATTAACTACTTAAGGCCATATGTAATAGTATCACCAATATTGTTGAATTCATTCATGTTGCATGGCCTCCATTCCTTTACTTACATCAAATATTGTTTTCAATGTTGTTTGTCCTTTACCCATTGTGTTCTGTTTTCTGGTTCATCTAGGCTTTTACAGAATGAAATGAATATTTGCTTGTGCCCTTCATTTTCCTCATTTCCATTCACTCCTTTGACTTAGTTTGCATGTTTACATCTCTTTCGTGCATTTGTTATTTGTTTTCCACGTATTACTGAAGGTTTCCTTTGTTGACCAGCTTAGTTTTCCTTATCCCTAAAATATAACATGCCCTCCTTTCAATTCTTCATAAGATTATGACATTACCAAAATGAATTTCATTTCTGTTGGATGTGACTCGTTGGTGTATAAGAAGATATACGGTGCCTTTCTAATCATGGCCAAGTGCACCTTGCAGGGTATCGGAAGATCAAAGAGCCTGGAGCACCTTAGATTACAGGTAGGACTCAGGTAGCAACGGTTCAGGGGCAATAAACCCAGTGTTCAATTGACACTTGTACATTATGGTATCTATGTGCTGTATATCTCCGAGGGCAAGTCTTATCTTGACTGAGTGCTACGACGAGGGCAATATAGAACGTGGGCTGAGTACTTTACTTTACCAAATAAGTACGCGATGATAGTGTACTCGTGAAAAAGTTATCAGGGGTCTTGTCTGTCCTGTTTATATACTAGTATATACAAACATATATATGTATATATATATATATATATATATATATATATATATATATATATATATATATATATATATATATATATATATATATATATATATATATATATATATATATATATATATATATATATTTATATACTAGTATATGTATATATATATATATATATATATATATATATACATATTCGTGTGCATGTATGTATGTATGTATGTATGTATGTATGTATGTATGTATGTATGAAAGTGTTTGTTGTTTTGGCTTAAGGAGACTTATCCCATTAATTTGCATGAGTGTACTTCATAAATAAGAGGAACTCTCTAAGATTTCCAAGTGTGGGAAGTATTTTTGTGGAACGATATCCATGAATCCAAATTCAAATGTAGCACTCTCCCAAAGATGGCTTGTCTTATAGGTAACCCAATACAAGTGAGAAAAGGGGATTTAATGAATAAAACCAGTGTAAGTGAACTTGTTGAAGTGTTGGGGCAAATGCATGATTAGAGAAAGTTGCGAAATTCAATCTGCTGCAAGCACTATGTGATCCTATTTCCTGCTGAATCCAGATATCAATTTGATGATAAACAGTTGGTATCTAGTAGGGGGAGGTGTGTAAGTTAACCCCTTCTGGGGTGGGTGTATGTCCAATTTATTCCCAGGCAGTTTTTCTGATTGACCGCCCACGATGTTTAATCAAGAAAGGACTGTGGACGCCTGATGTTCATCAGTGTTCAGGCCCAAACAGACTGTCAGCCACAGCCACGCTCCCATCAAACTCTTGACAACGTTTAGGCAATTTTTCATCCCTTGACCACTGGTCATCATGCTCCGGACACGCCACTGACCAGTCCCTTTTAAGGCACCATCTGCCTATCTGGACTTCAAGGGCGGGGCCTCTCTGGAATGACGTAAGAGAGCTCTGAGGCAGCATACGCTGGCGGACCCAAAATGGTCTGTCTTCGGGGTCAAAGGGTACAGTCGTTGAAATTTAATTGAAGCACAGATCATTGGTCCGTATGTCTTTCCAGTCAAATGCACGTATGACAACTGGACAAGGAGTGAACTGTTCTTGTTCTTAGAGCATGTCTATCGGCTATCTTTGGGCAAAAAGATTAATAGCATTCGATTGTTAATTCCAAGGCACATCGTAGCAGATGTATTTGTCCGTGTCGCTTAGGTGTATTAATGTAGATTTATAGTGGGTAATATTCGCCCATCATTTAGAAAAGACTTTTGTTCTAGACCTCACCCCTCATTCTGATGAACATTGACAAAGGGATGAATAGAGAAAACAGCGGGGTGTCGTGTAGCTTAGGGGAGCTGGGCAGATGGATGAAAAACATGGCAAGATGGTATCCCAGGCCGTTTACTGAACTTTCCAAATTTTACCTTTGTGCATATGTAATGGACAGTCCACGTGGTCCAGTTGAAATCTCAATCATCTTTACGATTATTACATTTCCATTCAGAACAACCAAATGATATTTCCATTTTCACTACCTCAAAGTGGAAACAAATAGTTTATCTCGGAGTATATATGTTATTTCTTAACACTTACATGAAACTATTTCCACCAATTCAAATAGGCAATATGATATGTAGAATAAAACCAAATAAGATACAACACATATATACAAAGGACAACATAATTTATTAGTATATCATACATATACATGTCTAGGAACCTTCGGTTTAAAGTGTTTCATGTCGGCCATTCTTTCGCTACTATACAAATGCATTGGCAAACTAAGAAACAAACTGGTTGACACAGTAATACAATCAGTTTTCTAAATAGAACTAGAGAATCGTCCATCGTTAATAAACATCCCTGTTAATTATCAAAGTACACAACTGGAAAATTACCGAACTGTTCATGTTCTTAGAGCATGTCCATGCGTTGGCAAAAATGATAGTATTCGATTGTTAATTCCAAGGCGCATCGTAGCAAATGTATTTGCCTGTGTCGCTTAGGATTATCAATGTAGATTTATAGTCGATGATATTCACCATCGATTAGAAAAGACTTTGTTCTAGACCTCACCATTTTGATGAACATCGACCAAGGGGCGAATGGGGACACAGAGGGGTGTCATGTAGCTTGAGGGTAGCAGGACAGATGGATGTAAAACATGTCAAGACGGTATCTGAAGCCTTCCTCTGAACCTTAACATCCCATTGAACCGTTAAGCCATCATACTAGAGATTTTCCACGTGGGAATCGCAGGCATAACAAACACTATTTTATCAAGTTTTTATTATCGTTTGATAGATTCTAAATGTTGCTCGCAATTATATTGTCATTAATAAACTTAAGCAACTAAACTATTCCGACATTTCCTTGTATAAACCTAGCTATTCATATTTCCTGTATGTTTTCGATATAGAATGAAATGTTTACTTATTACGATTTAAAACGAATGCAGATCAGGATTCTCAGGGAATTGTGTTTCCTGCTCTGGAATCTGCAATTTACGATTCTTGGGGTCATTGCCTGGGAATAAGTCTTCGCTTGATGGAAAGTCGATGTACGTTTAGATTTAATCGAGAAATCGATTTTAATTATGTAGAGCATGGCCTTGTTGATTGCGATAAGATTAGCCCACTACTCGAATGTTCACGAAGGACGACTCGAGTGGAAAATCTCCAGACGACATATTTTGATGATGTATGGTTAGTACGTGTATATGGCATCTTAATAACGCATACATTAAAAGGATGGCCGATAGAGATATCTTTTCATTTTAGTGGTCCCCAGTGTTCCTTTTCGTTTAATGTTGTTTTACAAAGTCTTTTTATGCGAACAAAACTAAACAACATGTAAACAAAATAGATTACTGGCCATAGTTTCTTTAATTTAAAGTTTGCATTCGGTTGTAAAATATAGAGATGAAATACGAGTTCTCAAAAGGTGAGCCAATCACAGCCAAGATGCATGTCCTGCTGCGGGACTGAAGCACATTTCTATTGATTGCTCGTTCGGTGGTTTAAAATTAAGCAATGTAATTTCCCTTATTAAACCCTAATAATGCAATAGTCGCTCTTTAACGTTGGACGATTCTCTAGTGGTTATCACCACAATCTAGACACTCGAAACACGACCCAATGAAACAACTGCTAAAGAACTAAACTAGCATGGTTCCTCTTCTTTAAAGGCCTCTCACAGTGGAAGTGGGAGAAATGTAGGATACAAACAACAAAATGCAACCCTGTTAATCTAATTTGGTACCTTTATTATTACACTTGGTACAGTACGGTACCTCGTCATTCTCACAAAACAGTACGAACATGATCGGCATCTATAATTTGGGCAAAATTTGGTTTCATATAAATCTAACACCGTATACATGGTCATATTAGGTGAACGAAGTGGTAGGAAATATGTCTTTGAGTTTAAGAGTTACAAATCATCCCTAGTGTAAATTACAGAAATCGTTCTGACATCCTCGTTTGGCATTCAGTCTCTGTTGATATATGTGAACAGAAAACGCTGTTCGAGTAAAAACATTCTAGGTTCACAGCAGTGTACCAGATGTGACAGGGTCGTTTGAAGTTCACCTATATATAAGATACACAGAGATAGGGATACGTTTTCTCACTTCAATGAATATGCATTATTTGGATCATATTCAGTTTTGACTTGCTGGTCGCCCAATGTTTCAGATTAAACAATTAACTACAAGTTATTTGCTTGACCATTTATAAAAATATTTCCCGAGTTATCTACAAAAAAGCTCTCTCCATGAACCAGACTAGAGGCCCTACTGTCCCCCATCAATGTGGATATCTCTTCCCTGCTCAATTTAGCTCCGTAGACTCCCCTTCTGCAGAGAGCACGGAACGAAATGAGAGAGAGCGAGAGCGAGAGGCGAAATGCGTTGTGCAATTTGCCTCAAATGGATTAGGCTTGACTATTGGGAATGAGGGACGTCAACTTGGAGAGGCGAGCGCACTTATCAAATCCAATATACAATATTACGCCTTTGTTGAACTTTTCTGAGGGTCCTACTAGGCCGAGCATGCAGCGCCCGCCGTAGAGTCCTAGCACTACTAGCGGTACACAACGCGCAGGACTTAATCGTGGCTAGCTATGAATCAGAGTTTGTAATTATAGCGAACATCAATCTCAAGCCAGTCCCAATTAAGTGAAATAGATCGTCGGTTCGCGGTCTATCTAAGCCGCGCACATAAAAATGTGTAAATTTCTCGCATCGATTTCTGAGCGAATTTCAGATGGTAATGGAAGGCAGGGCCAGTAAGTGGCGCGGCGCTGCTGCCTGGGACAATTGCCTCGCCACAAGCCATGTCAGACAAGAAAGCAAAGTCATGTTAGCCCTCTAAATTTACCTCAGGACTGCTGCGAATGGCATTAGCAGTAAGTGCCTATCTTGTTGACTGGAATCACCCGTTTCCTTTAAAGGTACAAACGTCACAAGTACGTTTTTATCGAGATTTATTCTCCTCAGATGTTATTGCTTTTTAGAGACAATCCAAGTACGAGTGGAAATAATAGTTTTTCTGAGTTAATCCAGAATTTGTGAAATTTATTTCTTTCAATTTCGTTAATTGACTCAATAAAAGACTTACCGGAGAAAATTCCAGGTTCTCAACATATTATGCGATTCTCTGTATAAGTCTCACCCAAAATGATTTAGATGGGAACGAAAATTGAAAATGAGAATTTATTCGTGGAGTTTTTTTCAAGTTATTATTTTGAAGACGTCTATAAACATAAGTTGGATTAAAACAATGACGAAGTCTCTCGTCCCTGCTTTGAAAGATCGAGATCTCTTTACAGGATGAGTGAGCCTGTTTAGAAAATGACAAGTACACTAGATAAATAACGTTGTAAAATAGACTGTATACATCAATAACCAATATCATCTTTGGTTGCGGCTTCGTTCTAGAGAACAATACAATCTAGTCGGAGTGACAACTTTCTAGTACCTGCCACCACCGTATGGTGGCAGCACCTACCGAGTCGCATCTCCACTACTGGATAGTTGTGTTCTATAAAAAATCTCTAGGCTAACTAACCCTGGTCACACCAGGCCTTGGTGCACGAATGTGAGCTATAATAACTTAAATAATTTACTATCCGTATATTTACATCTCTTATAGTAGTGTTACAATGGTTCACGCACACAGGCACTTGGAACGGCGAACAAAAGGCGCTATTAACTGTACAACTTCCCGTTGACCTTTTATTATCTTTCTAGCAGAAAGCCTCTTGACCCGTCCGCAGTTCCACGTGCTACCAGACTACGTGCACCAAGCCCTGGTCTGAATGCAGTATACATCAAACCATCACAACAATGATATTGATGGCAAATAGAAAATATCTAAGTTAGAAAGATTTTGTACAGTTCCTCCTGAGATTTTGAGTTTGTAGTGTAGTTTGGTCTTGTTGGTGTAGCTGGTCAAGGGTTTGGCTGACCATCATCGTCACGGTCATTCGTTCCAATGCTAAGGCTTGACCGCCCAACCATGGGTACACTTATTGCCTTTGGGGTGCTTAGTGGGAAATTAGGGCTGGGTTTTCGGAGCTGGGGAGACGAGACGTGGGGTCTGAATTAGAGTTGGTGACGGCTCCGGACCTGAACAGTCGAGTTGAGAACTGGGGCAGTTTCCTGGTTCTCTTTTGTCAGGAACTGCGCGAAGTGACAACGAAAAAACACCAAACATGTCAATAGGAACAAGAACGAACACTGCGGCGCAACTATCAATATACAGTATCTGCCAGCATCTTCTTCTTCAGCCTTATTATCACCATCATCATCATCATCATCTCACAGCCACTTGTATACATACAACACCCCAAGGAACACTCTTCTTACTGCTGCTGCTGCTGCTGCTGCCACAGACAAACCAATTTTAGGGAATACCACCCCAAAATTCTCTATCACATGCACATGCGCAGAAACTGATGACGTCAACATCTCCAAGGTAACATTGACTAGTCCTTTTTTTCGTCACCACTGTCCCCACTTTTTGAGCTGTCTTCACTTTTGATAACGGAATCGTTCATTTGTTGTATTTGCTGTTTTTCTTTTTTCAGTTTCATTCGTCGATTCTGAAACCATATTTTTATTTGTCTTTCGCTCAGGCAGAGCGCGTGAGCTATTTCAATGCGTCTTTTTCTGGTCAGGTAATGGTTGAACTGAAATTCTTTCTCCAGTTCAAGAGTTTGGTGTCTGCTGTATGTTTGCCTTCCTCTTCGCCTCTGTGCAGAATTTGGACCTGGAAAAAAATTTAAAATCGTCTTAGTCAGATTGAATAAATTCATTACACAGAACGAAGTGCTTACAAAACATGCACATCCGATGTAATGGCAGCATGTACATATTGACACTGAAAATGTACATTGAAAAATTGCACTTCATACATATAAATAAATAAATAAATATATATATATATATATATATATATATATATATATATATATATATATATATATATATATACTAGTATATATATATATATACATATATATATATATATATATATATATATATATATATATATATATATATATATATATATATATATATATATATATATATATATATATATATATATATATTTATATATATTCATATATATATATATATATTCTAATCATTCAGACTATGACATAATGAAATATAGTAGTTCATATAAGTAACTCTATCGCATTGATTATTTTCAACATTACTTGTGTTGATTAAAGTAGTAGCTACAGATGCTGGGTTAGTTAGGTAACAGCTTGGCCTTAACACTACTGGACCATAGAGGAAGCTCTTTTGCAGCATGATGTACGAGGAAGGAGGGATTTAAGAGGGAGGGAACATACCTTCCACTTAAACACACATTACAGATATCAATAAAAAGCGCCACGTAATATAGAAAATGGCGTGGTAGACATAAAACGAACCACCAAATAACGACACATTTATGGACCATTCTGGCCTAAAAACTTAGTTGATACGATGGCTACTAACGTGCGAAGGACATAGAGTGGCTATATTAACTGTACTGATGCCCTTAAAACAGCAGTTCTTGCGTGGCTCTTTAAAGGGAAGGAGTATACAGAGCAGTCAGAACTAATTGGAAAGGAGGGGGAGGCATAGTTCCGATCTAGAACGATATGATATTGATGGGCAAATTAATGTGTGGATGCATAGGTGGGTGTGGGTGTATGTGTGTGTGAGAGAGAGAGAGAGAGAGAGAGAGAGAGAGAGAGAGAGAGAGAGAGAGAGAGAGAGAGGTTACTATTCATGTCACACTAATTAAAAACAACCATGTAGAACAGATATTAGTACAGTTGTCCAATAGTATGATAAAAGCAATATAGTTTATTAAGCAGAAGCTTTGAAGAAAATTGCCATTTCCTACTACCCTGCATAATTGGTCTGGGACAAAATAATCTATATGATCAATTAGACTACCCAAGGCCAGTCCATACGCGGGGTTAATTCAGTCTGCAGAATACACTGATTAATTTTGCGGTTCGTGCATTTGTAGTAAATAGATGTTGCCAAGCTAGTAATGATGCTTACTACAGACCTTAGATATATGGGAAATTACACAAATTCTCCCCACAACAATATATATATATATATATATACATATATATATATATATATATATATATATATATATATATATATATATATATATATATATATATATATATATATATATATATATATATATATATATACATATATGGATACCTGAAACATTTGCCAAGTATTTATTGCAGCAGATTGTGTTGAGTCACCTTGAGGGCATGCATAGTTTGTGGTAAGGCAGTTTGGCCTTGTTCATTTTCTGGTCTGGTCGTGTAATGTAGGCTGTAGGCTCGGGGCCTGAGCGGCGGGCGGGCGGTGGTCCCGCCCCCATGACGCTCTGCCACTTTCAGACCCAGCAAGACATCTTCCCGGCAACGCCGTGCGCCACGACCTGTCACTCTGGACATAAAACATCAAAACAGCCTCCACTCCACGGGAGGGTCGTCATGGCGACCACTGGTCATAAAAACTAACAGAAAACATGCGTTTTGCCACCAATCCGGCATCTCATCCCATCCCGACATCCGACATACTCAAATTAAGCCAAGCGCAAACACCACGAATGCGCACTATTTGGATGGATTTTTATGTGGGTTATACCAATGCCTCTTTGCGGCGGCACGACGACATAAATTGCGTGCGTTTTTCCATATGTATGTCATTGTTCTAATCTATTGTCTCGGACATGGGCGAAATGACAGGCGTGACGACACGCACAGTTGAGGATGTGTACTGCCATTTTTTTCTATTTGAATTATATATAAGGCGTCTGCTGCGGCTGGCTGGAGTATGACACTTCTGCCTAATTAGAGAATGAACATCCAGCACAATTGCCTATTCCACTATTCCAACACTACGCTGACTTGGATCAAATGTGCTGTTCATCATTTTAAGAAAAAAATACGTATGAAGTCAACTTAATGTCGACTTTGATACACATCCAGGACAACACTATCCTCCCTCACTTACAACTGTCCAGTCACGATTTTGACTTAAGTCTGACAGAAAAAGGGACGATAATCGAACTTCAAAAGTATCATAGTGAGAACTGATCGTATGGTTCGTCATGTTTGCAACATGTAAGATAGCCCATACATCTTAACAAACCACAGTACTTACTATTAGAAAATCATTTCAGAAGCTTTTTAAATGGGAGAATGAATGTACGTGAGTGATATCAGAATGAGGCTGTTGATTTAATAAAATGTTCAACCAATAGCTGATCCTTTTTAGGCTTTGTATACAGACATGCCACAATTGTAGCAATGTAAACACGTTTGAATAGAAATATGCTAAAGTTACTTTCTGAGAAATTTAATTTAAATGAGTCAGGAAGCAATAAATATGTCCGCCTCTGCGAATTCGTTACGTTACACGCAACTTTGGTATCTTAAGGTTCTTCTTTCGAGTTTTCTGATTTCGTTAAGCATAATGACTCTAGGATGTTGAAACATCTTTGGCACTAGTGCTAATAATGAATGAAGTAATTAGTTGAAATTAGTATCGGTTCATCGGAAAACACACATCTCAGCGAAGCCAAACCACAGTTATTCCCATATCATCAAGAAGGCATATCCTCAAAACGGTCCCATCTGTTCAGAGGGTCTTAAAGTGGAATCGTGGACAATTAAAGCTACCTGCAGATGCACCTCTTTAGTACTACCCTCCTCCTCCATCACACTAAAAGATGAAACCTCCCTCTGCAGCAGTCCCAGGATCCAAGGAATATCCCCATCTGTCGCGGAGATTCTTGGACTGGCGGGGGGCTGTGAGAGAGAGGGTTGAGATGGAGGGGGTAGTGTTTTGAAGAGTTGTGAGTTATCTCTCATCAGGTAGCCGCCAGAGCAGGTAGCAGGCAGGTGTGTGCGGTAATTTGTCCTGTAGATAATTTGATTGGGGATCGGGAATACAGGTGATCAATGCGGCTTCAAGGAACACCTGCCAAGCAGGAGAATAATTCTCGGCCTCCTACTTTAATTAGTCCCTTAAAGCACCTGGAGGATGCTGCTGCTGCTGCTGCTACTGCTACTGCTGCTGGCTTTAACAAGATCCACTCCATAACTGAGACAGGCATCTATAAACCATCTCTTAAGCGTCCAGCTACATCAGTGAATACACACACATGGCAAATGCTCTCATTTAACTACATGTAAAGAAAGATTTGACCAAATAGTAGTGAATGGTATAGGATATTTTACATGGAATGTAAAATTGTTAACAATAGTTTGACTGGCTTGGTGTGGATAATTATAGTGATAGGAATAATTGATGAAGAAGCTCATGATGATAATGATGGGTTTGGAGAATGAGATAGATATGTAATCAATGATCTTCATTCATTAGTTATCAAGTGCTTGCGTGTAGGGCTAGAATTGCGAAGTGCAACTAATTCTTTAAATCTTGGTAATTATTGATAATGATCAATGATAATTTAGATTATCACTCTGTGATGTGATGGCGATTGTATTGATAATAATAATAATAATAATAATAATAATAATAATAATAATAATAATAATAATGATAATAATTATAATAATAATAATAATAATAATAATAATGATAATAATAATAATGATAATCAATATGATGATAATTATGATAAGGATTGTAATGATACTACTACTACTACTACTACTACTACTACTACTACTACTACTACTACTACTACTACTACTACTACTACTACTACTAATAATAATAATAATAATAATGGTAATAATAATAAAATAATAATAATAATAATGAAGATAATAATGATAATAATAATAGTGATAATAATAATAGTGATAATAATATTTTGTTGAACAAAATCAGTCGATTTTGTCTATAATGTTATATTGTTGTAGGTCTAGAAGCCAGGCAGCAGCAGCTAGGTTTGGAAGAAGTGCCATTGGCTCCAATCAATCACGGTCTAACTAGGGAGTCGCTGCTCCACCAGGAGGAAGCCGGGGAGGAGGCGGCCGCCTTGTAGACAGCAAGGGTAACTTAAGACGTTCAGGAGTGAAGCTTTGATTAAATCTCCAAACGCTAGGTTCGCTCGCAGGCACTTATCCCCCGCAGGTAAGGCTTACCTGGCGGCCGAGTTAATTACTCTTACACAATTACTTATTACACGTCTTTAAGCATTCCCCAGGTGTCTCGCAAATACTGCAGGAGGGTGGGGGAGAGAGCTAGCGGGTTGTTACGGTATGTGGCACGCCTAGGCGAGATCCCACCCTTCACCCGTAATGGGAAACCCTACTTATTTAGGCTTTGCTTGAACGCCCCTCAAAGGCTAATAGCAAGGTTGTGTGCCTTACTGTAATCAAGGGGCACAGCTCCCTTTGCCAGACCTGTGAGTTTCGTACCAAGGTGAAAACCTATCAAAGGCTCTGGAATAGGGGGATCTCATCCCGTCAGGGATATTGAAAGTGGGGTGTTAAGTGCTGGACAGCGGACGGTCGACGAGGGAAGTTGGCCTGATTTGATTTATCAGTGGGTTTGTTTGTATGACCGCGATGGCCGAACAAGTGTTCCCATCCAAAGGTGAGAATCAAGGACTGGGCTTGGAGTATGCGAACGTCATATCCAAGGAAACGGGCTATATGATACAACAATGTACGAGAACTATCTCATGCAAATTATACATAGTAAAGGGCCAAACCTATTGTAAAAGTGTGCACAGAGGAAAAATAAATTCTACGAAAAATTGGATGTGTTAATACTTATGTACTGGGAACTGTTAGTCATCTCGTTTGAAACCGAGTGTATAGCGATATGAAAAACTCATCCAGCACAAATATCTAGAATAACTACAACCAACGCAGAGGGACTGTATTAATCAAACGTAGCATTCCATATGTGACAAACGACGTTAGATGTGACATAATCACATAGAAATGTAGTTAATAACAGTCAGGGGCTGACTGAGGCCCTCCCAACAGTTGTGGCGTCCGGCGCCCAACGCAGTGTCGATTTCAAAAAACCTCACACCAGATATCCCACATCCCGTGCAGCAGATATAAAAAAACATTACCATATTTCACAGAGTGAAATCCGCACAAGCCAAGGCCGGCCATATGTGACAGCGAATAATTAACTCAATATGAGTGTGAGAAACGAACGTGCGATGCGCCACCTGGTGACACATCTGAGAACTACACGAATCTGATTATTTTCGCAAATGCTGCTTGAAAGCGAGTAATGTTTCTGAGGGGTAGAACTGAAAAATCATCGAACAGCACTCATTTCTGAGAATTTGACAGTTTTTCGGTGGCAGGATATGGGAGCTCATCGGCCATGGATTAATGTTGTTTACACATGCGCAAAGCGCACACGTGGCCAGCTTAAAATAGCCAGCATGACCATCTGTTTTGTCACTTTTCCTCCTCCCTCCCGAGCGCCACTGCGGGGGGCGATTCTCCACCGGCCCCTCATATGCTCATTAGTTATGCCATAACCCCAAGGTCGCATGCCCAAATATGGAATGAATTTGATTTTGGGCAGCTATGGATGAAACTAGAGTGACTTTCCTTCAACATGCGTTTACATATCAACATGACAACCCGAAATTTCGTTAGGATATGTCTAACATAATGTAATCCTCTTTGCCCTGAGAACGAAAACCCGTTTGACACTGGCATGGGAAGCGAGAGTACGTGTGTGCGAGAGAATGGCACGGAGAGAGTGATAGATAGACATTTAAACGCGGAGAAGCCTAATGTTTTCTGGGATTCCGCATTCAACATTTGACCTGCCAAGCACTTCCAACTAACGAATCGATTAAACCACGCTAAATCGCACTCCATACAGTCGTAGAAAATATCCCATTTGCACGAGAACTCGCCATTGTGGCTATAAAAACCGATAAACAATTTACCCTGTATTGGCCCCTCACCACCATAATCTCCGCTCACCCTCCTCTATCCAATTTACTATTACCGTACGACGGGGTTGGTTTAGTTAGTGGTAGCGCCACCCCGAACCAGCAGGGTGTCAAGATTATACCCTACAGCGGGTATGATATATCACTACTAGGGTAGCTCACCACTCTGACCTCACGAGGTATATACTTATCAGAACAACCCCTCGATCGAGAAGGCCACCACTTGGTATTCTCCCTGTAGGGAGTTTTCTCTAGAACAAACAGGTTGGAAGTGCAGTGAAAGCGTGGTGTACGGTGGATATCACACACCCCATCCCGTATTGCCCAGAGCGCGGCGTCAGTTGCCTTGCAAAAATCAATAATTACAGAAAAAATATACAGTTGATGGTAGTGGGATGACTGTTCCTGCTGAGTTTCAGGCCACACAGTCACTGCATCAATTTCGTTCTCGAGTCAAAATAAAGCGTAGATAATGCGTAGATTTTAGAATAGTTATGTTCTAATCGATCCAATTGACAATAGCCTAGGTAGCAGTATATAGGTCTAGCTTGGAGGTCTGAGGTCCGTCATGGGACCTGGCAGTGCAGGCCCCACGGTTCTAGCCGGATATAAAACGACCATAAAGCGGCGTTATAATGCTTTATCAGGATATTTGCCACTCCGTAAAACTGCGCGGCCAGACGTGCCATCGACCTGATTACCAGACTTGCAGCGAAAAAAGCTTCAGTGATCAGCACTAGTAACACCAATACATACAAAAACACTCAGCGCTCAACTAAAGATAGTAGAGCCAGCGTGTATACACCACTGTAGTGGCAATACTGTGACTACGTACACTGTACGACTCGCCTTTCACTCCTATCTCACTGGGTAGTTATACACACATATATGTCTACCCAGTTAGTGCGTGAGGACCACTGAGAACTTGTGGTCACTCGTAAAACTGATTTAGTGGACAGTAAGGCTGAGAATAAAAATGCATAAAGACACTTACCGACGATGCCCATCCATGGGTAGAAGGGTAGGGGCTGGCCGTTGTTGACAGTGGGTTGCGATACGGTGCAAGGCGTATAGGATGGGTCTGAACCGTGGTTATATTCACCGTGGTGGCCCTGTGAAGTGGCCAGATTCCAGCCATTGCTGGTCAGCTGGCCATGGCTCGCGTAGCCGTTTAGATCGGGCGGTGTCCGACTTATTGCCGTGGCTCCAACGTGGTCCGTGGGCGAGTGGACCCCGTGATGTTGGTGTCCCGGACTGCCTGAAGTATAGGGGGATGCCCCGCTTGTGCCTTGGTTCACTGAGAAGTTGTACGCTTGCGAAGCTTGTTGTTCGTATCTCGACGGCAAAGCGGAAAAATTGCAGGGAACACTAGCCGCAGAAGCCTGATTTTCTCCCTGTAAGGGAGAAAGAAACGAACTTGCGAAATAGGAGTTCATCTCTTAAGCATACATCATACCTATTGCTTACTGAGCTCCCATACTCTGATGATTTGTAGTTTAGCTACCCCGCCAAATGCGCAGGAATTGTTTTCATTTACATATAAATACAACATTCGCCCATTGACCAATCGCAGCGCAGCAATACGTCCCCATTTGTCAGCCTGGCAAAGAGAGACGCAGCACGCCTTGCTCGGAGGCGTATCCCTCCGCCCAAAACTCTGTGTTGTGAGGCGAAATAGCTCTCGAACCAACGCCAACAATGCATCCCTTAATTTATTTCGTTACATAAGTCGCCTCTATCGCGGGATAGGGCTTGTGTAACGTGATTGGATGAAAAATTCGGGTTTTAAACCACTTGTTTTGTGGGGACTATTTTACAAACAGTGATCTCACACACTGCCTTCACTTCCCATCGTCATAGAGAGCTAACAGAATGTGTCACGGGCAAAAACCTTGGCGAATAAAAACCTTATCTTGTGAGAACTTTGTCAAAGATAAAATCTTGAACAACCTATCTTGTCAGTTTATTGTCTGATACTTAGTACCTGCTAAAGAATGTCATATCAGAGTTTCAGTTTTTATTTCAGTAGTCATGGGCGTTCTCAACGATCTATGTGTGTGTGTGTGTGTGTGTGTGTGTGTGTGAGAGAGAGAGAGAGAGAGAGAGAGAGAGAGAGAGAGAGAGAGAGAGAGAGAGAGAGAGCGCGTTCTTTCAGTTAGATGGGGTTACTGAGCGTGGTCCAATACATCCCAAATAAACAACACGCACAAACTGGGGTATCATGTAATTCAACATATCCTGTTTCAAGTTTTTTTTTCTAAAGGGACCAGTGTATCTCATTTATTCAAAACAAGTCCACCCAAGAATTTCACTGGTGTAAAAACGAAGTCACGGTCTAAATATCCTACAGATTTGCTTACCCTCCGAACTATGTCACATTTACCGACCCCCCCCTCCTTTTACCCCCTTTCCTCTTTTCCTCTCCACTCGTGCCTCCAGCAGAAAGAGGTCGGGAGAAGCAGCTCACTGGCAGCCACATCAAGGGGAGTTAAAGTGCAGTAAATATTTCAACGCTTGCCAGATTTGCCCTCGGCATTTATGAATATTATAGCCCAGGGCCCGGCACAGCCACTGGCTTCCCAGCTGAAAAAACAGAAACTACCAGCTCCATCCCAAACAATAAAATAACTTATGCTAGATGAGTATCAAGCCAGTGTCATGACTCGCCTCACCCGTAAAGCCTGGCACTATTTGCAATATGTGGATATTATTTGCCATCAATGTTAGGTTGATAACAAGATCCACCGCTGGTCCTAATTGAATCTGCCAGTTTAATGGAAAAGTAAGAATTGCCTGGGTGGTAAACGAGACATAGGGGTACTGAGGAGACAGCTCTATCGTTGTACACTAGAAAATGAAGAGTTGGCCATTACCAGTGTTTATCAATGAAACGACAACTACTGTCTTTTTTATAAATGACAAAGTGCCCCGTGATGAGGAATATCTACTGTCTGTTCATACCCTGGCGATCCCACTGATATCAGACCTATTCGTAACAATCTAAGATGAGTGATATTAGTTTTTTGGGCCAAACGTTTGTAACTGATAATCAATATCGCTGGCTTATCCCATCACTAACACAAATTAGCATACACCTATCAATTGAACGTATGATAAAAAAGTAATTGATGCGTTTTTGATGCGGCATTGCGTCAGAATGAACATATTTGACAAATTATGGTATTATCATTACATTATCTTACCTAACCTACAATCAATCACTTTGCCTGCCAATAAAAACGCATCTATTCCTATAAATACGTATAACAAGGCATAGCTACTACATAAACCACGCAGGCGGCCCAGACCACGATGTATCGGGGAGCACTACCTCCACCACCCTGGCCATCCCAGGGTGCTTAATAAAGGAGAGTTACCACAGAGTTGATGAGCTGACCACTGGCCTGAGAAATGACCACTATGGATACACCGTCACAGGTCAACTGACCTCCGTCTCTCCCATCTATACACTTTGTGCAATTTCAGCAAATGTCTTCATTAGTAAAAAGGGGAAACATTTAGGACACATTGGTATTGCCATTGGATACATGGCAACTAACCAAAAATGCAAGCTTTAATTAAACCTTAAAGTACTCGTTCGTCAGAAGTACAACTTTATTCAATACCTCCTTGCCATTTAATGATCGGCGCTAACTGCCATCTGCATGCCTTTTAGTCGAAACCTCTCAATGGCATTCTTTGCTTTACAAGATGCTTTAAGATACTTGTTTTGATAGTTTATCCATCCGCGTTTTGTCACCTTTCATATTTCACATCCTGTTACTAATCCTCCTCCACCTCCTCCTCGGACTACTACTAGTACTAGTACTAGTACTGTTAGTACTACTTCTTCTACTACTACTACTACTACTACTACTACTACTACTACTACTACTACTACTACTACTACTACTGCGACTTAGAACAGGCCCACATGATTTTGAATGACGGTGAGGCTAGATAAGTCCCTTGCATGGATTCCCTCCACGCCCTGTTCCAGTCCTGATAGCACTTAGCTCAGTAATTTATAGCCTTTTGCCAAACATTTCTTAAGTCATGCTCCTGTGCATTTTGCCATTTCAATCATTTCCTAAATTAGTCTCGGAAAAGTCGTTTTCTTTTAATGTCATTTCAGCTTCTGCTGAATTTCATTTGGCGAAACGCTCCGACAGGGCCGGAACCGTGCCAGTGAGTGAGAACGTGGGACGACAAAGAGAGAAAGCAGATTTCTCTGAAGACAAAAAAAAATCGATTTCATATGGGAATGCCTGTGTTAAAATTACACTGTTTGGCGCATGGTGGAAAAACGTCCCACGCTATGCGTATACCGCCACAATGCTGTATGTACGAGAAGACTTGGTTCAAACTTCTCTTATAAGGTGGACTTTCGTTCCACAAATACTAATTAGTTTATGACTTGATACTGGAAATTGAGACTTAAACTTCAAGTTTGAATTTTACCAATACATTGCATTGAGAAGTAAACTTTGCGCAAATGTTGCGATCCACAAAATCGCAACAAGAAACCATTACTTTTTCTAGGACTTTTATTGACTCCAATTTCTCTGAATTGCAAACATTGTTATTGTAGATTAGAAATAAACACGTGGATATCAAGTTTACGGGAAAAGTAAGCTGAGTACAAACGCTGCGTTGTACCAAATTATAAACTAGAAACGATGACCTTTCGTAGCCTCTGTATTGAATCAAATGTCTCTGCCTTGTAAAACACTGTGTCCCGTCACAGAAGGGTAGTTTTAATTGTTTATATCGACCACGGTACCAATTCGAATAAGGTACACGCCATTCTAAGCGTTGTCAATGGCGACCGGGTCGTAATCATAAGGATAACTGCCCGAAATGATGCCCTTATCGTTCCCGCAACAAAATGGCAAATAAATACTCCAACACGCAAGCGACTCCCCACCATCATCATTACTGATCGACGCCGCTCAATCGATGCGAGCTATTACAATACCATTGCTGGTCCAGCCAGCCAAGCGCATAGGGCCAACCCGCAATGAAAAAAAGGACAGCTCGATTTTGGGTCCAGGTTTTTGCCATTGTCCTATCTGTGATGGAGGACATCTGGTAATATTTGCCCTTTAAAACGTTCCGAGACAGGAAGAATAAAAGTGACACATAGGTGCGTGACTTGGTATGGGATGCTCAGCCTGTGATACAGTCGACTGGGCAGACAGACAGCTTGCTTTGGGGTTAGAACACGCCAGATTGGACACGAGCAAACAACAACGACAGACCCTCTTCCCTCATAGTATATCTGTTCTATATCTCAAGTATATACCCCCACCCACCCCAAAATCTTTTAACACCTTTATCATAACCAGGTCCAGTACCTGCTTATAATTTGTCAACTTCCTGAAAGCTATCTTTGTTAGCATCGTCGTTATCATCATCATCATCATTACACTGAGCTGAAGCATTAAAACTTCTATCGTTTTTTCTAGTTTCATTTCTCGGCATCATCGTTATATAAGTATTACTATCATTTTCATCTTTCGCCTCTTCTACATTATACCAAACCGAATTCTCGTAGCTGTCATCATCTTCATCATCATCATCATCATTATCATTATCATCATCATCATCATCAACATCATCATCATCATCGAATGCCATCTTAGCGACCCTAATCAACATTTTTTTCATCATATGCTATATCTATCACCGTTAGTTGCTTATTTAGCTCATCTTATAAAGCACATAATCGTTATCATCAACATCACTATCATCAACATCACTATCATCATCATCATCATCATCAGCGGCGGCCAGGTCGCTGCTGTGGGGACATTCTGGTCGCCGCTAACAGGCTCAAATTGAGACAAAGATCGCGCTGGATTGTCGGCTATTGGCTCGGGCTGGCCACTATATTCGAGGCACGTACGGCATTTAATCAACATCTTAACCAGCTGAAGGAGACTGGGACCACACCTGGTGGTAACAGTACCTTCCTCCTCTCCTCCTCCTCATCATCCTCATCACGCCCTGAACAAAACTTCCTGCTCATCTTAACTTAAAGATGACACGCTGTAAAGACCGGGACTGGGCAAGCTGGACCATGGTATAAAGGGTTAGGGTTCAATCCTATGAGGAACATTATGCAAAAACGCACATTTCACCAAACTATTTTTTAAAGAAGCGACAAAATGTACCAAATATTTTGCTAAAAAGACCATAAGTTTGATGTCTCAATGTAGTTTGCTTGCTGTCTCAGAATCCTTATCAATTATGGGATCATTGCAAATCTGTTAGGCTCTTTTTCTTCATATGTCAATTCATTTGAGGCGTAATTTCGTTGATGTGTTTGATAGGGATGTACATATATTGGTACCCAGTAAACTTGAGGGTAAGATACCTCTTAGGATATCCTATGATCTTCCAAACAAAGTCCTAAAAGTTCCCTTGGTATTCCAAGCTGAATTTGGTAATTGAGCACTTTTTCAGATAAGCAAATTTTACTTTGTATATGGAGTACTTGATATAGATACATGGTAGTCGATTGACTGGAAAGTACCATGTTATCTTCCAGGAGAAAATTTATTTTAGAAAAAGTAAAAACTTCCCATTTTCGTCAAACATTCTGGGACTCTCTGACAAGTTTCTTCTTATGCCATAACATCAAAGGCTTATGATTTATACCATCTATATCTCCACATGCAGTATTTCTCACACAGCCGCGACATTTAACCAATACTTCTCTCTAGACACACTGGGACTCATTAATACCCAATAAATGACAGCACACAGTCAGTAGAATACTTCTTCATATTTGACCTCTGACCTCATATAAATCAAATGAATAACTTGGAATGAAACTTCGGACAAATGACCACAGTGAGTATAAAAGGAACTTTTTGAGTGGTACTTTATGGATCTATAAGTACTATTAGTACGCGGAAAGTGGAGTTTTTGTTGGGATTAGAGTGTGTCTATTAAGGATTACATTAAGAGCGTGGTTTGTTGGTGTGTTCCCTCTTGGTCTATGCTAGGAAAAGGCCAGTGCTGGTCAAGTAGAGACCGCCGCAGTGAGAAGTACGCAATTAGAGGTCTCATATCGTTTATGCAACGAGGGTGAAATGATCCTATACTGCCGTTTTATTGATTTTTTATGGCAAAACCGTTCGGGTTTAGTACTAAGCACATATTTCACCCCGTTATTGCAGATTTTCACTGGAAAGCTCGTAAATCTATCGGATTAAAAACAGCCAAGGAAGACGCCGAGGAGAAGTATTCATAAAACTAATGCGGTATAAGTGGTCCACGATAGCCCTATCACTCCAGACTATACCCTCAACCTGGTCCCAGCGTCGTCAGCTTGGGCCAGAAATAATGAAGGGGCCTCATTAGAGATGGACAGTGATTTGAATGGACGGGAACAGGGCCTTCACGCCTCCCATATGTTAATGGCGCCATTCACAAAGAGTAAAGAGCACTTTTATGCAGAGATTAATGTGGGGAGAAACTATATGTATTCTTCAATTGCGGCCTGTGTGTGTGGGGAGGTGGGGGGTTTTCTGAATCCCCCTGTAAACAACAGAACGAGTGATGGTGGGAGAAGCGCAAAAGGATGAATCAAAGGAATGCTGGCATTGTCTGTTACATGCTGATTTCTCGCCGGTTCTTTGATTTGATTTGTCCACGAGGGAACAATGGAGCAGTCGGTGAATCAGTATCTACAGAGAGTTCTCAGGGCGCAGATTGAGGGATAACGCCATAGATTGGGGGAAAGTCGCTTCACTTCAATGCCTATATGTAAATGACATCCATCACGGAGTGTCTGTTGGGCTGGGATAAAGCGTGGAGCACCTAACGAACCTCCCGACCCCCTAGCAACCGTCTCTGAATCACTGGCCGCCGCACACAGAAATCTCATTTTCACAGTAAAAGGTGTGGGTGCTTGCTCGCACGTGTTGCGGCAATTAGAAATGTCCAACATCGTCCCCTACCTGATCAAGTGAGATTAGGCCCAGATTGAGCATAATACAATGCTCGTTGAAACGGTCACCGTCAAGCCTCTCGCCAACGACGAACACTTTAGCACTTGGCTGCCATTTCTATCATAAATGGACAGGCAACTTGCCTTAGGAATGTCCACTATGGCATTTCCTTTCCGCCCTTTAATTGGAAAAGTTTAAGTTGAACGAATGCCAGTTTGCTGATAAGTTATTGTCGTGCTTGTCAAACGAGAAACGTCAGTAAGCTGGGATTCTCTCTGAGAATGGCTTTCATGAAAAGTTGACTTTGCAGAATAATCTGAATTTGTGACATTCTTCAAACTGAAATGTACCAACTCCTTTAATAGGCCTGTATGGTAAGAGCGATTGCATAACATATCAAAATAGTTCCAACTTATATGCAATATTCAAATAGCCAACAATCTAGAGGTTTCGTGTTGGATCTAGATTCGTAGGTGCTCATAACTTTTGTGTTGGGATGAACTTAAAATTGGTTTTGCTGTTGAAAACTTCGTTTGTTCTTTCTTGACCGAGATATCTCTCCGAACACAAGAGTGGAAAGGCATCCGTTCCGGTCTGCTGCGCGCGCACACCGTTCCGGGAAGTGCTGTAAGCCGTGACGGGGGGAGGGTCCCATAGCCCGTTCCCCAAGCGCTTGGCTTAGGACTCTCATCAGCCCAGAGAGCTGACTCGCTGGCTGGTTGCAGACCCATAACCCTACAAAGTAATTATAACATGCAAATATAGAGAGCAGGCCCACAGCATAAATGTCATTCACAATAACAGACCCAAGTTACCTGCTCGAAAAAAAGCCCATTTTGACGGACAGCATGTTCGCATTGATTCAATAAATCGTGTTTCATGTCATGGTGGCGGTAGCGGCAGAGAGAGGGCCTCTGATTAGAGTTGTCATGCGGTGGAAGGATGGTAACCCTATACCCTCACGCAGGGCTTTCTTATTCTAGGCCTCGGAAGCACACTTACTATGGACATCCTAACTTCTTGCAGCCTTCCAATATGTATATAGTGGGCTGGTAACCTCACGCTGTGGGTCATGATGTCAAACTATGTACAAACATATGACCTCAAATCTAATATTTTACTAGAATTTGAATTTGATATTTTACTAAAAATGTGAAAATAAAGAATGTCTTAAAATCACTTCTTTCTCAAATGAATATATATATATATATATATATATATATATATATATATATATATATATATATATATATATATATATATATATATATATATATATATATATATATATAAACTCTCAAAACGAATTGTAAAAAAATCTGCATGCAAGGAAACTATACTCATCTCAAAGAACATGGTATATTGTATTAACATTTGCCTGCGATTGCTAATGCGAAATACATGAAAGATATACTACATACTTCACCTAAAGGAAGTGGTAGAGGGACAAAGCCTATAGTTTGGACAAGTTATTAAACCAAATATAGGAGTTGAGCTTTCAGGCTTTCTAAGGCTTAGTCCAGTTGTATCGGGTTATGAGAACTTTGAACATAACTTTGAACATAACTTAGATCAATATTGCAACTATTAGAAGGGAAATCGTTAAAATCAATATGATAACAACTGTCTATCTACCGTATCTGAAATGATACCAATACATTCCCATATGTTCTAGACTAGGTATATATGCCCCAGATGTGAATGAGTTTAGCCTGTGGAGTGGAGAAAATACTATGTATGAGTCCCAGACATGTTAAAGAAGAGACGTTGGTAGAGTAACAGTGTGTACTGTCCGTGAGAGTATTTGTTGACATTTATCTAGGCAGTCCAGCGTCGGTCTCTTCAAAGACGTAGCCACCTTGGCAATCCTACATGGCTTTAATGGCAGACAGACAACCTTCAATACGTCCCAACATAAATACCCGTTTTATGGCTTCATATTCGGGCTGCACGACATGTTGCCATAAATCAAAACCACTGACATGTCCGATGCCAAGTGGCGGAGAACTGGGGCATACCCTCTTATATTGACGGACAGACAGAGACGTTTTCACTGCAAGGTCCATCCTTGTACGAGTCATTGTAGGATCTGTTGTTGAGAACAGAGACTTTTATATAGAGAAGACCCCACAGCTAAGAGAACGAATTCCTTTTAAACTTCTGCACACGTTTAACATTAACTTTTTTGTTGTCCAAAAATGACATTTACAAGTAACATATTGGTTTATGTATGTATGTATGTATGTATGTATGTATGTATGTATGCATCTACGCTTGTATGTATATAAGTAAATACGAGTGTTAACATTATATATATATATATATATATATATATATATATATATATATATATATATATATATGTGTGTGTGTGTGTGTGTGTGTACATATGTTATCAGTATGCTTGAAAACTTATCTCAAGTAATTATTTATAAAATTGCTATAATGCGTACGATGATTTCTATAGCAATTTGTCATTGAGATCTAGAAAATGTCCAAAAGGTGTATTTTACCATAATCTGACGTAAAGTTATGGGGAAACAATGAGGTCATAACGACACTTAAATCCCTATGATCCACATTATTTTGTTATTTTGATTTAAGGACCTGCTTTGACGCACTCCCCCCAAGTGGCCGGATTAGAGACTTTGCGAGCTTTAATATGGGATGAGGGGAGGATGATTCCCGCTGATGCCGACAACAATGTTGCGCCAAAAAAATTGCTGTGAACGGCAGGTGGTCCAGTGGACAGGTCCAGAATGAATGTCACAGTTATACAAAGGGACTCGGAGCTGGTTCTCTCATTAGCCAGGTGCTAGCGCTGGACACTGGCACACACCCTAAAGTTCACAGTGCCACCTCGCCTCCCCATCCATCCCCAGCAACTCCTTTGAAGTGAATGATAAAATGTGTGAATCGCTTCCCCTTGAAATACACATGATCCGAACGCTTTAAGGGTGTCAAATCATTTTTCACATTTATTGCTCTCTCGTTCGTTTGTTTTTCATGATTGTGTATTATCATAACTTTAAATCTAGATATGATATCATATCTTTACTACTATCATACGTATGCATGTTTGCAGTGCTGGCTAGTTTAGTGATACTCGCGACAGGTGGTACAATGCTGCAATGTTAATGGTTTGTAAGGTTTTGGGGTTCTCGACAAAGTGCAATGCTAATGCACATTGGGTTCTTAACAGATGCACTACCTAGCCGTAAAGGTAACAGAACGCACTCATCGTAAAGCACGTGTCCATGAAAGTGCATCATGTTCAACAACTGTTGTTACAAGTTAAACACGTTAAACACGTTCAAGTTCGATCACTCCTAACCAATTTGCATAGGGTAGCAGGCCAGCTATCCTACCCCGTCATACTGAAGTTGCAATTTAATTCAATGTGAATCCTTAATACATTCCGGGTCAGGTTTGTAATTACGTGCTTAAGAGTGTTTAATGAGAATTTCATAGCTATAATCAACCTGAGGATTTCAATAATGGCAGCGCGTGTATTCTGCGTCATGTAGATATTTCATCGAATTGGCATTCCAATCATGACCGGGTAAATATCATGTCTTTCCAACCTTAAGGGTAACTTCCTGTCCCAACTGTCCGTTCCTTCGCTACGAGTATCACAGATGTGCCCATCATATAGTGAGAGACCATTACATGTGACACTTACTGGGAGCAACTTAAAGGGTATGGAGAACAATTTAAGGTGTTAATTATTGGGTCTTTTCATCTTGAGAGAGAGAGAGAGAGAGAGAGAGAGAGAGAGAGAGAGAGAGAGAGAGAGAGAGAGAGAGAGAGAGAGAGAGAGAGAGAGAGAGAGAGAGCGCGACTTCATTTATTCTACCACCGGTATCTTACTGTATGCAATGTATAAAATCTATAAATCAAAATGCAACATATACAAATTTTACCGATAACAAACATTAATTAAATTTAAACGGTAATAAACACTCTCAGATACTACATTAATCCTTGAGACACGTGTGGGATGTTTTATAAAACGGGCACATCTTGTAGTGATAACTAACATTTGATATAGCATGTTAATCCATAAACGTCACTTACTCCAGATAAGCATTACAATAATTGTTCTGTTTTGTTAACGTGTGTAGTGTGGTTGTATTATCATGTGCGTCATATAGTTTTATATTCCATGTGCGTACCCTATGTTGTAGCTGTTACGCTATATGTTAAGATATACAGCCTATTAAATTGAATAATGGATGTATTTGTCTTTCAACCAACATACATACACTTTACACGTATTCATATAAACTACTTGGAAGTAGATATACGTATTTACATATCTACATAAATACATATCTACATGACCAAACATACAATTACATACATACATACATACATACATACACACATACATACATACACACTCATACCTACCTACCTACCTACCTATCTACATACATACATACATACATACATACATACATACATACATACATACATACATACATACATACATACATACATACATACACTCACAACGAATGATTAATTGAGTACTGGTCATTGTTTGCAAAGATGGATTGGACACATATATTTCTAAAAGGAATGGCTACGAATCGGTTACTGTTATTAAAACCTTAAAACTTTGCAAATTACTGATTGGTGTCTGGTTAGCCCCAGGTATTTGTAGACTCTAAGTTGCTTTTGCATTTAATAAGTTAAGTTATACCATAGCATATTTCTCAGATCCGTGGAGAATAAGTGGAGGAAAAGTTGTTTCAACAATTGCTGTGTTGAATATGCGTTGGTGGTACAGATAGTGGCCAAAGCTCATGAGCAAAAAAAGGTTGTGTAGCCATGAATATAGGAGTTTTTGTATGGGATAGCATGTATGAGGTTTAGCGTGAGAGAAGCTGAGATGTCGGCCTAGCGTGAGAAAGGGGGCTAATGCCTGTAGGAAAGGCGTCAAGATAGATGTTCTCCCCAGAGGGAACATTGGACACTAAACTGTCTGTTGGGTCGCCTCCAACCCCATCGTGGCAGAGAATAATTCATGCCTTAACAAACCTAACTATTGTATCAACCAAAAACTACCCGACACTTTGGGGTCAACATATACTGTATGTTACTATACCATAACCAGTATTACTATCATAATCGGGTACATTACCCCCAAAAGCATATACAATGATTGCTTTTAACAATTGCAAAATAGGTTGGTCCGTATTTCTCTGAGGAACAACACTATGACAAAGCAGCTGCGAAATCATTGCTGTAATTAAGTTATAACTCATTGAAACAATTGTATAAACATACGCTAGCTATATGTTACGGTACATATTTTACCATTGCAAACATATCAGGAACGATTTCAAAGATAGCGAAACGTCGACGTTTGAGCAAAGAAGTATACGGATTTCATAAATATAAAGAGCTGTCAGTCAGAAAACAACGAATTTGAAACTGACCAAAGATTTGATCATAGTGTAAATGCCTTGATGTGTCATTTCAAACGACGATCTCAAGCTAAAATGCCATTTTGAAAAGACAAAGGCATCTTAAGATAAAGCAATTTTACTTTTAAAGTTACGATTTATTTCATTTGTGCCATTACTTGTTATTTAATGATTTTTTTATGTTCCCAGATCAAGTGCCTTTATTTGGTATAATTGTTTCCTTAATTAAAAGCAAAAATAAATTCCTTGTGGGTTTAGGTTTGATACATGTAATGACAACACCTTTACAATAAAGAAAATGCACTAAGTTTGGATTTGTGTTGGATGCTAACGAGTGACAATGGAGCATGTACCTGTATGGGTGGGTGTACCGTGATGGGCCGAGAGGGGGGGGGGGCGGTGTAATTATGACACCCGCGCACGTGCGCACCTGGGGAGGTGAAACGGGAGAGAAAGAACTAGAATGTAAAACACAGACATCAATACCCCCCTTTTGGTCCCGGGCCCACTTCCAATTCGTATGCACGCGCATTTTATGGCGAAAGAGTCGTTATAATTTCACGTTAAATTTGCATCGTAGTTCGTCATGGATTTTTACGAGTTTTTAATGCTAGGGAGGTCAGTAGCCCCCTCTTTAGGTGGCCATAATATTTATGGCCATCCCTTTATTGCCGGTCCACTCGATAGCAGCAATTTCAAATCAAACCTACAAAAGACTTTGAAGATTTTACAACCATTTACATATTCAATAAAGGAAACCTTTCGAACTTCTTTCATCGTGCAGGTGAGTCATTTTGTTGATAAGTTCATTATCGATTGCCCTGGCTGGGTTAGGGAGCACGTGGTGTGATCTGCATACAGACACAGCAGTATACATAATAACATCAGTTTTATTATCAATTACTCTATCTTATCTAAACGTTATCTAATGTATATGTTATTTTGATTTACTGAAACGTAATTCATTCCCCTCAGATAAAGGCAAATTACTTGGAAATACTACAAATGTAAGGCAGAAAACACAGTGAATGGGTAATACGCTAGAATATGAGTTAAGTCCTACATATGTCTGTAAAGAATGTAAAATATTTTTGGTGAAAGAGACATTTCCGTCACAAATTATGATTCATTTTATATCTAGTTTTTCTTGTGTTTGAGCTGGGATGGAGCAAACTGCAATCTACTGTTAGAGTACATGACAGTGGTGTTATTCTTACAAGATATCCGAAAACCCTTAATTACACACTTTTCGTTAATTTAAACTCAAGTCCAATCTTACTTAGGAAATTCTGGTGGGACCTTCTAAAGTCGTCATTCAGTGAGGAAGGTTCATATTTTGCAGAAGGAAATTAGGCGGTTGGAAATATTGCAGATGGAGAAATGTTTTTGCACCAGTTTGTATTTGACTGGACTCAGGTTATGAGGAATGGGATGCATGCATTTTAACCTCATATCAATTTATCCACCTTTTTAAGCAGCAGATGCTTTTATCTGCGCTTATGACATAACGGGGCATCACCATACTCAAACTAAAATGAGTGCGTTTATAGGTCAATGGCATAAAAAGCTTTTGTAACGGTAATAGAACATATCTATGTTTGTCATAATGCTTTATAAAAAGAGTTCCTAGCTACTTTCAGTGCTAATGAGACCAGGAATACAAAAGCATTGCAGACCCCCTTTGGGCTTGATCAACAGTCCATTCACCAACGATCCGGCAATTTGCATTTAATGTTTTTGTGTTAGTTGAATCGCATTGAACCTTGACGTCCATTAAACAGCAATTTCGGTGGATATGTCATGTTCTGTTATGCAAATTATCAGTTGGACTGTTCAGAGCTGCCCCCTGGTTGGAATAAGAATAATTACACGGACCAGTGCCATCTAGCGACAAACACGTGAACTATACCTAAAAGCGCCACCACTCGGCAATTACCAGAACTAGCATGCAGCTCGCGGCGCCACCGGTGACAAAACCAGGGAACTACCATATACGCCCATGCCTTCACAGACACCGTGGAGTACCAATAAGTCAACTTGTGACATAAAGCAAGAAAGGGAACCTTTTAGATTCAGATTAAGGGAGAATTTTGTACATATTTACATACTCATTTTGTAAGAAAGTTATCCTTATTTGTTCAATCAAGTTGGTGAACCTGTATAGTAATTGATTAGAAATTGAATACATGGCAATCATTATTTAGACTTTATGGAATCAAATACTTGTTACTTTTACTCTAAGTAATGTTGAACTTTTCTTTTTTTGTTAAATCTGCAAGATGAAGATGGCATCCTTTTGGAGTTGGTAAGATGTACCAATATAAATATATATATATATATATATATATATATATATATATATATATATATATATATATATATATATATATATATATATATATATATATATATATATATATATATATGTTGAACTTTTCTTTTTTTGTTAAATCTGCAAGATGAAGATGGCATCCTTTTGGAGTTGGTAAGATGTACCAATATAAATATATATAAATATATATATATATATATATATATATATATATATATATATATATATATATATATATATATATATATATATATATATATATATATATATATATATATATATATATATATATATATATATATATATATATATATATATATACAATTATTGACCTTTATAGTTAGCTGCGCCGGTCGCATAAGGAGGCGTTTTTAAATTCAAGCTGCGGTCGACCTCTTAACAACTTCACCGCGCGCAACTGTCGCCAACTTACATTTTATAGGTAGGAATCAGAGTCGCCATCAGGTTAATTTTATTCCATTTTGATGGTCCATTAGGTTGATTTATTAATTGCTTGATATTTACGGTTATGGGTCTACGTCATTTCCTGACGCGAGCGCCGCCTAGTGGTCACTTCCGAAACTAGCATTTAATTAAGCATGACGAGACTTTATGGTACCATCCGTCATCAGTGCGCATGGGCCATAAAACTGTCAGGTGGGCGTGGCCGACCAAGAAGTGCACTTGATGACACCAGACAGTCTTGAGGGTCATTTAGACTCTCCCATAGACATAACAGTGGTCCCTGTATTGACACAAGTTTTCTCCGTTTGTTGTGGCGGTAACTAGCTTTTTTATTGCCCACAGGATTTGAATTCCTTTGATGTCCGCCAATTATATCCGATCGCGTTCTTTTTTCCTCGCCAACTTCTATTGACACTGAAGATTTGCCAATTGTCACTGTCTGTGGTTGGTCTTGTCCGAATGATATGTACCTTGTGGAATGAAAAGAAATGGTCCTCTAACAAAACAGACGTCGCAACTCAATGGAATAGTTAATCTGCATTTTTGGGGGTATTGAAGCTAACGCCACCTGCCAACTCACCCGAGTACTAAAGAAAAAAAGTAAATTTCCGCAATTGGTATCATCATTTACTTGAGATGTTTTAGAATGGTTCATCATATCATAAAATATATCACATCAAGATACAATCTTCATTTCATTTATTCTCAGCATATTAAATCAAGTGTATTAAATTTACAAGATAAAGAAGTCACCATCTATATTTGTAGTGAAGGATCCACTCTAAAATAAATGGATCCCAAGGCAATAAACCAGGAATTGCTCTCTCTCTCTCTCTCTCTCTCTCTCTCTCTCTCTCTCTCTCTCTCTCTCTCTCTCTCTCTCTCTCTCTCTCTCTCTCTCTCTCTCTCTCTCTCTCTCTCTCTCTCTCTCTCTCTTTCTCAAACAAACCCATACGATTTGATTTTTAAATCATAGCAAAAATAAAGGTCCTTTAGACTTTCCCAATGCAAGTCGTAGCATAAATATATGCATGGACTGTATATGAAAGTGTATGTGAGAGCTAAAAAGTCTCACTTTATAGAAGAAGTGAAATTTTATTTCCATCGGTAGTCAATATATGAATCGATTCAATATCTTTATATCAGGGTGCTTAGTATATCTGCACTGCATGTGTGTATTTTGCTTACCTACCATAAAATCGAGGAAAGAATAAAAACGAGGAAAGAATATAGTTTCATAATCTGAGAGAATAAATCTTAAGAAAATAAAGCATACTTAATATCTCTGCTAGGAAGGTGAGTTACTGTTTTTAATGTTTTGATGCAGATTCATGATGTGTGTTTCACATTTTCTTCTCCAGATCATGCATCATTCTCACTGGAGCCCATGAAGTTGACGACAAGATTTGACTAAAATGACACCGCCTGGTTCTGAGAGTACGTCAGTGCTCTGGGACCGTAGGCAGTGATGTCACCATACTAGTATTACCACATCTGCAGATAGGAAGGAGATGGACAGGATGGACAGGATGCTGGGGATGGATAGAGTGTGTCATAGTAGAGAAATCAGCTTTTAGTTTCATATAAAGGATAGTGTATGACCAACAACGAACTTTGATATGTCGTGCATTTCTTGTTTTCCTGGTGAGAGAACTGGTGATGGGTCGACACACATATATTGCAAATAAAAGCAAACTAGCAGAACCATTAGCCTCTGTAAATTTGTGGCATATGCCTTTTAAAATACTATGAAAATTTCAAATATCAAATATCAATTATCACATATTTTAATCAAATTATTATCATTATCGTTATTATTATTATTACTATTATCATTATTATTATTATTATTATTATTATTATTATAATTATTATTAATATTATTGTTGTTATTATTATTATTATTATTAATATTATCATTATTATTATTAGTAGTATTCGTTAGTATCATCTTTTTAAAGAAAACATCTCTTGGAAAATAGTTCATGCCAGACTGTCAATCAAATAAGAACTCAGACCACACATCTCATGCAATGATATATATTTTTTATTTTCAAATTATTATTATCTTTGTTAGAAACTGGCTACAGTTTTCAAGTGGATCCCTGGGAATAGTGTCAATATCCCTCTGAAAAACTTGGCTGACCACGCTGACCGGATCAAAGAATGAATGGAGATAACAAGAGTATACGGTAAGGGTAAAGAAAGACCAATATTGGACTCGTCTGCATATACTCATCATAAGGTTTTCTCAAAGTTACTGCTCAGCATATATCCAAAAAGGTAAAATCCTGACTTTTGATATTGGCTTGGTTACGGCTGTAGGGCTATTATTCCTGATGTCGGAATAAACTATATAAACTACCATTCTGCAGTCAAATACACACACAGCATTGGTTTATGCTAGTTCTGATCTAAAGACGTAATTAGAAAAATGTCTCGATTGAAATTAACGACCACAAAAGTTTAATTAAATTTCACAAAATGGTAAAAACATTTTTTTTCTTTCTTTGAATTATCCAAATTACTTTTGGGACAGCTCACGACTATCGAGTGAGGAATTCCAGATTAGGTTTAGATAAGATACTTAGCAGTGATTACGTGGTTGCATGGAGACATTCTTGTCCTTAACTCTCTCATGCCAAGAGTGCAATATTAGCGATATCTTGTTCCCTGGCATAGTTTGGCTGAATTAATGGAATGGGAAATGTTTACTAATGCTCAAGCTACAAATCCCCTTCAAATAATTTTCGAAAGTCCACGTTATTCCAAAAATATTCTATTAATAAATATGGTAGCGGACGACAGTTCTCTAAATGAGCTCCCGGCTTGAATAGGCTACCCGCGGTGAGAGATGGTGTGTCTCTCTATTGCTGTGAGTTGGTCGTGCAGTATTAGTCTCTGCAGTACGCAAAGAAATGAACGTGACAAAATAAATTCCAGCCTAGAACGTGCCGGCTTGGGCCTTTTGGGTTCAATTTTTTTCGCGCTTAGGGAATCAGAGGAGAGAAAATAATAATTCCACTGATTTAATAGAGAGATTGGATGATAAGTCGTGTTATGACGAAAGTGGGAAAGTTGAAGTCGCCTAATATAATAGCTGTCAGTTTGAGGAATTGCCCAGAAGAAGTAATGTCAATTTGAGACGAGGGCTGGGAGCCTTGAGACCCGGCCGGGAGAAGAGAGTAATAGTTGCTAGTTAAAGTTGCATGCGTTGAGGCCTTGGTGAACACTTGTCCTTCCCTGAGCAATCTGTCGCTGTCCGGCCGCGTCCACGGCTACATTTATTATCCTCCGCCTCAGAGCCGCCCGCCCGCCCGCTCCCCCGCCTGTCAGCCATGGCTGTATGGCCACTGCCCTGTACATCCACAGCGCCGCACCCTACCGCAGCACCACCCCTCAACCCTGACCATCACTACCGCCACCCGCCATCAGTACCATCATCACTGCCCACAGGCCGCACAGGCGACGCTGAGGGACCAACTGCCCATACCACTAGTAGTAGTAGTAGCAAAAGTGTTTATCCACTTTTGCTAGTAGTAGTAGTAGTAGTAGTAGTAGTAGTAGTAGTAGTAGTAGTAGTAGTAGTAGTAGTGGTGGTGGTGGTGGTGGTGGTGATAGTAGTAGTAGTAGTAGTAGTAGTAGTAGTAGTAGTAGTAGTAGTAGTAGTAGTAGTATCATTACAATCCTTATCATAATTATCATCATAGTAGTAGTAGTAGTAGTAGTAGTAGTAGTAGTAGTAGTAGTAGTAGTAGTAGTAGTAATAGTAGTAGTAGTAGTAGTAGTAGTATATCTATTGACCATGTCATTCGACATGAAAAATACAATTAAAACAAGATAATGATAAGAAAAAACATTTACAAAAAAGACAAGTATACAAAAATTACTTTATAAGGACAGACAAGACACATTACGAACTTAGATACAATGCAAACTAGTAATAAAAAGGCTATAAGTGACACTGAAGTTGCATGCTTATAATCTGTTTAAGTTTAAGGAGTTTGAGGGATTCCCAGAAAACATATTATAGTTCTATGGAATCACAGAATACATGCTGTCGTCCGGTGACTTCCCTGTGGTGGTCGTTTTCAGAAAATCTATACAAAGTTGCATTCTAATGTGGATATCATAAGTTTGATTTATAGGTGTGGATGTTAACTTATCCATCCGGGCATCTTGGCTAAGCCCCAAATTGGCTTAAATATCTTCCCAACCATAGCTTATTTTAGTAGGTATTTGCAGAGGAACTATTCATCATAACCAATAACGATTCTCATTCGATTTCTCGTAAACTGTATTTGTACTCAGGATAAGATACGTAGATGGCTAAACTCTACTGAACCTCCCTTAGATTGATAAATTCGACACAATGATGAAAATGATAAAATTGAAGGATGACATTTTTCTTTCGTCATTCACGGAATCCTATGTTCTGGCATGCTGTAATGACCACAGTTTCCGACAAGAAGATGAAAGACTCTGAATTTGAAACCATTTATTACGTAAGATGTCTCCCCTACCTACTCTACAAGCCATTGCTTCCGGTGTACCAACCCTTCCAATGCTAAGGCTACTTTCGCCTCAAGCACAAGGATGCAACGATTTGTGAAAACCATCTAAACCCTGTCATGTTGGTATTCACTGGATAGCTCTCATCGAGTTCCCCCAGATGACTACCCATATGCTAGGGTTTCAGTCATTTTCAGCTTCGTTGCGTCATTTCGTAAATTAGCCACCATCAGTATGAGGGCTAAAACAATTTCACTCAACACTCTTTAGTCGCATTTATCACAGTCTCTATACTCGGCAGTTCCTAATGAACCAGCCACTCTATTCAGATTAAACCATCTACTGCTGGCTTTTGATGTCAAAGTTTTATCTGTTTAGAGAAATTAGGGAAATTAAGAAATGAAAAGTCACGATTGGAAGCACGCAACTAACCGAGCAAGCATTATGTAACATGCAACACTTACGTTTTTAATATGCACAAAATCTGTCACTCAAAATCATATATCGTGCAAGGTAATTGAATTGTTGTAATTAGTACTTGAATTCACAGGTAACGAAGTAATGCTATTATCATTAAGCCACCGCTAGGGAAATTGCCAAACTTTTTTTTACAGAAAATCAGTTGAAATCGAGGGTATGTGTGACAAAAACGTTCTTCTAGCAAATACATGATGCAATTGCTAACGATGCACGACATAGAAAGGTTGAAAGTATATGCCTAAGTGAAAATCGAATTTTATAATGTTTGGAATAAACATTTTCTCTTTCAGATGGCCAGTATCGATGTCACGTATGGTACATCCACATACGTTCTCACACAATCGCATTCTTCGTCACTTTCAAAGTAAGCTACTACATGTATAACCAAATAATATAATATCAAACCCTTTATACTAGTCTACAACTATTGCTACTACTACCACCACCACCACCAATACCACTATAGCTACTACAGATAAAACTACTGCTTCTTAAAGTTCTCCTGTATATTTTATTTTTGTTGTTCATTCCCCTTTCCCCCTTTTCCCCTTATTCAACTTTTCTCTCATCATAATCTTCGTCGTAGTCATCATCATCCTCATCATCATCGCCATCATCATTTTCAGCATCATCCTCATCATCATCATCACACATTTCTTCCTCCTCCTCTCCTCTCCTTCCATTTCTTCTTTATCACCACTGTCTCCTTCTTCTTCATCTTTTTCTTCGTTCTCTTCCTCTTCTTCTTCTTTTCTTCTTCTTCTTCTTCTTCTTCTTCTTCTTCTTCTTCTTCCTTGCCATCACCTTCTTCACGACCTTTCAGTATATCATTTTTTTACTGTTGTCATTGAAAACGATTCTTCGCAAGCTCTTTTAATAAAGGAAGGCCTTTGCCTCACACACGTTTGGTTATCACGTCGATAATGCCCTCACGTCTCTAACTCATTCTCGCGCTCTATCACGAGAGTTGACGGTACTTTGGGGAGCACTACAAGAGGAGCCTGCAATAGACAAAGCAATAAACATTCCAACTACTTAGCACTGCCACTAGTATATGATAGCTTCATATCAAATGGCCACCACTACTTACTCTGCAATGACACTTTACACTTTACACTTCCAGAACTTACCCAGTGCATCGATTCTACTAAAATATCTATATTTCCCATGTTATTGTTAATGTGTCGAAAAGTAGTCTGTCTAGTTTATATAACATGTGTCAAATGGTGTATGCAGGCGTGTGTGTGAGTGTGTGTTTGTATATATATATATATATATATATATATATATATATATATATATATATATATATATATATATATATATATATATATATATATATATATATATATATATATATATATATATATATATATATATATATATATATATATATATATATATATATATATATATATATATATATATATATATATATATATATATATATATATATATATATATATATATATATATATATTTATATATATATATATATATATATATATATATATATATATATATATATATATATATATATATATATATATATATATATATATATATATATATATATATATATATATATATATATATATATATATATATATATTCACATTTAGGGAATCTCTTCATGTCATATCGTGACTGATCATATTCGTCAAGGTTCGTTGCATTCTTATGTAGGCAGATTTAGCACGTGACAATATCGGCTATTGATAGGAAGATGGCAATTGCTCCCATTGTGCTGTCATCGCATGAACTTCTGTGATTGATACATCAGTGTGCTTTCTGTTTAAGTGTATGTCTTCTTCCTTGTTTTTATTACAGCTATGACTGTATCGATGAGCAACTAAGAGAAATGTTAAACACTGATAACAAAAGCAGTTTGTCGACGCAGCCAACAACAACAACAACAACAACAACAACAACAATATCAACAACAAGGAAGCAGACACAGCGATAAGGTGGAGACTGGTATGGCCATAGCTGCCTGGGGGTGTTATATGTACATATTGATTCATAATCATCTTCGTCATCATGACCATTACACCCTTGATGCCGTTTGATACATGTCAACTTTCTTTTTCTTTTTTGTTGACAATCACAGTTCAGCAAAACACTGTTCTTAAAAATTCCGACTAATCGAATGCGATGGCTATGACCGAATCAATGTATTTACCAGTTTACACCCCGGAATGTTACACACCATTAGGACCCGTGCAAAGTATGAAGCAGTTGTGGGTTTGCTAAGTCATCGCGTCATATGCACACTCTGAACTTCCCACATAGCCCCCATTTCCCATACCCCCTGGACCTAACTGTGATAAAGTTGCCAGTGACTTGAGGTTAGGCGGTGGTTCTCGTCGGGTTCTCCGATTTCCTCCACCGATTCCCCTGTACGTAGGAGATGATTCAACAATGGGAATAGATTTACTGATTAACCTCTACACATTAGTATCATTATCCTAATCATTATTCCGACCTAGTGATACTAGTAATACTTGTTGTATCTTATTACTGCCTCTATTCGAGTACGGCTGGGGGCTTGTGAGAAAGTTCCCAGTGATCCGCGGTTAAGTGCTGGTTTTGGCCGGGTACCCCAGTTCCCTACACCCCTTACAATCGGCTAGTCACGACCGTAATATGTCAGTAAAAGTGACGATTAAGGACATGTCAAATCTAAATTCCGACCTAATTCACATGGCGCTCCAGACAAGTAGATGACTTTGATGTTGGACTGTATGCATTAAGCAAAATAAGGTTTTTAGGTCACACACATGTTTTATGTGAATTATGATTTAGCACAGCATGTGCTTACGACTGGACGTCATAGCATAGCTGGAAGCAGGTCATTCGAGCTTATTTGAATGTAATGTAATGTACTTTATTGAATAATAGTTTGGTTACCACACTTAATTATCCGATCAAGTTAACATGTATATGTAATACTTTTTTATACACCTTATGAGTATTCTAGTTAAATATTAGACCTTATACTTCTTTTGGTAAATTAATACATTGTATTTAAACATTTCAATGTAATATTGAGAAAAATATACTATAGTACCACCCTAATATGGCTTTATAGTCAGGTATTGTAAATCATACTAGCACTTCCAGGGGTGATAGCCCCTAGGGCTGGCAGAAACCATTGATTTAATGTGTATAACTGAAATTATTTCATTTGTTCAATTTTTTAAATAACATATCTTTATGAATGTCGTGTCTAGATTTACTCTTATTTACTTGGCACATAGGATTGCCACCATCTATGTACTGTACTGGATTGTTATCAATAAAGATGATTATTGATATTTTTGTCTGTGTCTCTTTCTGCTATTCCTCATTAACGACGTCAATGTCCTTTTTTAAACGAGAGGGTATTTGGGGTTGAACATTTTGGGGAAGGAAAGAAATAAAACTCAACTCATGAATTGTGCATTTTTAATTGGTTTATTCATATCATATGCTTATTACATTCATATTCCTGTATCTACCATGATTCGATCTGCACATACCACTTTAAAAACAAACAATAACAAAACTAATAGGTAATGTCTATTTTCCAAAGTGTATGATTAAATGACGCACGCCAGATATATAATTAAACACCTAGAAGCATTTAGTATTTTGTTGTGTAATTATTTTGACTGCCTTCTTTGATCATTTTCCTTTAAAATAATGGAATCAGGTGTGCGCATCATATAAAACGTACCACCGCTTTCAAGTTTTTATTGGCTATAATAGGAACGTTCAGGGCGAGAAGCCATTGAAACACAAGAGGTGCCTAAATTGATAGTTTTCGCTGTCCTGCGATAGACAAATGTTAACAGGAAATACCAATTAAGACTTAAAGATAACTACAGTGTAATTAATCAGCCCAACAACCTCTATTGTTTTCCTAGTTGGTGTTTAATACCTTCACACGCCGTTAGATTTCCCAGTGGCACCTTTGAACTATACCAAATGGATGCCAGGATGGTGCACCACGTGTCACGTGATACGTTTCCCTGTTCACATTCATACATTTTAGTATCTAAAGAGAAACCTCTAAGATATGGGCACCTCCCTAGTACGAGCACAGCTGCACTGTGTACGCCTTCGACATGTGAATGTATTTCATATGTAACATATTCTATTAGCCAATAAGATATGTGAACGTTTCCCATACTAGAACACCTAGGAGTGATGAGTGAACACCTCTCATATGTCTCCCACACATGCACAAATCACTAATTAGAATACCTCAGACATTTGAACACCCCAATTTGTGTATATATCAAATAATAACAGCCATCCTACACGTGAACACTTCCAATACTAGAACACCTACCACCTGTGAACACCTACTACATCAGAACACATCATGCACGTGGACACTCCCCAAATGGGAACACAAATGTGAACACATTCCTGTGTGAACTCTTACTATCGTGATGGCAGTATTGTAAATGTATTCTTATAATGAATGGCAACGATAACAGTACTCAATTAAGACAATATTCAAGAAGAAAACAAAGGATATACACATATTAATAACCTCTAAAAATGTATAGATGGAATTCACACATTGACAAAAGATAAAAAGACCGAACTTAACAAAATACATATAATAAAAGATACAGTGAAACTGGTTAAGAAAATCGCTAAATCGAACAGCGAAAGGTGGTCTTCGATAAGAGGTTGTCTCAAATAATGAATACAATATAGTCAGTTTGACATCAGGGTAAGATAGACGGATCGTTAAGGTAAGTGGTCTTAATAAACAGGTGGCCTGGTGAACGGGTTTGAGCGTCGTCAGCATGCAACGAGGAAAAGCTTCGGGTTCAGTTCGATCCTTCGTGTTTATTTCTGCCATACCTTCTTTGGAGAGCACCTGCTAAGATAGGCTACCTGCATATATAGACCATAGCCAATATTATTGGAGTGAAATACATCCGATTACAAAAGCCCGCCTCGTAATGTGCCCGCCAATAGCATTCCCTAACATATTTGATCATATATACTCACAGCTGCCAAATATTAAAGTGTGTAGTCTAAAGCATAGTATGAAAATATTTGATGGAGAAATCTTAATACAAACATCACCAACAACTCTCCTTCAAATATATTGTGAAATCACTCTCAATTACAAAGTATTGCAAAAAGTACCATTGTTCTAAATTTCAATTTGTCGAGGAACTCTGAAGCATTGATGGGTTAAAACTCATAAATACTCATTAACCTTTAACATTGGTGATATATTAGTGAGAATTAACAAGTGATATCGTACAAACAGAATTTCCCCATCAGTGCACTCCTGGTGAAAGGATTGAATCAATACAAATACATTGTACAATATAGTCAGTTTGACATGTTGGCATTTCTGGTCGAAACCTTCTAATTATGTTACCTTTATGTCCATTGATATCAGTTTATAGGTTTGTATGCCAGAGGTACTCTACACCCATGCAGTTTTCAAAAAAAAAATGTTTTGGATAGATAGTACTGATATCAGATAAACCTATATGTTTTGCATAATTTTGCATAATTACTTGTATCCAACATTGTATTACACTGTATTTTCACAAGCTGTCTGGTTCATTGTGCAGTTATTGAGCAATAAGCAACAATTCAGAGTAAAATGTGGATTTTGAAATCGTTCATACAAGACGGTGATTAATAGGTCAAGTGATGAAGTGATTGACTTAAAATAAAAAAAAATAGAAAGCTTTCTTTCCACGTTAAGTTGGTGTAGACCTGCATAATACGTTGACATGCTCTCTTTGTCACTCTGAAAAATGTTAAGAAATGTTGTACGTGTATATTCGACCTAAACAGGGGCAGCGCCCCCTGGATTCATTTTTCAAAACTGCATGTTCCCCATTAGTACCAATAATACTATGGAATGCTCGTTCAACCATAGAGGGTATTGGTGCTGAAATCAGTCGTTAGACATTGTATCCCTCCAACGCCAATGATTGCTGGTTCGAATCTAGCGCAAAGCATGTTAGAAAGTTACCAGTTACACGAAGTTAGTCGGTGGTTTTCTCTGGGATCCATGTTTCTTTTACAACAAACAATTCGCAGTTTGGGGTTCCGATTCTTGTTCTACCTTCGTCTGTATTCGACATCAGGCAGTGGTGAGAGACAACTAGCAATCAGGGGCAACGCCTTAGACCATCATGGCCTCAGGGCAACCCCTACAATTGATTGTTCACGATTAAGTATTAGTATGGCGGAAAAGTAATAATAAAGAAAATCCCAAAGCAAGCCAAATCCAAAGCAGCTCGACTTATCGTTGGCCATTGGTCTTTAACCCGTAATGATTAGCAGTAATCCACAGCTGGCTGGAATCACCTTACTGACAACTTATGCCTTAACCTCTGCTCCCTGGGGCACAGACACCAGTTTGCACCACCAGGCGTCACAAGAGCAATAGCCTCATAACATTTACGTCATGACTGATTCAAATATATACTACTAGTAGGTAAAAAGATCTTCACCATCTGTATAGAGGCAATGGTAACTTAGAAAATGCAACAAAATAGCACAATACTATATTTTGACAATTGTTTCATAGGAGAATGTATTAAGATTTCTAAACGAAGGTTTGTTAAAAGTAGAGGATATTTATTTTTTTTCAACAAATTCAAGTATTGTAAAACCATTGCGAATTGCCACATTATATGGTGTTCTAAGACCAATATGTATAAAACGCACCCAGTTTCGGCTTAAAAATATAAAGAAGTTATATCGAAAACCTGGATACTCCCTTTAGGGATAACTAGCTGTATCTATTAAGAGCTAACCCACTCATGCGTGTAGCGCCCCAAACATACACGCATCCTTAATAGATAGATACCTTTTTACATTCATATTTGCATACATACATACGCACATGCATACACACATACGCACGCACACATACATAGATACATACATATATACATACATAGATATGCATACATAAATACATACCTAGATACCAAGATACATTCACAGATACATACATAAATATGCATACGTAGATACGTACCTAGATACCTAGAATACATGCGTCATATAGTATGCATACACACAACTACATACAAACATACAAACATACATACATACATACAAACATACATGCATACATACATACATGCATACATACATAAAAACATACATAATGATGATAGTGCTGTTGTCGCTAATGATGATGATGATGATGATGATGGTATTGATGATGATGATGATGGTAATAACTATGGTGATAATGATGGAGGAGATGATAAAAACTCAAAATAGTAAAAGAGGAAATAGATGATCTTCAGAGTTGAAATATTTTTTAAAAACTCTTCTTTAAATATTTTTGAGAATTCACGCTGTACGACTTCGTTATTTCCGAAAGTATTATTGATCCAGACGACAATTTTAGAAAAGGTTTTTAATGAAGCATTGTTTGATCCCATTTTTAAGGATGAGCCTGCAGTCGCAGTGTCACTCGCTCGCAGCAGCGGCGTGGCTGAGAGTCCCCGCACCTCTAGCGTGCGGGCGGGCAATAGCAGACCTGCGAACGCTTGATTTATCAACCCTGGAGCAGCCAATGCCGTGGCGTGTCGGCTGCGACTGCGGACCTGCTGGACAGTGTGTGAGCAGGGCCAGTCACAGGTAGCCGGCCAGCCAGCCTGCTAGAGGCCTTGTTCTCCACATCACCAACAGTCTGTGGGTTGTCGCCCACAGAGGCCTTTGTTTGTCTTGCTAAATTTACTGTTTTTGTCTCCCTCTAACCTTGTGGCCGAGACTTCGCCTGGCTTTTGTTCTTTTCGGGTCTAGGGGAAAATCTGCGTTTCTTCTCATTGTTAATTCTCGAAGCCTGGGCGGTTCACTTCTTACGTGTGACTCAGAAACCACGATCGCCAGGAAATGCCTTGCAAGTCTTGCATATTTACGTACATACTTACCATGAATAAAAATTAAATTTAGAAATGATATCAGAACACGGAATAAGATTATTTTGATTGGGCATAACTTTGGACTGTAGTACGATTGAAAACACCATTTCATATAACGGGGCTGTTACTGTACTGCATAAAAAGCATGTATATATGTATGTATGTACGTATGTATGTATGTATGTATGTGTGTGTGTGTATGTTTGTATGTATGTATGTATGTATGTGTGTATGTCATATGTATGTATGTTTTATTACAGACATTTTATTACAGACACCACTCACTAATCTGAAAAGGTTTGGTGACAGAGTATTCTGTGCCTATGCACCACGCCTTTGGAATGAGCTCCCTGACAACATCAAGGCTGCTGATAGTGTGCAAAATTTCAAGAAACAGCTGAAAACATTGCTATTTCGAAAAGAGTTTAATTGACTATATGGACCATGACAACTGTCCAATGACTCTAAAGAGCTTTTGAACATTACAGGTGGAAAGGGCGCTATATCAGATATCAATTATTATTATTATGTATGTATGTATGTATGTATGTATGTGTTTATATGTGCAAGAATGTATGTATTATATATGTATGTATGCATGTATATATGGATAATACATTTATTAATGTACGCGTTGTGCATTTTGGCATCAAATAAGCATGCACGTAAATGTACTAGTGTAGAGTTGGAGATTCATCCAAATATTTGCACTTCCATAAAACATTTAAAAATCTTTTAAATCTCGCCTTTAACATATGACTTGGTGCCAAGCGTCTGCACCTAATGACCCTGTAGTTAGAATCTGACCACTTGGTATTTACATTTGGACAATATATATAGCGTGTACACACATCTCAAGCCGTCTGCGTTGAAGTGTCTATATCATCAAGATATCTATACCCAATAAACACGACCCCAGCGGCCAAGAGTTTGTTCAAATATTGCCTTATCATAAATCGTATCTCTGGGTAACGAGGATGTCTGATGGTCAGATGCATATAAATATATCCAGCCCCCTACTGGACATTATTCTAGAAATAGAGACTCGAATATGCATTCTTTCCTTTAGATCAACTCTTTCATGCTGATCACCTGCAATGGCTAGGCCATCTCAGGGAATTATGACTAAATGAGCCTATTATTAAGACCGAATTATTTCATAAAAGTTATAAAGCACCACTTACAGGTATATCCTTATTACATAATGGATTGGCTAATCAAAACATCCAAGGTGTAGGCCACTTTTATTTCTATTACTCTTAATCCCCTATTTTTGATGTTAAACGAACCACGCCCCTATTAAGCAGATCCTGTCTCCAAAGGCCTCCATTTCTACATCAAGCAATGGTCACTCACATTGGGTGGATATATCTGTGTGGTCACTTATCCCCTAGGACCTAAAACAATTCCTATCCTTATGAGGCAAATTCTAACTTTAAATTACGTCCATTAAACAACACCACTATCCCAAGTATTGGTCAGTTTTGGGAGGTGTCTTGTGTGGTCACTGGCCATTCATCAAGCCCACTTTCCCCCAGAACAACTGACCACACTGGTGCTACTGCGGCTACCACCCCCATATTGACTGGATGACCAGAGGGGTCAGGGGGTCATTTCATGTCGTATTCTGCTTGAGTTTAGGGAAGACAAATACGCCTATTCTAGCGCCACAAACATGGCATTTAACTTCGTAACTTAGTAACTGTCCTGTGTGTCTACTCCAGGAGGGTGACCAAATAGACGATCTGTATATTTGATTGAAAAGGGAGTCCAGATTTAGGACGATGGTCCTCAATGGATGGACAGTGGACTGTTGTTTACTGCAAATTGCAATGTATACACGATACCCCTGTTTCTCAGCAATCTCTGTGAAGGATAGGACACGGATGTTTTGGGGGTATCAGCTTTGAATCCATGCAAACTATAATAGAAGCAGCTAGTGGCAGTAGTATAGGCGTGTATATTACAATGCGGCTGGACTTGTTCTTTGCTTCACTGCGTGTGCTTTTTGCGTCGCTAGATGGCAGCACTTTCTGTACGCGGATATCCCGAAAATGGAATGTGCGGTGTGTAACTCAACAGCCAAAACACGTTTACATTACAGCAAAAAAACTCTCATGCCTTAGGACATAATATATCAGAGCAAGTTCACATCATGAAGGCGTACAGATTCTCCTTGACATACCAGGATGAATCGACTCAGCACTTGGTCGTACGGGCCACTAAAACCCCTATGGTTAATTGCATTTCCAATGGGCCCGGTCACCCTACTGGCAAAGTGACGTGATTTGCGGGCAGCCAGATTGGGGCCCTGTCCAGCCAATCGATGTGTGTCTTATCAGGCTGTGAATGACTGGTTAGGCCCGGGCAACGCCGAATGAAAGGGATAGGTTAATTGAAAGACTAGAGCCCTCCTAGCATTTTCTATAGCGTACGCTTATCATGTCTGCTCTCCGCCATATTAGCTATTCAGGTAGACGGGGCGCTACCATTTGATCTTACATCCCAGTAACTGAGCTGGGGTCAACCTTCGGGCAATAAGGGATGTATTCTTATATAAATTGTTTTCCATATTACTTAAGGACCTATCACTTAATGATGGCACCCAAGCAATAATCACTTAAATATAATATGACACAGACCAGGTATACGTATAGATTCTAACGTATACGTTTCCCCCTTAGTCACGTACATGCAGTATATTGAAACATGCAGTTTAATCACCCATTTAAGCGGCAGAACTCAGACGACGGAATACGTTTTATACTAGTTCTGCATGGTAATATAAACATTAAAACTCTTTCTACGTTGAACCAGTTGACATTGGACATCCCATCATCGTGACAACGCTGGACGTCAAAATATTTCTTCGCGCCTTTTGAAATGATTTATCTTGACAAGTGACATTAGTCTGGCCTATCTTGGCAAAATACTGTCTTCTCATTGCTCACTAAGACGAGTCCAAATTGACGTATTACGTCACAAAAGTGGCAAAAGTGACTAGATATCACACCAAATTGGCTTATTGTGATATGATTCTCAGTTATCGTGTCACAATAGAGGCTCAGTGTGTCACAATTGTCTGATGTGACACTAAAATAGCTTGTTGTGACATTTATGACATTATTCTGACATCTGTGGCTTGCTAATACAATATAATGACTTGTCATGATAAAGCCATGGTTTATCATGAAACACTTGTGGCTTCGTGGTATCAAAATGCTAGAATCTCTCTGATCAAATGGTACCATGTTAATGTCCTTCCTGGGTGGCGCGAAACTCATTTGCGATTGTCTGAAGGAAAATACAATTACAAGAAACATGCGCTTCCACCATGCACACAAAAGCAGCATGTCCCTCGTCTGGGAAGGTGTAGTACTTAAATGCTGAGAGGAGCTGGGGTAATCTAATTCCAGCTCTTTCTACCTGCAGAGACTTGATTGCCAGACGTCCCCTGGGGTCGGGAGGGGGAGGGGGGGGGGAGGTGGGTCAGCATACCTGTTACACTGATAAGCACACGCAAGGCAGCATGCAGTCCGTATATAGCGAACACCTCTTATATTGAACACTGAGATTTAAACCCCTGTCAACGTGGATCTAAATACTGACTTCCTTCAAAGTTCATTACTTAATGTAAACGTTTAGAAAAGAGGATGAGATCATGACCTCGGTATAACGTTTTATAATATTCGGTGCAGTCAAAAATCACTTAAACATATATCAAATGATACAATGGTGTCAAAATGTCGAAATACTTAGCGCGTCTGGCCGGGATCATTTCCTGGCGGAGTTTTACGTCATGATGTCAGAGGAAACTAAGAAGTTATTCATTGATGTGTGGATGCGTTCCGAGAAATGCCATGGCTCAAATTACGAAAAGTTTTTAAAATGGCGCAGGCAAGTTAAAGTTGGAGACTGTCAAAAATGGTATATATAGTGCTATAATGCGAGTCGCCACTTGATACCACCACATTCAGACAATTGAATTTCACAGATCTATCTTGGTGGACAGGTGGTCTCTGTATAGAGGTGACACGGTATCACGATGACGCGCATATTGGTGTCGGGTAATATAAAAGGGGTTTCAAAAAGTATGATGGCGTAAAGGGTCCGAACTATGTCGACTCCCGAAGCATACTGTGTGTGTACGTGTCCACTCCCAGGTTGACCAGTTAGATGACCACTCGATATGGACCATCTGCGTCCAATCCACTTCTGATGGGTGCAAGATATAACATGTAATAAAGCACCATCTTCTTTCATGTCAAAGACGTTAGAGCGGATATGAATAACTTCAAACCACTTCGAGTCTACGTCTTACTGCCAAAACGAGCGCATTCCAACAGTTAAGCATATAAATTGCAGAAAATTTTTAGTCGTTAAAGTCCTCAACCGCCATCCTATAGGACAGTCCTTTTGATGGCCCAGAGCGAAAACTGTCCGAAAAGACACTCAAATCTGTGTATAGCCTTATAATTAGTATCATCTATACCCAAATGATATCATCTCTATGCTAACTGTCCGGACCACCCAACCGAGTCATACAATATCACACACCCGTGACAATAGCGCCCTTTCTGGGGTTTTGGGGTAGTAGCCACTCATACCCACACTGACCGGCCGCAAGGATGGTGAGTTCCTGAAAAGAATTTTTATCAATAGTAACTTATTCTTCATTTGAAAAGAATCTTTTGTTTGATATCAACTTTTAGAAAGTGGACTTTAATTCCGAAATTTCGTTGATTAACTATGCGCCAAAGATACGCGTATGGAATACCAGTAGGGACCATTGTTAGGCACTAGCAGCCACTATTGTGTGGTTCAAGTGCCTATATATACCCACCTGATGCTCTTTTATTTGGATTTTAAGGATAACTTTGTTTCGAATTATACAAAACATAAAGAATAATCATATTTCTAACAGATATGACATAGATACAGCATAACATATATACGTAGAGCTTCCACACTACGCGTCGCAAAACAGGATGAACATATATCAGTCATGTGTGCGCTTTTGAGACATTGACTCTTCTTCTATATATATATATATATATATATATATATATATATATATATATATATATATATATATATATATATATATATATATATATATATATATATATATATATATATATATATATATATATATATATGTATATATATATATATGTATACAAAATGTATATATATATATATATATATATATATATATATATATATATTTATATATATGTATACATATATATATATATATATATATATATATATATATATATATATATATATATATATATATATATATATATATATGAATGTGTGTGTGTATAAATGAAGATATATGTGATAGTTTCATATATCTATCGCCAGTCAATAGGAAATAGGATCAATACTGTTTGTCACGCTGGAAAGTTTATTCGTTCCACCTGAACACAAATTTAAATTTAATATAGTTAGTTGAGACAGGACTGTGGACGTGTCTTGATAACCTGATAGGCGTGTAGTCTTCATTTATCAAATGTTTAACAGTTACCATGATTCTCATCCACAGCTGTTAGTTTGTCTGTAGACAGTATGGAGCATTTGCGCCATATATGTGTACGGCATATTGGTTTCCTATAGAAAACATGTGGTACTTATGATATATGTGCCAGAACATGTCTTGTATGTACTCGTGTACAACTCCTCTCAATGAATGATTCTCTCTCTCTCTCTCATTCTCTCTCGCTCGCTCGCTCACACCCACCCACACACACATATATATATATATATATATATATATATATATATATATATATATATATATATATATATATATATATATATATATATATATAGGCATAAATATTGCATTAATTGTGATTGATTTCAGTAAGGACGCTCTTATATTAGGGAATATTGTCTACGTACCATTTATATTAGTTGTATTATATTAGGGAATATTGTCTACGTACCAGTTATATTAGTTGTAACTTAGAAATGGGTCACTATGGTATGTTAAATCTAGCCCTCCCAGGGTAGCCCGTTCAAAGAGTACCGTACAACAAAATATCAATTTCGTGATTAGTGTCTAAGTTAATAGTAAAATACATCCGGAAGATAATTGGATTGTTGATAAATGCAATACCACTGCGATGTGAAAAAAATTACTTCGACGTTCCCTGTATAAATATAACAAGGGGTCATTTTAGAGAAAATAAATATAACCGAAATGAAAATAAAAAGACACCTTGGAGAAAGCCTATTTCACAAGTGCCATAATTAGATATGCTAAAATATGAATACAATAATGGGCACCCTTATTGAAATCAAAAATAATTCCAGGGAATGAATGACATTTGGTGTGACAAAAACAGTGAAACTGTGTGAATATATGAACTATTAGTGATAAAGCAAACAATGCGGAAAAGAAAAAAGAGAAAAGAAGTTTCAAAGAATCATAATTAAGAGTAAAGAAAGCCAATTTTATGTTATCTTACGAAGTGTGCTTAAATTATCCCAACATCGGTTGAACTTAGACATCTATATATTAACCACTACATCCTAAGTTAATAGCTTGATTTCTTCGTCAGTAAACATCTGATGGAATGACGCATGCGCACGACTTGTGTCTGCTCATAGATACCTGATCTTCTGCAAATCCTGGACTCGTCTGCTATATTCTGGGGTTGTCTTCCAGATGGAACTTTGAGTCAATGTCCGTTGTAGTATGAGTCAAGTGACGGTCTTGACTTGTGCAGCAAATCCTGCTGAAACTATCGATGCAACAGAGACAGTCGTGATTCGAGTCAACAGCCGTCTCTGCCACACAGCAGAGCATCAACATAGTGTCTCCCTTGACTAGTATCCTCACTCGCCTGACTCGTAGTCGGACTCCTTTGTGTCATATCTTGAGTTGCACGAATCTTGCCAAGTCTCTTGTATCATAAGTCTCCTGACTCATAGTCGGACTCTCCAGATTCGTATCTTGACTCGCATTACTCTTACCTGGTCTCTTGTATCCTGAGTCTCCTGACTCGTATCATGAGTCCCGTGACTCATATCTTGAGTCTTACAGCACCTATCCTGCGTGCCATGTCTTTTATATGATTGAAAATTCCTCCAATAATACTTTCTTTATTATCTATCTGCGATAGAGGGCGCGTTGATCTCGCTGCGAAGAATAGAATACATGCACCCTGAGAAACGAGTGGTGAACGGCTATCGCACTCGCTCGGTTCTACAGGGTAAACGTAGTCTATCAACTGTGTGTTTTGCCCTTTAAAGATATGGTATTACCTCACTATCTACACTAATCAGTATTGTACACCTGATCCTAAGCATGATCTTATTTCGTTCAGCATGAAATGCGGTTAGTAGGTGGGTTTCTCTGGGTACCCCCGTTTTCTCCTCTATAACAATATCTAATTACTATTTAGCCATAATGTGATACATTGCCATGCTTTCAAAAACACTCAATACCCCGAACCCTGTATTTGATTTTATACTAGTAATTGATAGGCACTCAGACCATAGGGTCGTTCCATACCGCAAACCCTATTCTGGAAATGCCCTTACATAGTAAAACTGGGTATGGACGCGTGCCAACTGCACCCTTTACCATAAATAACCCCCCATCCTCATGAGTTCCTTCCAAACCATATACTAGAAAAGGCCACACGTCCTGTCTAAACTAAGGTAGAGAATATCCTGCACCAAGTTCAGGAATAACATAATTTCGATGTGATATATATGAGTGCCCCTAGAGCTTTCCCTACAGCCTCCCTAGTAGTAGTAGTAGTAGTAGTAGTAGTAGTAGTCGTAGGAGTAGTAGTAGTAGTAGTAGTAGTAGTAGTAGTAGTAGCAGCAGCAGCAGTAGCATCAGCTAGAGCAGCAGCAACAGCAGTAGTAGAAGTAGTAGCGGCAGCAACATTAGTAGTAGTAGTAGTAGTAGTAGTAGTAGTAGTAGTAGTAGTAGTAGTAGTAGTAGTAGTAGAAGAAGAAGTAGAAGTGCACCTCCCCATCCTCCTGGGAATGGCCTCCTGTTCCAGTAGCTGTGTGCATATAGGTGCTGGATTATCTCTGTATCCTGTGTATTGTACAGCAAGCTGTGTATGAAGGTGCTGGATTATCTCTGTATCCTGTGTAGCGTACCCGTGCATTCTCCCACTCCCTCCTCCCTCTTCTAGTGCAGCACGTTCCAGTCCTGACTGCTAATAGGTAGAGCACCACCAGCAGCTAAAATCTTGCAGTAGCAGCCTTGTTCCCCACTTAGAGCGCTCTCCCAGGACCCCCTACGCGAACAACACTATGCTTATGATTCGATTGCTCGAGATGCAATTCTCCCCCCTGATCATATTAGCTATATTGCTCTATTAGAAGCACTTTCGTCTAGTACCTATGCTATTTAGGTTCGCGTCTTTTCTTCCCTAATATATTTTCTTCTGCATCTGTCGTGTCGCACGGCGCCAGGGTACCTTCCTCATCAGAGGATCCGGGTTCGTGAGGTATAAGTCCCTTATTCATGAACACGAGAATTCGTTCAATTACACGGATCTAGAGACAGCTTTCGATCAGTATCATACATGCCCATTCACTGCACTGGGACTGTACGGGAAATGGAACGATTCCCCAGATCGTGATTATTCATGATTTAGATCGATTATCTCACGAGTGCCCTGTTTCAGTATACTTTATTCGTATACATAGTAATATTTCATTCTGCTGGCTCCTGATTCTGAGGAGTTCTGCTGCTTAATACCAAAGAGGTAGATGCGGATATTTGTCGAAGTAAATACTAGCAACGAGGCCAGCATGATGTGGAATCCATTTAGCAAAATGGAAAATTTTAGCATGTAGAGGTTTGATATACAAGTGATCGGAATTAGAATGATAATGGAATCCAAAAGGTATCGCATAGATATACTATGTATGCATTAAGTATATTAGTGGTATAACACATACTTACCAACAACAACGTCCTTCTAGTGGCTAGGTCTGAGTGGGTGGGGGGAGGGTTGAAGGGTGGTACCAGAAAGAGCATACTGCCATAACCCTTATGACTGTTCCTTCCAATCGCCCTTCTGCGACAACCAAACACCAAAAACATCCATTGAACTATGTATATTGTTTCGTTTAACGGCTGTGATTAGTTGTTGAGTTTAATAGCAATCGAAGTTTATAAACAACACAAATGCATCATTCATGATATCATACTGCCTCCTCCCAACACCGCGAACAAGAAATGCTATGAAACTTGTGACATGGCATGACATCGAATTTGTTTCTGATACGAGACTATATTTTGAAATGAAAATAAGTGAAACTTACACCATTATAGTTATATACGAACGTTGATTGGGAGCCCTTTTTGTAGTATAACCTAAGAGGTTAGTTAGCTTCCATACCTAGATACACTAATGACCTTCAGCTTCGCAGCAAGCATTGCATCTTGCATCAGTGCAGATTGCTCATCTTCCCTGCAAGTCGTGGGGGTGGAGGTAATAGGATACCCTTGTGTTTACATGAGCTAGACGTAATGCTATTGCTCATAGATGTCCTAACCTATCCTATCTGCGTGGGTTAGCATTTGCTTTTTGGAACTTCGTTTCGGGAGTAAGGCTACATCATGACTAGCAAACTAGTATTGGTGCAAGAAACTGTGTACCCAACTTAAACTACATCCCAGCATAGTAACTGCTAACTTTTCTACATGCCATGAGTCGGAGTCGAACCCTGGCAGTGGTGAGAGACAACGAGCAGTCAGTATTCAATGGAAATATCCCAGACCATTTGGCTTTAGGGACAGTCTGTTTATCAACCACAATCATCGCATTCTACCATTTGTGTTTGTATGACAGCAAATATTGATTACTAAAATTTAGGCAGTTTTTCGTCCATACTTAGATAAATTTTCATTAATGCCCACTAAGTGCTGGGGAAATCTGGGAAATAAATGGTAGATGTTAATACGTATACCTAGAATTGGATTTAAATCCTGGTATACGTAGGACACAAGTAATTCCATTCCTGTGCACTAGACCTCTCCGCGGTGGGGGCAGGCCCCCATCCCTGCATCACGAGATTTTGGTTATGGTACTAAGATTAAAGTAACTATACATGTGAAAAAAAATCGTGTTTCCTATCTTGATGATCGATAGTGCTTTAACTTTTTCGTTAAGTGTTGCTTTCATTGGAAGTGAAGAACTGGTAAAGGATCTCTGACCCCCTGGCCAGACTGGGGAATGCAACTGCTACATCAACGTTGCGGAGTGTCGGTAAACAGATCCTGTTCAAGCAGAAAGCAATTTGTCAATGTTTCTCCAGTTCCCAAGCCAGGTAAAACACGCTGCTGCCTTTAACAAGGTTCTTAGCACGAGGATGCCTCAGGGAAATTCGTTGTAGAATCCTCCTCCTTGCCCAAATTCTGCAATTTATCTCCTTCCTTACATACTCTGGTGGTGCTCAACCTTAGATCATAGAAAAAAACTTGACCAGTTTCCCAATACATCATATGTACCTCAAACTGTTTCAAAGCTATCTAGCACTTGGCTATGCATTTTCCGCAAGTTTTGACCATGCTCAAGCCTTTAATTCCATTGAGGAAAACTCTCTTTCCCTAAATCCTACATAGAATAGAAAATGTTATCGTTGACGTTTGCTTTTGATGCTTCCCTGCATACTAAGGAGAATCGTTACTTATACCTTTTACTTGATGTTTTTCTTTCTATCACAGACACATTCCCTCATATGAGAAATCCTAAGTTCGTATTTCTTTATCGCAGAAATTTCTATTTTTCTTTCATTTATCACTAAAATTTCCACTTTATCTCTCTTTTATCAAATCGGTGACTTGTTCCCTTCCTTTCACAATTGTAACTCTGTCAACTACTCTATCCTCTTAACCATAAGTCGTTTTTCTTGTTTCCTATCCCCGTTCATAGAAACCAGGTCTACTTTCCCTTGATATTGGGAAGCAGGGATATCATTTCTCCTCCTTTTACATAAACCAGGTCTAAATATCTTATCTTTGTATCACAGAAATGAGGATAAGTTCTCGTTTCATAATCACCACGATCTTTTCTAGTTCTAACACTCTTCTACAGTTTTCTATCGTTCATGATAGAAGTTTTGGAAAGGATACTGAATTACTGGATACACAGCATACACAAACTGCCCTCTGGCGACCAAAGATGGCATCAGTGTTGATGGATTTACAGCCACTGTACAGCAAGGCTGTGGCTGGTGAGATAGAACTGAAACGAAAACGAATACTTCATCAGAAGTTTTAGGTTTTAGGTGTTCTATTTTAACAAAAGTGGAATAGGATTAGTAAAGTGTAAGTTTTGTTAATTGTGTGCTCATCAACTGAATTAAAAGAAGATCGAAATATATATGTATTAGATGATATTACAGTGGGTTATACACATGTTATTGTAGGAACATTTGATATGCAAAACACACAATAATGTAAATTATATCTCTCCAAAGAAGTACTAAACATGACAATAAGTAATGATAATTATTTTCATTATTATGATAAATAGGGCAATGCGCATGCTCAGTCTTCTCAATACTTTTCAGGAGCTTAGATTCTCTCCCATCTCCAGTCTGAGCATGTATTGTATATGTTCTTTTTATATACTATTTTCTGAGAAACCCTCAGTACAAACGTGATATGAAAACCAAGTGTCTTGTTTTCATTTTGGTAGAATTTGATGCGTTAAAAACTTACAAATCAATCAGACAGTGCTGACAGCATGGAAAGTAATCAAGTAATAGTTAAAGCCTTTAATAATCACTGCATATAGATTAGAATTATCTAATATTACTATACCTGTATGTTCGTTAAATAGTATATTATCCTATTCCTAATATTATTGCTATGTTTCGTACTTGAGTAAAGCACAGATATCACGTAGAGCCAGTACGGGTAGGTTACTACTGCCCGCCATAGTTAGTATGCCAGCGCATGACTATTAGAATCACATCGAAAAATGTTATATTCAGAGGGAATTTCCTTGTCTATTTGTTGTATCCATGTCTTTCATAACGGCGAGGAGTTTAGTATTCTGATGTGTGACATTTCTCGTTTGTTCTCGCTCTCGTACAATCATGTTAACGAGAACTCACACAGTGCACATCCGTTCACCCATGCTCCGCGCTAATTCCTGACTCCTGACTCAACTTGACCCTAGCAACGCATCCCTATCTATCACCTTCTGGAGTTATATTAACCATTGCACACCCCAGGTGTACAATGTGGGCTTGAACATATCCATAAACTCAAACCATAGAGTAAATTTGATGTGGTATCTTAAGAAATTCGTTCGGGACAAATTCGCAATGATGGTGTATATGAACATCTAGGCCAGATGCGTGCAGCAATGGCCGATGTGACCTCCTTATGTGGTCGTCCTCTCATCATATTTCATTCCGCTACGAAATTGAACGGGGCAAATAAGGAATGTTGTTCATTTCATGACCTGTAACGTATTAGACTTGCTTCCGTTGTGAATGCAGGTTGCGGGCGGTCGATGTCGCACAATTGAGCGACTTATCAGATAGGGTTGACTAGGTGCGAATAGGCCAGATCCCCAGCGCTCGATCCCTCAAACACCAGCCACACGTTTTGCCGTGTCCCCTGCTATCGTGCCATTGCCAGGGAGGAGGAAGGGGGATGTATGGTGCTTCCATGCAGGGACCCACTGAACTCAACTGACCCCCTTTTCCCATCATATTCAGCTGGGGTGGGAGGGGATGCTTCTTGTGAGAGGAATGTCACGAATGCAAAAATGCCATTGCTTATGCATAAATAACCCCGGCCCACTGTACGTGCAGTGACCTCGGCGTACTCAGGCGACAAGACTTGGGATATGCACGTATGACACTCTTTAAACTATATGTCTAAGCCAGAACCAATATATTGGATCAATATCAAATATGCCCCTTGTGAAAAAGAGGTATATTCATTGATTTCTATCAACAAAGTAAAGCTAGATAACAAAATATCGTTAAAACATTTAATCTCGCACCAAAATAGTTGATGTATAACAGGTACAATAACTTATTTTCAAATGGGGGGCTGTGTTACTTTCCCAACGCCTCGACCACACAGCTTCTAGATGCAGAAATGAAGAGTTTAGTCACATTTTTGATGAGATTGTTGACTCATTGAGGTAAAAAATGTACAGGAAGTTTCGACAAAAAGCCTGTCTCGATACGTGCATCTAACTGCATCGCCCTACTTTCAGAATCCATGAGGCAAAACTGATATATAGCTAAAAGAAATAGAAAGATTTGGACATCAATTAATACTCCCCTCCTCCAAACTAAGGCAAACTCGTGGGCAAGCATCTAGATATGGTGGAAGAAACCGGAGTACCCGGAGAAAACCACATATCTCACATTAACTCGTTTGTTGAGTTCGCGTATATGTAACTCCAAATCGCTGAAGAGACGTGGGTGTGACCTGACTTAAAAAATCGTTTTCTAGCGCTGCAGCAACTACACACATGGGGCCCCCCTCGAGGAAAAAGGGCCATAGCAGCAGGGTATCGCCCAAAACACCACTCAAGAAGGCACTTACTCATACAGACGTGCATGGGGAAATCTAGCTAGGTTCCATATTACACATGAGGAATTCCTCATGGTAATAATTCGATAAAGCCTTGCCTAATTGGGCGTGGCCCTGAAAGTGTTATTGTGTGGGCAAGTTAAAGAGACACTCCAGAATTAAAGAAAAGCTAAACTAGCTTGAGGTCCTCAATGAGCACAACACCACATATATTTTTTCTTTTAAGGAAAAAGTTCCTATGACTCATTTTGTGTTCAGGTGTAAACAGTAGCTGGCTCACTCTAACCAACTGTGTAGTTTTGAGAGACCGGCCGTTCGGTCATATTACGGGATCAAGTGTAAAACCCATTTGCTCGCCTGAACCCGGAGTGCTCCTTTAAGACATCGGTTCCTCTGTCTCATTAGTAGAAGGCGTGCCCCACCGCAATAGACAGGCGCTTGGTAAAAAGGAAGCACTTTCTCCAATCATCTGATGTGACCGATCAATTTTTCATCGCAGCTCAGCTCAGGCAAATTCGCCATTACCACAAGGAGATTTGATTGGTTCGAATACTATCACTCAAAACGCCCTCTCAATATGCATGTTCCCAGGCGTTTGTTTATTGTTTTTCAACAATCCTCGCCCGTATCATCAACCACCTTATGTTTAGCACCTTTCTAGACAAAACATCACCCGGGGCCATGTATAAGTAATATCTGGGCCACATGATGTTATCTTATTGAGATAAACACCCGCAATCCTTATAGCTGTTTGGCACACTCACTATAAATGAATGGTCACGGACCTGGGGAGGGAGAATGGGTGCTAATCGAACTATTTGTCTGGATTTATATCCAAGTAAAGGGGCTGTAATGTAAGAATATTGACTTGGGCACGTCGTTCTAGTAATCCCCCTACCCCCCCCCCCCCCCCCCCACCCTAAGTGCCACTATATGTATAGTTGAGTTACACCACGTAGCACCCAGGACGATTTGGTGACATTTTGCATTATAAAAAATCTGCACGAACGAAACCTTTTGTAAATCTAGTACCAATGGAAATATCATATTAATCATTGGTTCTTATTATCGCATTTTGATGATGAAATCATAACAATAACATACTTTGTAGGATTACAAAAAAATGAGTAATAACTGACAGCTGTGCATTGTCAAATTAACATAGTAATATGAGTGTTGATATCAATATTGGCGTTGTTGGAACTTCCAAGGACCTCATTTTGATCTTTGACACGAACACATTATCGAAATATAATACCATACAGAGTCAGCTCGATACTATTGTTTCACAAACTCGAAGGGATACCTGTACTCCACCATTGACAGTTGTAAACAGGAATGGAAAATAGTTCACCAAGTACAAGTCATTTCCGATGACAGAAGTGTAAATGAGTGACGCATCATTAGCAATACTATTAGAAATCCTGAATTGTGTTCTTGTTTTCAACCGTAACAAATAATCTCGATTTATCATGGAGTGTAGCCCTGAGTTCATAGCAGGAGACTTTGTTTTTAGAGGTAAGATCCATCTGAGCGAAATCTGAGGCTATGGCTTTATTATAAACATATAACGCACTCCACCATCAATAACTGACTAGTTACAATGCTATGTGGATATAACCGAAAAAGTGACGAATTTTGATTTCCCTATTCCAATTTTACACTAATATGAAACAGGCCATGTCTAGCCCTTTGTGAGGGTAGTCGACCCAGTAAGCTGGTGTGCACCCTGGGAAGCTACCCAGATGTAATCTGAATCGCTAGGGGTCACACGTGACCTAAATATCGCTCGTGCTGATTAGAAAAATGGGCAGAGCAGTCAACAAGGATTTTGTACAAATCCGATAAGCAATGAATACTTTCATACCTCTTCTGTAAACATACAATCATATTTCATAAACATTTATGTAAATACCTGAACTCGTATCCAAGACTAAGAAAATATAGGTAATTGTAACTGAAAATTACAACTCGACCAAAAATTGCTTTTTACATTTATAGCATTATATGTTGAACTTGAAAGGGATGTCACCAACGAGTTCAATTTCAAGAAGGCTTGATCGAATATTTTGCTAAACTTGATAATTCGCGTATGTCAAATGAGAGCAAGTACTTTAGTTATTAGGATTAACACTTTTGTAATGAAACAATGATAATGTGTTCGCTAAACACAATGTTCCTGACAAATATATTTGAATTAACAATTACTAAATATTGATAACAACGAGCAGCGTATATTTTAGTTTTGCTTAGTTATATGTTATCGACTGGAGAATTGCTATCTACACTCAAAGAGAATCTGGAAGCTGTTGAATTTAGGCAGAGTGTCAGTACTTTCATAAACGAAAACTGGTTATTCCTAATCAGACATAAATCGAACAAAGTATGCAAAATGCAAACATCTCTACCCTAAAATACTTACCTAAACAACCTGACGACAAGCAATTTTGAAACATATCATTGTCAAATTATGCATGACAAGTAGCTTCTGATTAGGCTAGAATGGAAGTTGTAGATTGTATAAAGTTTCATTCAAAACGCAATAATATGCAAAGAAGTGTTAAACATGCTCATGAAAGGGGAGGTGTACTTTAAGTCATAATTATTGATCTGCAGGAACCAAAACATTAACTTTATGCCAAGAATTCCTGGGTGGCTATTGCGTTAGTAACAGTTAATGGTATATAAATTTTGCTTATTGCGAACATTTGGACAAATGTCCATGGTGGCAAATTATATTGAACATTAAAGGTATAGGATATGTGTCCATCCTCTGCGTAAAATGTCGTGGGGGAGTTTTCAATCATCATTACCACTGGTATCCCATATATTGGGATCCGCCCGCCATAGCATTCATAACCAGACCAGAACGAGGCTCACCCAAATGGCGTCGGAAGTTAAGGAATTTACATTTACCGACATGATAGAATCACTATTTTTCATTTAAAAATGATAAAGACGTTATCGAAATTTGTTACCTGTTCAATCTAGTAATGGTATCTGTTACTAGACGATACTCACATAAAAAGATTAAAGAAATATCGTTGTTTTGAAAACGAGGCCTCATATCATAGTATATGCCGCAAGTAGGGCCAAGTCTAAGTCAGCGTATTTGGTAAAAAAGCGTGAATATTACTTCATCTTGATCGCAGTCCGGGGTAGGAACTAATACGTTTCGTATCTTTTCATCTTTGCAGTGACCTCACGTCTCCACTATCCCATGGCCTCGAACATTCCAGCAGACGATCCGTGACACGACGAACATCTCTCAACACCACCAGACGCCCTCCATAAATGGATGTATCCGGAAGCCGAAGTTCCCGTAGGACTCGCTCAGTGAATTTTCAAAATGTTCCAAAGTCCGCTTTGCCCGATTTCGTTTGTTGAGGTTTTGGTGAATGTACTGTTTCGCCAGACGATCCTGCGCGTCACCCAAAATCCTTGCTCGCCGACGGAAGCTTTCACCCCCGAAGTCTGTCACGGGCCACTGGAGCAGCCAAAAGCTGCTGGCCATTTCCATGGCAACGGCAAACTCACAAAAATGTTCTCCGAAATAAAAGCAACCCCTCCGCGTTCTCTCCACACTCGCCTTAACAGGGTCAAGAGGTCACACCATAACGAACCGTCACCCAACATTCCTCCTACACTAAAACCAACTGCCTCTATCCTCACTGCTATAGTGGGAGGTCTCTCTTCACGAACGTTCCTAATACCATTTCTCCATAAGCCAGTACTGGAACTAGGTTGTTGTCATTCCATCTGTGTGCCATTTGCGCTATACATGTATAAGATGTTTTCTGAAGGCTAGCTGGGAGTATGTGTGTCTCGCATAGAAGGAGACCTCACTATGAAATGCCTCAGCCACATCCACGGGGTGAGCACGAGCCGACAGCCACTATCAGTTTTAGCACACAAGTCGAACATCAATCCTTTTTACGCGGCAGACGAAATGTAACACTGGGGAAGACGGCAAAAACTCAACTGGCAAAAACTGCTTAAGGAACACAATGTGGCTTTATCATCGAGTCGTGTAAATCAGTACTAATACCCAGAGACTATAAAGCACATAGCGCTGGGCCGCAAATACATACGCCCAGGCAGTTACTAGTTACCCCAAGTGTCACACATCTCTTCCTTACTCCTCACTCATTCTCACAGCTGTTTCTATAGCAAATATAAAGCGACAATTTCGTGAATTGCAGTTTTACCTATTACCGTTTTCCAATAATAATCTGTACAATAATTTCAGCAAAGTAAGAATATTGATAATAAAGTAAATAGTTGAAAAAAAACTCAAGTAAGTTCTGTGATACGTGGATTAACATTAAATATATCCGGCAATTTCGTTTGTAAAAAAATGTGTTAAGATTGATTTGTGGATATAGCATTCTCAAAAGTATCTAGATAACCTAAGTGATTTTATGCACTCTTATCTTAAAAGAAAATTCCTGTCCACACCTCGAATTTCGTTTCACCGATTTCACCAACGCGACGGCTATTTCAACGGTGTATCATTTTTCAGTGGACCCTTCATTGGATGAAACGAACAAACCGTGATTTAAGCGGTTAAACTTTCACCCAAAACAAAGAAAACGTTTGAAATAGTATCACATGTACAGCCTGCGTGTATGGTTTGAGTTAGCCACTCTAGAAGGCGCTAACAGTGCAATAAGACCTTGAACTGTCGAAAAGCGCCCCGTCAGTCCGGCCGCCATTTTGCGGGTACAGGGTGGCTCACAAAATTCAACCAGACAATTTCTGACAATGACAAGTTTACAACTTCTCCATCCTAGCAGTAGTTATGTGCTATGCCATGACTGTACGTATAAAGACTGTCTTATAGCTGTTTTATCGATTTGACCTACTTTGCCAAAGTGTCCCAATTCAGAGTCGTTTCGTAGGGTTTAACGACATTCATTAGTGGTCGTTTAAATGCAATGGGATTTTAGATGGTTAAATTGGAGGAAACGACTTCTAAGTTCACAAGAAAGCAGCGAGCTTGTATCGAGTGAACTCCACTTTTTTCGATGCAGTCTGAACTTCAGGATATATGCATTTGGTAATGTTGTAGAAAGAAGCACGCTGATTTACGAGTCTGTTTTCTCAAGAACGAGTGTGATACATAAATTATGAGCCGGCCTAAGTGAATATGTGCAGATGAATACCCCAAGTAAAAGGATATCTAAAAAGTCCATATCCTTTTTCCTGCCTTTATCCGCTTACGCGCCATTAATTTCCACGACTTCCTTTTAAATGGATTTCTGCACAAGAAACATGGAGTCTTAGCTAAAACTGACATACTGCAACTTTCCCACACCAGCTACATATATCTAAATGGGTATGGGTTAGATTAAAGAAAATCTTCTCATGGATGTTTAATTTTCACCTCCTAAACCCTCTCCCTACCCCAAATTTATGATTAACATTTCGATGTGAGTCATGGTACTTTATTCGTTTTTATTTTGATTGTTAGCAACACCAAATTTAGTTGTAAAGTACTAGTATGTAGTCATTGACCAAGTACGTTTTGTGATGAATCCATTTTATATTATAGCAAATTCATAAATGATTTTATGATTAATTTCTAAGCACTTAGTGAAGCACAAACCTATGTACAAACTTGCGGAAAAGCTGCGCAAATACCAAATTCGTTAGAAATCATGTATAGTGAGGGTAAATTAGGGTCCATATAACAGTAAGCCCAGCTTTCGCAAACTGGTAAAATGTGTAACCCTTCGGCCTATAGTACACAGCTATAAACAAAACTGAATCAATGCCCTGGGCAAACTGTACTCGATACAATTTGAAAATAACATCAAAGCCTAGAATTTTGGGGGATTTTTTCTAATTTTCAAACTTTCAAGTTAGGCTACTCCAACGTTTTGAGCATGGCCGGAGAAGTCCTAAGGACAGCCACCCTAACAGGGATCTTCACATCCTTAGTTGTTGTCAACTGTTCATTTTGAACCCTTGAGCTTTTAAAAGGTGACTCAATAGTGTTGGTAAAGAAATAAAAATACCTATAAAAAGCATCAGGTCGGAACGTAATTAGTCCATCCAGGTCTTTGGTAAAAGAATGTATTTATAGCACGGATCCCGTGTCCTACTTTCGAGCAGTCATAAACAGCATAAAAGTGGCAATTCAAAGTCATAAAATCTTGACCTACAATATGGTCCAGGGGATTGGCCTAGTCTCCATACAGGCGTGTGCTAGTTCTAGTGATAGTAACTTGGCAACTTGACTACGAGTCAACTATTTCAAGAATGTTTACAAGCACCATGTCCTAGGAGTGTGTAGGTGGCTGTGACCCTTAGACTTTGACAACTGTCAACACAGAGATATTTAAGTCTATCGAACAGTAGATAAATTCGTTTGAGGGTACATCCAAATAACTACTGAAAGTCTATCCTGGCGTTCTTTCCCAAGTTGTGTTAACCAGGAACAGTTTTTAGTAGTTGGTGGCTTTGTTCCTAATATCTGTTGGGGCATCGGGTTAGGGAGGGTACACGGGTTCATGATAGGAACAGGGTTTAATGGTGGGTGGTTTTATTTCGTTTTTGTGGGGATTGGGTGGTAGGAATAGCCCCCTAACTCCAACTTCAATAGACAGCAAAAGAGTCTTGACTAGAAAATAGGGAAGGAAAGCAGACAGCATCGCGGGGTCGTGATTGAAATTGATTACCTCGAGTAATCTTAGCAAGGTTGTGGATTTCACATTTGCCCGTGGTCTGAGTTGAACAAATGTGATTCTGTGGTAAACACCTTTTTTAGGTGCCTGGTGGCTTCCACATGATCAGGAGTCACGTAGCAGGAGCAGGGCGCTCTCTCCCCCTTTCTCTCGCTTCATTTCCGTCCAGCCTCGCAACCTCTCCCACAGGCCCCCAATCATTGCTCTCCAATTGCTTGGGAGACTTTTCACTGACAGAAATAAATGAAATCTCTCTCCAAGGTTGCTGAGAAGGAGAGATAAACATGTCACATTATAACCCAGTCACAGATCCCACTACGATTCAAGATTCCCGCACACCAGTCAAGCCCCCCTCCCCTCTCCTTCAACCCCTTTCATACCGATCTCCATATTCCCAAACCTCACGACTAACTCAATTACCCAAAGAATGCACCTCGTGTCCAGTTAATTTCATTTGGTGTAAAATACTCTCGTCTGGGGACAGTCAAGATTAAAATTAAACGTACTCGTTATTGCCGAGGTTTATTGATTTCTTAAGGAGAACATGGCCAGTTATACGGATGTCGTTTTGAACTCTTCGTGCAACCCTAGTGTACATTGATGTTATCATCGCAATATTCATTGATTTACAAGCTAGATAGCTACTTATGGCCATACTACAGTTAGTTAGAGTCCAGGTGACTAGACGACTAAAATTGACAATTAAAGACATCTAAAACTAGGAATAAATCGAATACTCAAACAATGTTAAGGAAACAACTTCAACATTTGAGCTGCTGTATTTTGCTACATCAGCGCACCAGGAAAGAAAAATAAATCAGGGTGAGAAATCATAAACGGACATCAAGTTTACCGATTCATTCGAATCTAAAGATATGTTCAAAAAGTGCATTACATTCTTGCACATTGCTCTACATTTAAAAGGCAACAATATCTCTCCCAGAGATTTATGATAACTGCAAAATACACCAGCTCAAAACCCGAAGGAAATTTGTATATCTTATTTGAATATTCGTTTTATTCCTAATTTAAATTTCAGGAAGATTTTTGTGTTTCATTATCAAAAGAAGGTCGTGGTATAGTTCCATCCAAACTCTATCAATTGAATCCATTTCTTTTAAATCCTGTATTTCTTGTTGTAAATTGTTGAATTATCACAGGCTGGAGGTGAAATGACCACGGATGTGCGATTTGTTTTTGGAAATTAGTGGAGCACCGACCGACGATCTGTCCCCTGACATTAATTGCCTATTTGGATAATTTACTGTCCTCTTTCCTATTATACCCGAGCACAGTCCAAGCCTGGCATGTATTAACACACATGGCACGGCCTATCGGAGAGCACAGTGACAAATCCACAGTATTGAGCACCTAATGGCATTTATATTTAACCATTTGGCGGCTCCGATTCCAGCAAATTACAAATCCAGGCCAACGAGCAGAGAAAATTAAAAGTCATTCTTGGGTGTGAGTCAAGTGTAAAGTATGCGATTCATGCTGAACCTACATCAGTTCCTTCTAACAAAGACAATCGAGATTGGTCACTGTAGTTTGTATTCAGAGATAAAACGAAAGCTTTTGATTAAGTATGGGAGAGTCTGGACAGATCTCTGGCAATGAGTTTGGCATGCACTGCTCCCAATTTAAGTTGCGCCATCGCAAGGCGGTTGTAGATAATTTGTGCCCCACACTACACATAGTACTGGCAGCTAGCCTGTGTTTTCCTTGCTCTCTCCTACAGATCACAGAACAAGGAATGATATACAGGAAAGGAACATGGCTATAAACGGTTACTTACAGCTATTGCCTTATCACCTATTTGAACATCTCTCGCCCACTCTATATGGAAAACACACACACACACACACACATATATATATATATATATATATATATATATATATATATATATATATATATATATATATATATGTATATAAATATATATATATATATATATATACATATGTATATAAATATATATATATATATACATATGTATATATATATATATATCTTCCTAAATATGTTAAAAATCTATTTTTTTGCTATACCGTTATTCACTAAATTGCAAATTCCCAATTAAGCCTGTGCTATTCAAACATCATTGTGCTACAACACTCCTCCTCTTTGGCCTATGATGCGACAGTTTAACCTAACGTCTACATAGCAGAACGGCCATTTTAGTGTGGCACATTTTGCTCTATTGGCATCTGATGGAGGCGGCGGCTAGGAGGAGTAGGAGGCCATGGTCTTTACGACATGGCAGCCACATCTCGAGACACCTCCTCAGCACAGGCAGTTGACAGTGGTTTGTGAATGAAGAGTTGCCGATAATTTAGAGGCATTAGGCCAACGGCTAACTGCAGGCTTCCACACACACACACCAAGAATATTGCCACACATATTCACAACCAATTAGCTCCTAATTAATGACGTAATAAATACAGGAGAAGTGGCACTCGCAAGACTAGAGTACAATATAGTAGTGGCTCGCAGCTAGCGGGCAGAGCTGCGCAGACTGAAAAAGACAATATCTAAGACGCCTGCATAGGGACATACATAACTCTACCCCCAAGCACAAGAAGATGCACTACTATCGCCAACTAGAGATCATTCCACTGGCCATGTTCATCTGTATTCCTTGTACTTCTCTGCAACAGCAGCAACAGTAGTAGTTGTAGTAGTAGTAGTATAGGAATACTAATACTATCGCTATATACCTCTTGTACTAGAGGTACTATACTAATATCTAGGTACACACGGTGTTATTCAGTTTTGCCTTAAACCTGGTGTCATTAGTTCTCAGGCACTGGTCTTAAATATTTTGCCTTATATATATTGTAATGATATGAATTGATAGGGGTACTAGATAAATATAAGAATATTTATTTCAAAAAGGAATATTTAGATACAATACAAATTCATATATATATATATATATATATATATATATATATATATATATATATATATATATATATATATATATATATATATATATATATATAAAATACATTCACTCAGAACCATAGAGAAATTAAACACCAGTATGCTACGTCCATTGCCTTCCAACCCCTAAGCCCATCAGAGGGCAGTTTTCACGTGGCTACTTGTCCAGGATTTATAGGAGAAGCAGACAGGGAATAATGTGTTGAGTTGAGGAGCTGTAGTAGTAAAATGGAGAATGGGTCTGTGTTACTACTGTGTGCATTAAGGTCCTACTTGTAGTACAGTAGTGACTTCTCCCAGCCATTGAGCCGCAACCCTAGTGCACATTGATGTAATCACAGCAATATTCTAAACACTTACACAGTAATAATGCAAATTTATCACTGGGTTACCGTCAGAGTTATGGGGTGTTGTGATTTAACGGCCGGCGGTCAGCTAAGCGACCCTCGTACTAGCACACTGACACTACGCCACGATTTACTAGCTATTTGCATATCATGTCTTCTTTCTAGACGGCAATCAAAACAAATTGTTCCCGCATCCTCTAAGAAGGGTTACCGTTTATTGCATTAGTATGGATTCTGGTGGTTGTGGCATAACGATACAGCCAATGGGGTGGCTAAACCATGGGTCTCCATTAATGACATTTTTGGTGGTTATGTGTTAGTCTGGGTTCCCTATTGCTTCGAGTGGACGCACATGGGACTGGATTTGTAGGGTCAACTGGATTATAGCCTCAGTAGGGAAAGGGAAAGGGGAGCGACCTTGGCTCTGGTGAATTAAGGAGGCATTATTCTTAATAGTTGTGAGGCTCTACTTGATTGGGGTGAATGAGAAATTAAACGCTCAGCATTGGCACATTGTGACGAGTCTGGCGCCTTCAGGGTATCCACAGTTCCTGGTTATACAGAAACAGCAGCTCTAGCTAGGGAGCTAATAGAGAAGAAACACATAACACTAGACACTCAGCAATTCATCAACAGCCTATCTACAAACTACACCACCATAGCCATCTCAGCACATAGGCTAACAAACACATCACGCCAATGGTTTTGTTGCGAATCAGACAGGGATTGGAAAGTGAATTTGGTTTTGTCACAATATTATTTAATTTTCATTCCAGAATGCGTTGTTTCACGCAAGATGGGGAGAGAGGGCAATCTCTAACGAATGCTTATTCAGGATGTTATCCATTTAAGCATTTGCGAAAGATCTAAATGTTAAGTATAACACGCCCGTGGGAAGAATGGTATCCTAAGTGATACGACCATGTTATATCCTCTGCTTATTTACCAAACTAAAATAAGATCCCTATCATCATAACATATAGTGCCATGCTTTAAAAATCGATAACGTAGCCTTGCGGAAACTGCTGTGCTGACACAAATACACCACAGACACATATATGATCAAAATGTGGTGTTTCATTGTTCAATTCGTTGAGTTGGAATTCAAAAATGATCAGACCATTCTCGAGACCTCCCTCCTACGGGTTGTCTGGTGACCCATACTTTACTCTATGACGAAAACGAATTTGCTACAATGTAAACCTAACAAGCTATATGCATTTACATTCCACGTCTGTATGCTCCTACACGAGTCATTCCTGTAGCTACCATATGTAACAGCCAACTCGTGAGGAAGCGAGGAGAACAGTCTCCCTCCATTTTGTCCTTCACGCTCGAAGACTGAAAACATAGTCCGCTGGCATTTTCCTTCTCCCCACGCCCGCCATGTTGAAAATAGAAATATGGCGACGTAAATGTAACGCTATGAGATCGCGCCCACAAACACTATCTAAATAAACCCTGATGGTATAATTAGAGTGATACCATAAATTAATGAGAACTGAGTGCATTCTACCGACCCGTTTGCAGTGAACCACGAATATTTCGTTATTCCTGTTTTCCATAATGGCGTCTGACGATGCTAAATGTGTTTCACCAAGCCAGACCTTACTTGTATTAGAAGCTTAATCCAAGCTTTTAGCCCTACAAGAGCAAGGCAAATGGCTTTTTTCTGTAAGTGCCTTTAGACATTTCCAATCTGTCAAAGTCAACATGGAACTATTTCGTTGACCCAGGCGCGGATGGATACTGCAGATTCCGAGGTTAAGGCGTGCTTCGCCATGACCCCTTCTTTGTAAGGAGACTTGCGATTGGGGAAGCGGTGAAAGAGACTAATGCGTTTTCGCTATATTCCCTCCCTCCAACCTCAGGCTCATTTTTCATCCGTCATATGCTTTAAAAATAGCTCTGGCCCATCGATGACAAAAAGTTCTTCACATGAAGTAGTCTTAGCACAAGTGGTTCTAACCAACGAGTCCTAACCCAGCCATTTTCTCCCAATTGCACTGGTCATTATTATGACTGAATCAATGCGCACCAATTGCAATCCCAATAGTCTTAGTGGTAGGGGGTCTCCCTTGCTTAATAGTCTGAATAATGACCAATGTCATGAATAAATGCATTTCTGTGGGCACTAGCTTTTCACAAAGGTGTCAATGTATGAATAATAATAAAGTTCAGATTGTAAGATTTTAATTGGTTGCTTTGGCCACTGGTCAGTGGCTGACTGACCATTGTAGTCCATATCCCAACTGACCAGAGCCAAACCCCAAGTGGAAAATTGGGAGTAAATAAGCTGGCCAGTTTCAATCAAGTTTGGAGACCGCGTGTGGGTGAAGTGAGGGCTGACAAATTGAGTACAGCCCTAATGGCACCCCTCAAGACTGAGCAAGACAGGGTAATGTAAAGCTATTTCTCTAAATTAATCCCTTAGTCTCTTGCCAATCTCCCCCTGCTCCTTCCTAAGTGCCTCTAAGACACATATCTCACGGACACTCGTCGCCTCAAACGCAAACTCTCGGCTTGCCCTGACAAATCGAGCTGGCATTAAATTTTTAATGACAATTCTGATGTCGAAGGCGCTGAAGATGACAGAGTGAGCGTGAAATGCGAAAAGTGGAGGGGGGCTGTGTAAGGATGACCATTCTCAAGTCATAACTCATTTTAATTACTCAAATCAATGTGCCTGGCAATCAGTTTCGTGACATTCCTCTTCAGACTTTCTTTGTATGACTGGTCGTCTAGGCTGGTACATTACATCTAGTGTGTTTCAGCATTCAGAGTGTGCCAGGTATAGTTATTACCATACACGGGGCATCGCACTTCATGATTCATACCCTAATACTCATCTCTCTCTCTCTCTCTCTCTCTCTCTCTCTCTCTCTCTCTCTCTCTCTCTCTCTCTCTCTCTCACACACACTCTCTCTGGGTAGTGGGTTTGGTAAAGTATTCATTTTAAACAAAATAGTTAGATCAACCACTTGTTATATATATATATATATATATATATATATATATATATATATATATATATATATATATATATATATATATATATATATATATATATATATACTTTTTCTTATCATACATATTTACACAGCCAGATTCAACAAATGTAGTTCAGAACAGATACTTATTAGGCACATTTCTCCTGTTCAATATAATGAAATTTGGATTAAACTTTTATGAAATCTGCAGAAATCTAACTTGCTTTGCTTAGTGGCATGTCTATTTGAAGGAGGGAGCATGAACCATGAGTGTAGGTGGTCACTAGACCATACCCGTGACCAGGAATTCCCTTTGAAGAAGCCAGGGGTCTGACCCGTACCTAGACGAGGGCTAGCGAGGAAAATCGGCACAGAATGTCGGTGACGGCCCAGTATGATTAATGATTCATGACTCAATCCTTTAAACAAAGAATCTTGAGATGGCCACAGCAAAAAACTCTTAATACATAGAAATCAGATTGCAAAGCTGTTTACTTATTCGATTTTTGAATACTGATATTTACTCAATATAAATCATATCGTTGACTTTTTGCGACGGATTTTGATGAAAATGGAATATTGTGAAGTAAAATGATAGCCGTGGGGTCACATCTGTCATGGAGTGAGGGTCAGGGCGTTCTCAAGGTTTGTGACATGATGAAAAATCTCAATAATAACGCATTAAACCAACATGACTGCTTACATGAAAGTTAGGAAAGGTATGTTTTACCTGTTTAAAAGGGTGCGGTGAAGGTCTACTGCACCCCAACCAAAGTTCTTCTCCCAGGAGCTGGGAAAATAAACCAGGGCGTGCGGCGTCACGGTCGTGTAGTGGTGTGATGATGTAGGATATAAACACACCCATCAGGGAGTCTTGGCAAAGTGCTGCAAGGCCTGTGTGAAAACAGGCAGAAAATATCCCCATCTCCTCATCCCTGCAGAGTCCTCATCCATGTTAAACCTGAACACAGGTGAAAACCCCCATCCTCCTTCTTTCCATATTGCAGTGTGCAGCAGTGGCGGCAGTGGCGGACACAGGTAGATCTGCCAGCCTGCTTCTTAGCGCGCCAGGCAAATATACTATCATCATGCACCCAAATGATACAGAAATACATTATTTACAATAAGCGACGTGACATTTCGCTAGGACTTTATTCCTTTCCTCAACATATTGAGTTACGGTCTAACCGGGGCCGGCGAGTTTTTGATTACAGAGCAAGGCCAAAGTAGCCGTCATAAATGACTCTGATAATGGTAGACTTCTCACTGACTTAAAGACCAACAGGATTCTCCCTGCTAGGTGCGGTGGAGAAGACAAGAAGGGATGATGCGGATGCTGACGACTGTAAGAGAAGATGCTGCTGCTGCTATGTACAGCAACAGCCGCAGCAGCAGCAAGCACACACCTTCAAGCAGTATGGCTCTTCGCATACAAGACATCACATGACATGCAATTTCAAATATGATGACAACAACCACGATGATGATGGTGATGATGATGACGATGATGATGACGATGATGATGCACACATTTATTAAAGTATGGCTCTGCATTATAGAGCCACCTGACTTATACCATTTTCACTACCTCGACGGCGACAATAAAAATGGTGACGATGACGCATGAGCAGATTAAATGTAATATGACATTTCCCTACGCAGACAATCGACTGCCCTAGACACATTTTAATATGACGACGATGATAACAAAAGCGACGATAACAATCATGACGATGAGAAGCGGCAGCCTACAGTTGCCGCACAGCATCGTAGACAAACACCTGACTACAGAGGGCGACGACGAGGAAGACAACGACGACATGGAGGAGGAGCAGGCTACAGTAGCAACACGTGGTGTAGATTTATCAACGTGCGCTGAAGGCAATCTCGAGATGGATGAAGCATCGGGAAGGTGCTAATTGCCAATCTGTCTGGCAGCAAAAGTGCCGGAGCAACAACCGAATGCATTTTTTCATCTTCTCATCCAAATGTGAGAGAGACTTAGGAATGAAGTATTTCCACTCGAATATATATATATATATATATATATATATATATATATATATATATATATATATATATATATATATATATATATATATATATATATATATATATATATATATATGTATATGCATGCATACATACATACATACAAATATATATGTATATATAAATATACATATATATATATATATATATATATATATATATATATATATATATATATATATATATATATATAAATTATATATACTAATTAACGTTAACTAAAGCGCCATATACTTGGATATAGGTATGCAAGTTGGTAAGAACTATTTCGAATGTAAGTCCAGCAGAGAAGAGATAGCATGGTGAAATGCCATCAGCTGTAATTGCTACAAGGAGCACCTGTGCATCTCTTCATTTGCCGGTAATATGGGTACCCCATCCTCAGCAGGCAGGCCATGTAGACCATTAGGGGGAGAGCGCTATGTGAGCAGCAGGGCCTTAACTGGTCATGGGAACAGAGCAGACAAATTACCTGCACGATTAGTCTAGCAACGTATGTCTCATCTTCAAGCGGCAGAATGATACCCGTTTTCCTAATTAAGCGGGCCTACCCCCATAGCCGACTCGCTATGACTCTTTCGCAAAAGGCAGAAAACGAATACTCTACGGCACAGTACCTTTTCCTCTAACTTCCCTGCATAGCCCCAAATGATATTGAAAAGGCCATCTCTCTCTCTCTCTCTCTCTCTCTGCACACACACACACACACACACACACACACACACACACACACACACACATATATATATATATATATATATATATATATATATATATATATATATATATATATATATATATATATATATATATATATATATATATATATTCAATTCCAGACCAAGACTATCTGGTTAAGGTAATTAGGGGACGTGTGCATTTGACATGCCTGAAACTGTTTGGATTAATGTCGTCTTAACTGGAAAATGCCACCGAGTTGGTGACATTTGCAAATGGAAGTCAGGTGACCCTCTCCGCAGTATCACAGATGGCCTGCCCATGCATAATACACCTTTCCAGACAGCAGAGTGGTGAAAGGCAATGTGTTATATAACCACTTCCAAAAAGATGACTGCATAAATCAAAGTGTGAGTGATTTTGGAACAGGTCGTTTCCATCAGATCATCACCTAAGCCATTAAATATCCCCAGCGTTTGGCTATTAATCATACAACATAGTTAGCTGCTAAATACCTATAAGGAAAGGGTGCTCAATTGCACGGGCTGGCGTCGTCCCTCAGAGGGATTTTCAGTTTGAAGGCACCAGACCAAATAACTGTTGTTATGATACCTTTCTCCGAAAAAGAGTTTTTCGTAGGTGTTAGGTAACCGTCAAGCTGTCAGGGATAAATTCCAGTCTGTCAAAACAGGACACTATCCTTCATTAATCCATGTCATCCTGAGACTGGTACGTGCTGCTTCCAGCATCAAGGTGTTGCATGCCTCGGGACATGATGCTTCATCAATCAAGACATCTACATGGTATCCTACTCCTTAAGTCAACTTCCAGCAACGACACTGTATCAATATCCCCCACTAGAAACATTCCCACATTGAGGATACAGTCATAGTATGATAGGAAACGACTAAAACATGTAATAAAAATATACTGTTTGAATGCATAGGGAAGTGAAAAAGATTTTGCTATAATTTACAACCTATCATGTCACTACTACTACTACTACTACTCCTACTACTACTACTACTACTACTATTATTGGTTAGCAGGAGTACTGTTCAAGAACAACAACAAGAACAACTTCTGCTGCTACTTCTACTACTACTACTACTACTACTACTACTACTACTACATAACAGTGCTAAGGGGTAGGATTGTGAGTATCGAAGAAGAGTAGCAGCCCTCTCCACGCATCCACCAGCTGGTGGAGATGTACATGTGGGGCTAGGTAATGGCACTAGAAGCAGCAACCTCATCTATATATCTCTCTACTGCTCCAGCTCCTCACTGTGGAGTAACTGCCTACAACCATAGAGGGCGCTCCGCCCTGCAGGCCACAGAGCAACTAATGAAAATCAAGTGCAAATGTGTTCCTCAGTTGGGTCGATGTAATAGTAGTATGCATGCAGAACAACGACAACAACCACATTATTCACCAGCAACAAAACAACGACAACAACAACAGTCGTTTATACCAACAACAATAACAACAACAAAAATGACACCAAAATCCACCATCACCAACACATCCATAGCAGGCAATAAAATACATACATACACACGCATCCAAGGGAATAAGCAAGCCTTATATTATCCGAGGGTGTCGATGACACTGGTGGAGGATTATAGAATAATAACTTGTGCAAAATTGCATGTAATTTCATAAGATATCTAATTAGTATACACCTGGAGTTAAAAACCCTGTTTATTACCCAGATGTATTTAATGGGTATAATACACTCGATTCATCAGCGCACACATTACGGTAATAGCCCTATCAATCCAATGAAGAGAGTTATCTTACGTAATCATATCCTTTTGGATAATAATTTTGATAGAGACGCCAATCTTGTCTGGCTAGACCCAGTGCTGCCACCTATAAGCAGGCATATTGGAAAAACAAACACTGTCCTTACATTTTGGTATGAGACCATGAGCGAATATGTTGATATATATATATATATATATATATATATATATATATATATATATATATATATATATATATATATATATATATATACATATACACATATATATATATATATATATATATATATATATATATATATATATATATATATATATACATACATATATATATATGTATATATATATATATACATATACATATATATATATATATATATATATATATATATATATATATATATATATATAAATATATATATATATATATATATATATATATATATATATATATATATATATATATATATATATATATATATATATATATATATATTATATATATATATATATACTGTATATATATACACACATACATACATATATACCGGCAAACAGGATTGACAATAAGAATATACCTCATCCCCAGTTGTTTGCCCTGGTCATAACTTATACAATATCATATTACGGGTTATCTCTTCTAAGCCCACGCCACCAGCGCAGATGCATATCTTGACACAATTTCAAGATAGGGACATTGAACTTTCATTGTATAGGCCCATGCATCTCTATCTTATGCTCTCCCAAAATCCTGACGTCGCATTTCTTGCTGCGA
>OZ012689.1:37986564-37996564 GCA_963942565.1 Maea johnstoni
ACCCCGGGTACTGCACCCCACCCGGGTATTGGAATGAGGGTGCTGTGTACTTAGTAGCTCGTGTTTCTTGTAATTGATATACCGACTTAAAATAAAGATTACATTTACATTTATTTTTTACATTTTTTACCTGTGAATATACCAAGAGCTCTCTCTCTCTCTCTCTCTCTCTCTCTCTCTCTCTCTCTCTCTCTCTCTCTCTCTCTCTCTCCTATTGATTTCAGGCATAACTATGAACAGTTGTTGTCTAGAGAAATCAATATTTTTAATTGTAAAGCGGGTTTGTTGTAACTCTGGACCCCCCCTCCCCCCCCCCCCCCCCCCCCCCCCTCCGTATCCGGAGCTGGGGTTATACTGTTGTGTACGCGTGCTATGACGGAGTACAGTGCTTCACCAAACCAATGTCTTATATGAAATAAAGCTGTTCTAGAAAATTGCCTAGTGGTGCTGCAAACAACACAGAAGCTTACCATTCAACTAGGTACTGGCGTTACTTGTAATATTTACGGATAATTGGAATTTTGTCGTTCGTGTAGGAGAAGTGGTAGTAAGACAATAAAGCTACTTTTCTCGGATCTCAAAAGTGTTAAAACTCTATCAATGATCCAAAACAACTTTAATGACTTCTTGTGCTATGAGGTGGATGAGAACACGGAGGGAGGGTGGGTGCGGGGCTCATTTTCTTGGTTCGGCTTCGTCACAATATGTACAGGCCACTGGAGAGTTAGACGGAGCACGAATGAGCCTCTAATTGCACGGGGGCACGGCAGAGAATGGAGGGAATATTAAAGTAATTGAAATTTTTTGACCCTGACTCGTCCCTCCGTAGCATCAGTCTTATTGTCTTGGCTCTCCGATGTGGTATGACATGGAAACCACTTAATTATCTTGTCCGGAGCGAGCATCAAAGGAATTCATCAGAACAATCAGCAAGGCCATCTCTGCCATCATAGTTTACTGGCAAAAGTTAACTTCAACGTTGAGATTTATAGACGGCAAGCACGTTTAATTTACTACACGGCGTATGAACAATTTTTGGATGAAGAACATTCGTGTGTATATATATATATATATATATATATATATATATATATATATATATATATATATATATATATATATATATATATATATATATATATATATATATATATATATATATATATAAAACTTTATATAACTTTATTTTCGTTAGTTTTAACCTGTGCTGTTAGTTTTTGATCGATGTTACCATGCCGGTTGAAATACGATAGGGGGAAACGAATACTCGCCTACTCGAACCTATATTTTCTCTAACTATCTGAATGAAGTATTCTAATATTTTGATTTTCATATAGAGTGCAGTGAATGAATTACAGTATATATGTGCACAAGAACAAAAATGAGTTCCAATTGGAATATATCTCGATTGTTCCTTTTGTTGGGAGCCCCCTTTCAATCATTCCGCTGCTCATTGTATACTTACAAAGGAGAAGCGAAACCAATTCTACTCCACTTAAATACCCAAGCGCACCAAATTAGACAAAAGGAAGATTTTCCAAATGCACTCGAAAGGAAATGCATCTTGTTTACAACTTTTACGAAAAAGGATCTTAAATATCGTAAAATCCATTCACAGAAAATTCGTTTCCATTAAGAAATGTACTTCATCCTAACATAACCAACATGTACAAGTATAGATAGCTGTGCCCGTGTGAACATTTAGGAAGGTATACATTGTGGGTTTGGACGTATGAAACCATATTAAAGCTTACAAAAAGTATGCATAATACACATACATAATAAAAATTAATCATTGTTTAAAAGACTTGATAATTAGAAAAATAAGTGTAGACTGATTTAACTAAATTATATTAGATTATCAGATTTCCGCCAAATCCCGTTTTGTATTGGGGAATCTAACCCACCGCAATCGTTTAGTGTAATATGTGAATGTGCTATACTGCTATAAAGAATTGTTGGTGTAGTATACTACAGTCAATAAGCATACAATACCACCACAAAATATGATAGCATGCTCTCAGTATGCGAATAACCACCCTATTACATGGTAGTATATATGTAGTGGGTGAATAATATCCGTTGAGTATAACAGAATACGTATGGTTAACAAATAACATAAATTAATCCCATCCTACTGGGGGCTGTTTCTTGCACTGATTCATGGAGTACTTTTTAGTGATTGATTTTCTCAAACTTGTCTTTCCAAAACGTGATTGAGAAGATCTCGTTGCGATCTACCGCATAGCCAATGAAAACATTCTTTAGTTCTCATAGGGGATCTACCACAAAGGCCAACACTCGTCGTATTGTTCGTTCTTTGAGACCAACATATTGAAGTAATTCTATACTGCCTCTCGTTTAAAGCGCCTCCTCTCTAAAGGCTTGTGGGCAACATAAATCATGCACGTCTTATCCGTAGGTCGCATAGATAAGGGGAAGGAGATAAGATTCAGTTAGCTTCAATAGGATAAGCTGACCACTGAGGGCCCTAAATGCACGGTGCATTCACAGATACAGGGTCAATCTTTACGGTTTAACAGTTCACTTCAATTTTGAAGTATTACAGACAAGCCTTCTTATATAGAGCAAACACTACGAAGTCGTGACATTTTAAAACTGCATCATGTGGTGAAGATATATCATTCGAACTAGACATACGATGCAGCTATGTTTGAAGTAATTTAAAATATGTGTGCCACGAATACGTGTGGGTACAGGTTACGAATTATATATATATATATATATATATATATATATATATATATATATATATATATATATATATATATATATATATATATATATGTATATATATATATATATATATATATATATATATATATATATATATACATATATATATATATACATATATATATATATATATATATACATATATATATATATATATATATATATATATATATATATATATATATATATATATATATATATATATATATATATATATATATATATATATATATAAATATACATATATATATATATATATATATATATATATATATATATATATATATATATATATATATATATATATATATATATATATACATATATATATATATATATATATATATATATATATATACATATATATATGTATATATATATATATATATATATATATATATATATATATATATATATATATATATATATATATATATATATATATATATATATATATATATATATATATATATATTATGACGGACGTTCCTGACGTCCATCATTATGGGAAACGTACATAGACAATTATTTTCAGAGACCTTTTGTTTTAAGAAATAAAGTATGTGTGTGTGTGTGTGAGTGTTAACTTATTCATTTACTTTCATCTTTATTCTGATTTGAATGTGTGTAACCAGTGCAGTTTTAGCCTCGAAGACGATTTCTTTATTGTGAGTTATCGTTTAATTTGACCATTTACATACGCGCTCTCTGTTAAGTATGCGCCTAAGTTGGGTTATCCTTGTAAATTGCTGTGTGAAGACATGTGTTTAACCAACATTAATTCATAAGGAACAAATAAGTTCGTTTAATGATTATCTGGCAAATAAGACGCACTGACCCCATAACCATATATGGTAAAGAGGTCAGCTGTCTTATGTTGCTGAACGACTTTTTCCATTGTTGATATTATTTTGCTATTATTTAATATGCTTTCGAATGATAATGTATGGTTTCTTCTGTAGGTCTAACACAAAAACGGAAAACTTGGCCCAAGAATTACAAAAGGTGGACGCGAATTAACAACGCTAGCGCGTAGGCGAAACGGGCGGGAGCACGACGCCATCTTGAAATCTACATGGATTTGGATTTCGCATTGGAATTCCCATCTGCGAAACTGATTTCTTCGCTCGCCTACGCCGCGCCGACTGACTTCTAGGCGAGTGAGTGCGAGGTCAAATCGAGTTCATCTTGTGCACGACAAAGACGAAGTGTTAGCGGACTCCGTACAATCACTCTTGTGGGTTTAGCTGGCTGTCGGAGCCGAGGGAGTTCGGGAACGACCCCGAGAGAGCGAATCAAGGCCAGCCGGCCGGGCTCGAGCGATTACACACGGCAAAATCAACCCTGCTATCGAGTCCAACATCGAATATATCCATAGCGAACTTCTGCCCTGATTTTCGAGGAGTTCAACCTCAATTAAACCAACTCCTCTGAGAACACAGATTTACACCCTTGGATTTCTTCTCCGTGTTTCATTGCTACATAGGTTTTAACTTTTTAGCGATGAATTTCTAAAACGTGAAGAATAAAAGAATCGCAAACTCGTTGGATTATATTTTCACCAAGAATATATGCAGCTCACTGCTTGTTAAATTCAAATTACAAGCGGCTATAGACATTCATCTATATATCCTACTCGCGCTCTCATTGACTCTCGCGAGGGTGGCAGCTTTAGCAATAAGGATTTGTTTCAAGGAAGGTTAGCAAAATTATAGAAAACCTTCACACACAGCGCTAAACGTGGGCGCGCGTTTTCAATTAAACATCTTGGTCCTCTCATTCGGAGAAAAGCAGGATTAATTATCTTGAACTAAGTGTAAAATATGCTTATGAATCCTTGTTGGGCGTCGCTGACGAGACTCCCCAAATCAATGACCGTGTACGTCCTTGTTTCATCCTAATGAATCGACAGGAAATTAAGATTAAATGCGCGGCCACACTTCCACAATCCACCACGGAGCCATTTCCTCTGCTGAATGGCTCTGATATCGGCCGTGATTCACTCAAATAAATAGCCAGAGACGTCTTTTTTCGCTGATGTGCGTAATTACCAAATATCGTCAAGATGTTCCGTGTTTCCAGGGAACGAATCATTGGGAAAATTTAATTGAAATTAACCTCACTCCATAGTATTAATTTCGATCAACGAGACCTCGAAGTGTCAGGAGAATAGGGTTATAAAACCTACCAAATAACAATTTTAGTTAACATTTTTGTTGAAATCCACTGGAAAATTAACTGGTCAGTCAAACATTGAAATAATAAATGTGAATTAAATAATCAGCGTTTTTGATTAAAATCAGAATCATCGAGACGATATTTCACACAAGCTCTGGCATACAAACTAGACTATTTTCTAACGTTTTACTACTGATACGAAAGAATTGTTACGAACAGATGGTATAATTCAGCGTGTTGTAAAACCATTTCGTTAGCATATGTAAAGAGAAATTGCACATGCAGTCTATACAACGCTAGTCAGAACTGCGCATACGAATTACACCCTTTGCATCGAATATTTACATAAATCACGAATGAACTGAAATCAAAATACGCACACCCGAAGTTTCTCCTAATGTCGAAAAAATCAAAATCGGCGCAAACTTGTAACATTTTGTAATATTCGTTTCACAACACCACTTACCTTCAGAAATGTTCAGATTCACCAATGGCAACGAAAAGCTCTGTGAAAAAGGCCTGTTTAGAGGGAGTTTACCTCTAAACGCTCGTTCTCACCAGATACAAAACGGATTGTGCATGGAAAGGGGGATAGAGAAATATTACAACCTCTATGTTTTCATTTGATTTATATGGGAAGTTGCCCTGTTCCTTATGTATCCTGGAATTCGCATTAACATACGACAACCATCTATTCGTGGCTCTCCAACACGCCATTATTCGCGGCTAAAATATACCCTATCCACTGTCATTTAAATGGCATTGGGCATCTCATAGTGCTGGAACTAAGTGTGTGCCTCTGAATATGCATTAAACCTTGCAGAGATGGCGATTAAGTCAGCATAGCCGACGGTAGGTAGCAGCCAGTTAGCTATGGTATTGATATACGTTTATGGCGGCAACACACACACCTACTTTCGATTCGTGCAACATTTATGCAGACGAGACGCACTAGGACTTGTCTCTGCGGCGAGGTTCATTTATACAAAACACATACTAACTATTAACCGTTTGGAGAGACTCGCATACTACTTAATCAAACATACCTACGGGTACAGTTTCAGGGAACACACACATATATAATATGATATGATATATATATATATATATATATATATATATATATATATATATATATATATATATATATATATATATATATATATATATATATATATATATATATATATATATATATATATATATATATATATATATATATATATATATATATATATATTTTAAACAAAACGAACAACTGACAGATCCAAACTGCTGGGAAATGTTACACCACATTTTCTCAATATGTCCACATGCACGTCACTACGCATTTCTAAGTTAGTTTGAATTAGAATTATTACAAGATGGCATTGGCAACGATGAAATTTTCTTTGAAACAGTGCTGTCTAAGTATCTATCCAAAATGTGCATTTGGTTGACACGTTACTTACGTTGCGGCAGGGAGTTCCACATGATAGTTACAGCTGATCATTACCCTGATAATAAAGAAAAGAAAGGTTTTTAAAATGCATTTTTCAATATAACTGTATGAAACATGCGTGGTGGATAAGTTTATCTTACTATACATTTTTGTAAATAATATTGCGGCATTGGAAACCAACGGAAGAAGAAATAAGGGAGCTTAATTTTATCAGTATATCTTATTTTCCCTCACTATATTTTATGTTGCATCGATTTCAAATCATATTTGATGTGTTGTGCATATGAGAAATATGCGAAATATCTTGTCATCATTTTTTAAAATAGGGTACTCGAAAATTGATACAACCTAATTAAATTATTCCAAAATCTAGGGAAGGAGTAAACGGCGAATGAACGAAAACTATCAAAACGTCACATATTAACCTCACAAGTCAAAAATGCAATATATCCCAGGATGATTTACCGATCACGATGTGAAGACACACATCAATTTATTCATGCATATTTCATTTATTCCTTTTTTGTAAAAATACATTTATCGTAAGACTTGTGAGACCACCATGTTTCCACGCGCGATGAAAATTTTGAGAACTGACTTATTCATCAAACTGCGCAACTCGTCAGTGACGTTTGAGATTTGAAAGTATATCGAATACACGCATTATGGTAAATATCATTAAGAGTGCTAGAATATAAAAGCATTAAGTGATTACTATCATCGTAAGAATGAAATACCTCTGATAGGCACGGGTAAATGTGTTTGATTTACGCTTATGGGATTCGGTCATTCTTTATCAGCTGGCTGTAGCCAGGTTAATCATATTCATTTGGTAGGTTCGACTGGCTTGCCAGATTACCCGCATTTGCATAGGATCTGTCTATGCTTTAACTCATTCCCCATCCCCATCATGGCTGATAACTAGTATATTCGATGTATTTATCTAAACCACTATCCAACCTACAGGTATGTTTGTCTGTGTAGTAATAATGTAAATACATATTCAAAGTTCCCTCTACATTTTCCGTTCATTCGAGTGTACCAGAAAACATGAACCACTCAAGGAGGCCTTATCACATACAGAGAAACGAAAACGTTAACCGTTATCATTGAAGGGAATACATAATCTATTTGCCTCGATCAATAAATTGGCTGTGATAAGAAATACTTTACGTTGGAAAATACTACAATTGATAGCACAGAAATTGGGGCTGTGCTTCACCTTTCTTCTATGTATTGCCAGTGCGAATCTGTAATTGAATATACACACACACACATATATATATATATATATATATATATATATATATATATATATATATATATATATATATATATATATATATATATATATATATATATATATATATATATATATATATATATATATATATATATATATATACATATATAATTCTACGTCTGTGTGCGCTCTGGTGTAGTAGTAGTAGCCGGGCAGCCTGATTGTGCTATAAGGAAGCTAGTAGTTGTAGTATCCTCATGAGTCGACTGCGTAGCGGCTACGCTGGACCACTAAATCAGCCATTATGTTTTGTTATTATTACAATGCACTGGCTAGCCCTAGTTTTTATGTCGCAAAAATCTGTGCCACCGTGATCACGACCATTATCCTAAATATAGCCGCTTCTAGGGCGACCTTAGCCTAAATTAGCGGCGAGTGCAAATAAAGTAGGCATAAACTTGATCTAAAGAGCCACAAGTCCCCGAATAAAACGTGGTTACGGACCAGCCTCGTTCTGGCGTAGGACAATAGCATCCATTGAGAAGGTAAGAGTACCCCTTTTGTGTGCACACAAGGACAATGTAATATACATGGCATTGACAAAGGAATGCCCTTCAACTTATTGTATATAAAATACCCGGCCACACTTATGAAGAACCACCTTAGGGTTTGTGCCCTTATGTACATGTATTCCCTCACTGAGGTTATCATGAATACTGTTCTGCGAACTGGGCCAAATGCCATTTGCCTAGTTCACATAAAACGTGTGGCCTATATCTTTCTGTGACGAACATAGGAAATAGAACCTTTCCTTTCGTCCTATAGGGGTGGGTACCCCAGTTAAACATATACCAGCGTATCATCTGGTATGTAGCTTATCAAGTTACGACGCAGGACGAGCGCTTTATATAGTCCAGATATGTGTCAGAAAATCGTTTCTAGGCTACAAGCCACTCGCTACGTTCCATAAACAGATATCACACAACTGCATCTAGGGCACTGTGTTCTAGGGTTCGTTGTCAGAGTTCAAGGACACTGTATGTATGGTAGAAGAGGAAACAGAACGGTAGAACCTCTTCTAATAACACCCATAGGTTTACGGGGCTACGACTTGTCACATTTCAATGCACATATGAGTCAAAATGGTCAGAAAAATTAGTATTCACATTCTTCATTTACGAAACTACGATTTACGGGATTCGCATCATTATTTAACGGGTAGACTGGCGAGTTCAAGCTTTTATACTAGGGTAGGGGATTCGGTATTAGTCGACGACAGTTGTAATGTAAGTTGACATAATAAGATAATCCGAGAAGGGTAACTGCCTAGTGAAATATTTTTTGCAAAATTTTAGTCTCCCACTCTGCATTGCATTATATTGAGATCGAATACAACTTTCTTTTAACTTATACACTTCTTATCAGTGTAGTAATGTCTTTTAGTTTAAATCAAAAAATTAAATCATTACTAAATTCGCACTTTAGCTTGTAACTTTCTCCAATTTCCCAAGTTTTAAGTACCGTTTTTTTTGCTGAAATCCTTACTGGTCCGTTTACTAGACTAGTCTGATAGAGAAGGCAATTTAGTTTTTACCGTATTTGGAACATCGCTCACCTAGTGCAAAAGTGTGTTCATTATACGAGATGTGCATTAACAGATACATTATATATTGCTGTGACATGAGGCAAAGTGGGGTAATCGCATTGCCTCAGCAGTGGATCACCTTACCTAGCTGATATAGAGGCCTAGGGTTGAGTTCAATGCGGAGGTGTTAAGTATATGTTAAGTATATGCAGTTGAGTGCATTTGGAGTAACACTATTCGAAAACAGCTATTCCAGAAGCAACTCAAGGCTACCACTGAAACCATCTTCATGTATCTAATTTTGGGGTTACAGTACAAAGTAGTCATTTAAGTAGTTATCAAGTTAGATATGACCAATAACAGCTTTCAATAAGCAAAGTACACAAAGCCTACAGTTAACCCTTCTTCACTTGTCAAACCGGGTGTCTCACAGTAAAAAATGGCAATATCAAGTGAAAAAACTTTCAAATTCATCGATCTCGTTTAATCTGGAAACGTATAATGTGACCTGCTTGGCATTTAAAATGGATATTAAAATGTAATCTACTAATTTTTTTAGGATTGATATCTAATCAAATGAACCTGTTTTAAAATCAATGGAGGAGTTTCCTTGCTTTCTTTACAAATATACCTTGTAAATGGAACAAATATGGTTAGGTACACGGGATCGTTGTTGCAGATGTTGTTTTGTGTGTGCTGAATTTCAAATTAATGTCTCATGTGATGTGATCAGTAAGTTTTTAAACACTTATTTCTCTTATCACGCGTGTGAAGACAGGGTGAGATACGAATGGCT
>OZ012689.1:37999064-38016378 GCA_963942565.1 Maea johnstoni
TGGGTGTAAACCACCCTATCCAACACGAACCTCGTGCTACATCACAGATATACCTGCTGGTACCCACCCACTAGTTCCTTAAACGACCCTAAATTCAACCAAGCCTATCGTACCCACCTAACCCCATATACCCCCCTCAACATAATCATGCATTACAATGGGAAACCCAAACCAGTAGTGCATATTCATGCTCTGATACCCATGCTATGTGTGCAACCCTGGCATGCATGGATGTCAACAGTACCCACAAACGACCGGCCCAAGACCCGTTTAGGCTACCGAGTGTTAGTTAATGGTCTAGCTTTCATAGTTAGTTATTATATTAATGTTCGTAGTTATGATGTTTGTCTGTCAAATATGCAATCATAGTTTGAACATGGACCGTATTCTGCACAGCGAAATAGTTTTTCTCAATCGATTTGTGTTTTTTGCAATCCGAACTATATTACATTTAACCAAAATAAAGATACAGAATGGAGATTAATCTTTAAAGTCATATATTAATTTAATTATTCGTTGAATGTACTATATCCTCGCTTATCGACTCACGATGGTATCACATCTACTTGTACCATAGTTCTCGTCAAATAGACATTACTATAATAACTAACGATGAAAGCAAGTTAATTGGCATCCTTTTGAAAGTAATATAGGATATCTCTATACTGTATGTGCATAGCTTCCATATGTTTAGCATTTATTGATGATTTATTGTGTATATATGATGTTTCGCTATTGTCTATGTTTTATATTTTGTCCATGATTCTGTACCTTTACACGGACTTCGGCCTTTAACCGACAGACACATAGCATTTCTTTAAGGGGCTCTGTGAATGTGTTTTAACACACGGCCAGCAATGTGACAAGTATTGAGAGAGAGAGAGAGAGAGAGAGAGAGAGAGAGAGAGAGAGAGAGAGAGAGAGAGAGAGAGAGAGTAGGTTCAGCCAGTCTGCTTGCCACAGTAAAGGCCATGAGAGCAGGGGAGGCACTGTAAACGACATTTCACCGTAACCATGGCAATGTTTTCCTGTGGCTCTGACGCACGCCATTAAAGTTCCACGGCAATATTAATATAACTTTGCCGTCCTCCTCTCGCGTGCTGTTCGGGAATACACGCGGATTTCTTTCCACAATGTCACTTAACGAAGCAAAAACAACCTGTCCGTTTTCATTAGTGCTATGGGGATATGGAGCTAGGTATGTTTTGCGAAGACGTCCTCGGGCGAGGGATATGATCTACGTCTGAGATGGGAAATGGCTTCTGTCAGAACGATTATTTATTTTTCCAGTTGCCGCCCGCCCTTCTTGTTCTCTGGTTCAAATGAAATGAATGTATTTTTCCATACGCCCAATTCCATATGCCGAGTTGTTTTTGCCTAGTGATCATTTATAATAATCAACATTGGCCTCCTCTCCCCACTCCTGGCTACTGCCACGTAGGCACATTTCTGCAATATGTTTTCATCTCAACAACGTGTTTTCACTCCAATATCAACCATGTGCTTCCTCGCAGTCATAACTCGTGTCTGTTCTCTAAAGCTCATCCACGCACCTCGTGTTTCCCGGGAGCTCCAGCTTCCCCCATTAGTAACTAGTGCATCTAGTGTTTTTCGCTTTGCCTTCAAACGTGAGAAAAAGACGATCAACATTTTTCCTTTCCATGCCTATTTCGGTGAAATGGACTCGATGGAAAATAACTACAAGAACTAACTCCTCTGGTCAGTTGGGCTTAGTACTATCGCATACACTCTTACACTGTGCTTGTCTAGATGTGTGCACTGTATATATGAAATCGTTTCTTTTTTTATGTAATTTTCTTGTGATTCCATTTCAGAAATTTAGAATCAACAGTGAATACACTTTCGATATCTGGGTGGATGTTGTTTTAACTATTATAACAGTACAGACGTGTATAAACACAGTTTTGTTATCAATCACACACACACACACACACACACACACACACACACACACACCTGATAAAACGACCTAACCACATAACCTTTCATGGGGCAAAGGATCGAACATCTAAATGGAATAATGGTGGAATAGTCATAAACCCCAACCTTTTAGTGTGGATTCCTGTAAAATGAAATAACTATTTCGATCGTTTGGAAATATGTCTCTGCCAGTGAGCACTAAATAATATTTTCAAATAACTTCACCAGCATGCTTCTAACACCCAGTATAAGGAATGAATATTTCATGTCGATGGTATCTCACCACGTCCAATGTAAATATCTGCCAGATAGGACAATAACCGCTCAACAAATATGCGATATAAATCAGGTATCGTTGTAATGGTATAGAATAATGGATGTAATTGAGTAATTCCAAAGTGTAATTTATTAGGTTAATGTCCATATCTATTACAGTCTAGACATCAAGATACATCTGTAATGGCCTAATACTGGCCCATTGCAGTAATGCCAAAGTGCCTATATAGAGAACATATCATTTTATCGTATCGAATTTGACCGTTTCGATCGAATGAAACTCAACGAATTTGCCTAAATGAGAAGAAATAAGGCATATGAATATTAGTATAAGTGTAAATGCCCAATAGTTTTCATCACATATGGACATACAGATACATAGTTAGCTTAAATACCGCACAGGGAGGTCAACATTCAGCGTTCAGACATGAGGAACCGAACGTCGAGGCCTTTTGATAGTTGCTACCTAATGATAAGATGTGTTCAGGTTCATAGTACATGCATGTATGCATACAAGTGCACACGCATACCCGAATACATACATACATACATACATACATACGTAAATACACACACATACAAATATACATAAATACATACATACAAACATACATACGTATATACACACATACATACATACATGCATGCATATATACATACATACATACACACATACATACATAACCATACATATGTAGATACATGGAATGAATGTTCCTCTCCTTTATGCGTATGGGCTGTATATCGAATATACAGTATATGGTATGAACAGCTCGAGTGGTAGCTACAGAGTCACTGGGTTATATAAGTTGGCGTATATACTATTACTGGTAATTTGTTGGAAGTTCCAGATACACCCGGACGGATGGGGCGCATCGGATGGGTTGGGGTGCAGCAGTCCCTAAGTAGATTATCGGCAAGGGAAGGAGTGTTGGCATCTAGCCGAAAGGGGTTGGGGAGGGGGGTAAAGGGGTATAACGGGAATCGGAGAGTGGTAACCAGAGTAATTCATAGATAAATCTCTGTGAATCACAGTGTTAGCACTGTCCCGTGTCCCCTCCTCTCCCGACAGATCACCTATAATGAAGACTTTCCTCACGCGCCGGCCTACTCCTTTTATCCCGCAGAGAAAAAAACACAGCTTTATCTTCTAAATTGATGATAGTGAATAGTAGCGCAGACGGAGGAAGCTCCGGCGAGCTGAAATACAGCCGAAAGACAATAAACAAGTTGAATTATGCTGCCGTGCTCTTATATCGCAGCGTCCTGCACGACAGGCCGAGTGATGAAACGGGCAGAGCCTCGGAAGTAAAAGGCGTGTTGGCTTGATGGAGTGGCGTTTGTAGGCAGTGAGAGAGCGAGGAGGGGGCTCCCTCTGACCCCTTCCCCCATCATTTCTCCCCACAGGCCAGGTCCGCCTACACTACCACACCATCTATGTACAGCAGCATACAGTATAGATGCTATATCTGTCTATGCCTAGACCACTGCACTTCTACCAGCACGCCGCCCGCCGCACACAGCCTAGCAGAGTTAATTACAACTGGTCTAAAGCCCCTTCCCACCAGCCTGTCTGTGAGTCCTCCAATCGACTCGGACGAGATTGCATTTCAGGGGTTCTTCCAGCTAATATCTGGCCATCACTTGACTGCCACGATCGATATCGCTAAAATAGAGCCAGTTTTGGCCACAGCGCGCTACAGTGGCGCCACACGACGGGGGGTATTTTTTCCACACGATCTTAAGACAGGAATGAACGAAATATTGATCCTTTTCGGCTTAAAATATAAAACGTCAGATTATTGTACGACACATTATAATCTCTTATTTTAAAAGATAAATCGATAAAGAAGATTATCATATAGTGATGTATTTATGTATGTTTTTGTTTTGACTACGAACGAAACAGCTTTGATTATGATGATGGTGTTGTTGATGATGATGATGATGATGATGATGATGATGTCAATGACGATGATTTGGAGGGTAAGGTTGACGGTGGTATTGGAACCACTTATATTAGTGACGAAGATGATACTTGTGATAATGACGACCATCAATGGGACAACCAGTGAGGTAGATATTTCTGCATCTGAAGATGACGTTGATGATGATGATGATGATGATGATGATGATGGCAATTACCCTTTTTGTGCTGAACGAAGATGGTGAAGATGCTGACGACACTGATCTTAAAGAGGACTGTATAAAGAGAGGGGTATCGGCTTATGCCCATGAGAAAACAAGAAGACGCAGTTATGATGGAGGTTGGCAAGGCCATCATAAAACAGGTTCTCAAGTAGAGCGACACCTTATATTAGCCGGGTGACGCGCTGAGTAGAATATGATGGGTTTATTGAGTGACAATGTCTGTACCAAGAACATAGAGGCCCTTCGGGGTCACAATAAAAGGGTAGCCTTGGGTGCGACATGAGTTAAGGGGGTGGATGGTGTGTACTCGCCAGTGGAACAGGCCGGGAGAGACGTACACCTGACAACCCTGAAGTGCTTCGACAAGAATCTCCACTTTAACTCAAGCTGCTAACAGATAATGCTTGCCAGTGACATTCTGTCCCATTACGACCTCTCCCCCCTTCCATTAGATAGAGAACCGCTTAGAGCCCCAATGGCGAGTCATCAGGAACTCGCTATAGAGTTAGATGATGATACTATGCGCAATTCGCCTTCAGCGCCTTGACCAATGTATAATTCAGCGCCAGCCCCCGCCTACCCCCTCCTCTTTGCTAAAGTAGTACGACTGAGGGGTCGGGCTGATTTGAGCTTTGCATGGTTTTGCTGGATTTCGAGTAATGGAAATAAATGGTAATTTTACACGCGGTCCATTGGCGCTAATATTCGTCAGATTTAGTAGGGCCGGCCCATCAACGTAGCAAGAAGGCAATTAACAAGAAAAATGCTTTTCGTGTACTTTTATCCGCAGACAGAAACTAACACAGCTGCGAACCAAGTCTACGTGCTTTTTCCAGCACAATTTACGAGTGAGCTTTAATCTCCATTTTCGCTATCTCTCAAATTGCCTCCGAGAGCTCTGGGTCCCGACTGCAACGCAGGTGTTTCAAAGAGGGTCACGTGATTACTAAGCTGCCGCAGACTCTACCTTCTAAGAACTTCTTTTTTGACCAGGTAAACAGAAACTTGACCAGAAACTTTGCCGCTGCTGCTGCTGCGGCTCTGTCTGAGACAGGAACGTGATTGCCGCAGGTGTTGAGCTCCAGACAAAAAAAGAAAGAAAAAAACACCAAAAAACAATCACCGACTAATCAAAGACACGCGGCTCCCATCTCTCAGATCCTTACATCCTCCTCTTACATTAGTCCAAAAATAATGAATTTATTACCCACCTTTTTATTTTCAGAAAGTCAAGCTTTTCACAACACATCCCTGCGTGTCTATCACTGTCTATAGCTGAACACGTGCATGGTTTGACTTCAGGTAAACAACCATGGCATCATGATTTGCTGGTGTAGCAGTCGCTGTACACGTGTTCAATCTATTACTATCACTTAAATCAAACTGGTACGTTATTGATACGTTTTGTTTGTTTAAGGTTTAAATTGATTACTGCATTATGCACACACACACACACACACACACACACACACACACACACACACACACACATATATATATATATATATATATATATATATATATATATATATATATATATATATATATACATATATATATATATACTAGTATATATATATATATACATATATATATATATATATATATATATATATATATATGTATATGCTGTGTATATTTGCAATTATATATATATATATATATATATATATATATATATATATATATATATATATATATATATATATATATATATATATATATATATATATATATATATATTATTGCGGGTATTTTATCGTTCATTCGCTTACATTTGCAATTGCTCTGTTGATAGATTAATGCCATTAAATGAATATATTTCAAACATGATAAGCGAACGTGTATCAGGACATTAGAAGGTGATATATTTGTTACTGGTAGAAACCCATTCAAAACATATCATATGATCCACTACATCTACGATATACTAATAATTCTTTCTTATCAACAGAGAGGGGTGACTAACCAGGCAGCTGATGATCAAAACATCTCTATTGTTAAAATATATGAGTTCAGATTATATCAAAGTTGAATTCTTTTTTTTTATCTTTTTAAATGCAGCTCGTTTCAAAAGCATACCCAAATGCATGGTATGTGAATTATCACCGATTTCAATTTGTTCGGGCCACATGTTGACCCTGCAACGAGGGTCCACTGACCAGCTAATGGACCTGGCTCTTTACTCCTCAGTAGGACAATAAAATATATAGATAATTACAGGTTCACGTGCGCCGCAGGTGACATCCTCTACAATCACTGGCTGTGCGCTTGAAATATTCCTCGCGATTAGAAATTGTTCATTCCATTTGAAAGAAGGCTCCTCTGCAGCCATGAAGATTAATTTGCTTTGTAGCTTTCAAAGTCTAGCACGAAAATGAAGCAAGAAATTTGTTAGATGTGTCTCTTAACAGCAGGAGAAGGTAGAATTGGCAATAAACACGAAAGCCTAACGACACTGAATGACCGTTTAGTTTACGCAGCTCAACAGTGGAAGTGATTTATAGTAACTTACAAGTCCCAAGAACTACTTTTTTCTCATCCGAAAAGACCAGGGAACTTTTTTACCGCCAAACTATTCCCATGCCAATGCAGTTGATATTTCAAGCTGATTTTGTTTTCAAGTAATGATAGCAGTTGGGAGGATTTAGACAGATCGTTATTTTGACTGAACATATTCTTTACCTACACCAGCCGTTACGAATAGATCTACACGATAAGTTTGAAATAACTACTATTGTGCGGATGACAAATAAATGAATTATTCTGTTAACTTTTGAGTGTGAAGTCGTATCATGATGGTAATAAAGCCTTCAACTGCAGAATATCCATTCCAGAGACAGGATCGAATGCCTTTTTAGTATCAATCAATATAAGAACTAACTCTGAATCGGTGTTTTCGTATCATTTAGATACAATTGGTGAAATTCTCTAATATCTATTATTTCGATATGTAAGTCTGGTACTTAATGAGGTAAATACAGAATCTCTCTAAAATTGCAATTGACAAATCTCTCTCTCTCTCTCTCTCTCTCTCTCTCTCTCTCTCTCTCTCCTATCATGGCAGCAGTAGTATCTAGGGGTACCTTCCGCACACCTTAGCTATATAAATCTCTGGCGCTCATATCATCACCTTGGGGAACGTACATTAGCCAGCAGCAGCAGACGGGGAAAGGGCATCTGGTCTGGAACAGACAGCTATAACTGTAGCAGTCGGGAGTTAACTGACCGCTGTGGTGTGTCTGGTCGGTAGAGATACCACGAGAACAGGAGGAGAGAGGATGGTCGGAGTGGTGTGGTCCAGGAAGCCCAGTGGGCATGGCTGGTCAGGGGGTCACTGATAACCTTGATGGATCATCCAAGCTCTGGAGAGAGAGAGAGAGAGAGAGAGAGAGAGAGAGAGAGAGAGAATGCCTACACATTGACGGATCATATGTGATCTGTGTGTGTTTGTGTGTGAGAGTGGTGTGTGTGTGTGTAAGACAGAGAGATATAATAGACATAATGGAGGGACCATGTACAAGTTGTGTGTGCGTATGAGAGAGAGAGAGAGAGAGAGAGAGAGAGAGAGAGAGAGGGAGAGGGTCGTAGCGATATGGGTCAACTAGATCACTGGACATGGCTGGTCATCCAGGGCGGTCACTGATAAGACATGATAGGTCACTATGCCCCCACCCTGGAATGTCTATATAAACACGGGCTGGTTGCTATAAACTGTTGTCTGATTTTGGGGAAAGAGATGTTTGGGTGAAATCTAAACGGAAAAGGGGGCTATCATGCCCGTTAGGGGCGCAAGAGTGCTGCTATGGAACCCTCCCTCGCATGGTCCTCCATCTATTCGAATCAGTATTCTCTCTCTCTCTCTCTCTCTCTCTCTCTCTCTCTCTCTCTCTCTCTCTCTCAGGTGGTATATGTGAAAGTATTGCCGTGAAACGCCTTAAGATGATTAGCCACACGATAGAGGTGTATAATGAATGACCAAACCTTTGACTACATTAATATCAATTAGGAGGAATCCCCCAAGAAAGTTCCATCATTAATGGGGCAACCTGTGCCTCATCAGAAGTTAATCAAACAATTTCGTCATATAATTTAAAAAGAAAAAATACTGGGATGGAGGACCCTGAGGATGAAATTATGATGGTCGGGATTTCAAAGGACCCTCTACGTAGGGATAATTTCTAATAAAAATGGTATCTACGCATTTGAATACCTCTAAACTCATTGTCATACCGATGTTTTCAATCGTTTATATATATATATATATATATATATATATATATATATATATATATATATATATATATATATATATATATATATATATATCTCCTTTCCTTCAATACCCTGCTAATCAGAGCTAGGGTCATAGTTGAATTAATTGATTTCCACATATTGGCTAAGTAAATCAAATTACATGTACTTGAAACTCAACCCATTTTAAAAACTCTTATCTAAGAGTTGTTTTTAAATATCCTTTTCAAAATTTTCCAGGTAAGATGAATAGTATTCGTATTTGCTCATCACGATACATGTCGTTAGATTTCCTTTTATTGAGTTGGTTATTTTCTAGGAGGAACGCTAATTACGGAAGCCTCGAACTTGGCCTAAACTGAACTCTAGGATGAGGCATCGAACTTTGAAAACTCAACACGGATTATGTTTGGAAGGTCGGTTACCTTATTAAGAAACCTTGTACGTAGCAACTCTCACGGCACTAACGTTATTTACTCAACTAACGTGATTTGTGCCGCGAACGATTGCTACAATTTCCACCGCCAAGAAATCCCACACCCTCCGACTCCCGCAGTAAGAATACGGGGTTGGGGGTTCACGGATTTTATTTCCCTCATCCGTTCATGCGCCTGGTTCTGCCAAGAAAACCCCGGGACCTTTGCACGAGTTCGAGTGTTTATCAACGTTGAAAACATTCGGTTACGTTCCGAGCCCCAGCACTAATTTAGCAACGAGCGTTGACGTTTGAGTCGAGATATTCAAAGCACGCCCAGTAGATGTGAAACTAACACATTCCAGTGCGCGTCCACTGGCATTTTCATGAAGTCAAATAGCGTTAGGTGCCAAAAGCTGAATGCGGCGCTTGATTGGAAAACTTCAGTCGGCTGCGAGAAGACTTTTTCTCATTAGACCCAGAAAGAGGGGGTAATTTGATCGAGTAACTTCCGCAATAAAAGTGGGGTACGTGGGGGCTGGGAGGGTTTGAAGATGATCGTGTGAGTGGAAAAGTAGCGGTTGGGTCTCAAAGATGAGAGGGGACGCGGACGTGCCCGAGCGACAAACGCTAAGTGAGTGAGGCTGTAAAAAGGGGGCGAGGGTCTGGCCACGTTGACAGATAGCTTGTGTGGTTGCAGGCGACTGGAGAACTACCTAGCGCCCTCAATCTCGATTAGGCGCGCCCCTTCGACAGGCCTACGCGCAAAAACAGCTTACACACTCACCACGCACCTGGCCACGGCGTGCCACAAGTCGACAACGATTATCAACTCCTTTGCTCTTTCGGGGCCCCACGGGGAATTCACACAACCTCCGCTCTATCATCGCCAGCGAAAATAAACAAGTTTAGTCCAGAGAGGCCCGGAGAACCTATTTGTCGTCTCCTTGCGCTCCTTCTGCGACCGGCGTCGCGCTAATCACATTTATAAAGTACAACTAATGTGCATTCGTAATAACTTTAAGGGCTCCCTATAACCAAAATGGTCCCCGTAATTGTCGCTGCACAACTTTGTAATTTCTCGATTGCTCCTTAATAATATTTAGCAGTGGATAAATCGAATAAACCTCGGCCATTAGAGGCAAATCACTCTAAAAGACAACACCGCTTAGAAATCCAACTTTAGCAAGCATACCTTACGGCGGCGAAAAACCTCCATCGGTGCATGGTGAAAAAACCCGCCTTCTTAGGTAATGGGAAACTATAATCCGGAGAAGTTTGGAGCGAAACCGAGACGCGAAAAAGCCAGACACCTATTTCTCTATCTTACGCCAGTTCGGGATAGCCAGGTAATTTGTGGGGCCATAAATCGTATGTCTACACGATAAACTGCAGGTATAGATTTATATGGCAATAACCGTATATTACACGTGCGAGACAAATTAGCCGCATACTTCTTAAGGGAGTCTGGTTCCAATCCCATGTGAGGCTGTTTGTCTTATTCTGATGTCCCTTCGTCGCTTCTTCTTCTGCCATTTCTCCAGACGGCTGCTTAGAAACCCAAGTCCAGTATCAAGGTCTGAAATTATCCACCAGGGTCGTTTAAATCCATTATTGCTATAGAACTATGAGACACGAGCATGTCGACTTACATCTAGGGCGCTGGATATTACATCTGTGGCCATCACTCAATTTTACAACTGCAACCATGGAGCGAGAGTGGCGTAATCATAAATAAAACAATACTGTTATATATATATATATATATATATATATATATATATATATATATATATATATATATATATATATATATATATATATATATATATATTCAATATTCCAAATTAATTCGTAAATTAAAATGCATTGTGAAATGCATCGGTTGGTCCTTCCTCATTTTAAGGAAGTATTGTCAATGTGATTTATGTTTCCTTCTCGTCTTTTGCCATTAAAATTGTGGGTCTTCGTTTAGGACAATTTTTGAATTTTTCTAATGAGCAACGAAAACAAGAAAACAACTACAAGACACGAAATTGTGGCAAGATTGTGGTGCATTCTCTGTGTGTTGGTCAGCACGACTACTTGTAATAACCCTATAACTATGTGCACTAACTCTATGACTACTTGTAATATAACCCTCTGACTACTTGTAATAACCCGTAAACGAAATAAAGATTATATTATACCAATAGTGCTTTACGTTGTTGTCTGCGTGTAAAAGAGCGTGTACACCTATGTTGATTGAGTACACCTACAATGCTTTTGTATATGTTTTTCCAGTTGCATCACAATATCGTATTGACTTTCAGATATTTCATGGGCACTGCAGAAAAATAACGCGCACGGCTTGCTTGTTGACCTAGAAAGCGAGACGATTGCTGTATGTGTATTTGCACTGGAGTCGTATCTTGGTCGTCGTGCTCTCCAACCAGAAAATATACAACCCTCTCGTCAGATAAGAACCTTAACATGATTTCCAAGGGAAACAACACGATACTTAAACATAGACAGGCCGTATACTAGTTTACTTTTGTTTTATTTGTGCTGGTATTAACCTAGAGACGTATAGTACATGTGTGTTTCAAGCCAGCTGGTGAAATGGAGTGGAAAGGATGAAGGTGGTTTATTTCACCGAGGAAAATTACAATTTCGTTCAACTCGGCTGGTTTTTCTCGACGCTCACGGACTCTCCTGGCTGCTTTGGACAACGGTTGGGAAAGCAGGCAAATATGGCCGGCACTCACTTCAGGTAAAACAAAATCCCTGGTCAAGGTGCCCTGGAATTTACCTGCCTTTGAACCAGAAGGGGCGGCTGAGTAGGTAAACACCATCTGAATCATGTCTGAATCCAGTCCCGGCTGATTTCCCTGGCAAGATCCGGGTTTGTTCTGCACGGAAATGATTCATCCGGGTGGAAAAACATATTGATGTCAGCCCGCTCTACCTCCACCGAGTGCTTTCCAATTAGTGCTTCCCAAAGAGACCTGCTTTGAAATATCGTTTGCTGGTAACAAAAGTGGGATATTGAAAAACTGGAAAGCCCTGTTATTCCTGACAGGCAGAATGCAATTATTCAACCGAGGAGTGTGGTTTCTAGTGTAAGTGCTATTTTTTTCGCGCGAGTTAGATATCGATATAATTATCTCAACGGGATGTGGTTCCAGATGGATATGCCATTCTGTTCTGTGATGATACGCTATCGATATCACACGAGTCGAGAAATCATTCGTAAACAACATCTACCATGTGGGAGCAATAATTACTCTAAATGCTACCGCTAGCTGATACCCCTTTTTCAACAATTTCGAATGCTGGAAATTCGTAGCTCCATATTGTTGGGATGGGGTGCTGGGCCGTTACGTGCTAGGGGGTCTGGGGATTGGGTTCTCGCCTTCACGGTATACCGTGATGTCCAGAACCCGGGCACAGGCTCTGTGAAATACTACCCCCAGTCTGTCTCATGCTAGCGGGCACTGCACTGGTCACCACATGCCGGGTTCAACTCTGGCCCTACCCTCATCCATATCCGAGAGTAGACAGCCCCCTAATAGCCACACACCTCTCTCAGAAAGCATTTTACACGCTCTTACTTTGAGATGTTGCACTTCTCCAGCCTATGATTTATTGACGATATCAGATGTAGAAAACTAGTAATATTTCATACCGTATACACTCAAAACTGCGAAAATTAATCTTCACTTTCGACACTTTTGCTTGACCCCTGAGTGGTCAAACGCACCGCCAGCACTTCGACCATTTTTGGAGGAAATCTGTTCACAGGACGCATTTTGGAACGATGTGAACTTTTCCAATGTTTTCCTGTGAGAATTACAGAAAAATCATCATTTGTCCCCCCGTTGGCAGCAAGTGTGAATTGTTAATGGAACTAGTAATATATGCGCTAGGGTTAGGGAAACAATTGAAATATTTAGATCGGTCAACATAACACAGTACGTAAGTTCAGTATATAATGGACACGAATCGACATGCTAGAAACTATTTTTCATTTGAAAATGTGCGCACTTACAAATTAAACCCAGTACCCATCAGATGCAAATGATAAGAAATATTAAATGATAAATGATACTTTATTTCCTTATCATATCGAATGCGGTGGTGATAACTATGTAGAATGTCAATACATTTCAGCGCATGGTGAGAGAGTATAAACAGATATTCTCGTTGTTAATGATATTACTATTGATGTATTGCTGATAATAGACAACAACGTCTACACCAATGACTTCTAAACGGATTAGGTCCTGCTCTATACATTTACATTAGGCAAACATGCAATTCCTTCATCAAACACTCTCCTTACTTCGACAGCCAGGAAACACGACACATCGTGCAAACCAAGCTAATTGCGAAAATGACTTCAAATCAATATAGAAGGAATTTGCCTATTTGGGTTGAATGTCACAAGTTATCTTAGTGTAATTGTTATTTATTTCACAGACTTCTGCGGTGTCACACACGGGCACCTGGACACGAGGGATATATCGATGAACCTCGATCAACTAGCTTAATCTTAATACCCGTTCATCCCTTAATGATATAGTGAGATATTAAGTCCAGTTCTGCTGACTGATTTATCAAGAACAGAGGGATTATCCATCCCTGCGACCATCTCTAGCGGTTAATCCGATCTGCATTCTAGCGGTTATTGATTTCTCTCCTGACTTATGACTAAGCCGCAGAGGTCGTGAACTCTTGCTGTTTCTTATCTTCTCACGGACCGCTACAAATTCCACGTCAGATATGGAAAATAATCAGTTTCATCTTCGGACAAAGGCATTAGAGGAGCTACTGCTGTTGTCCACTACACAGTGCGACTGTTTCGTTTCTCTATTTGGACCAGGCAGGAGAAGCAAATAACAACATCCACTAGCAATACACACACAATAATATAATATATTTATATATATATATATATATATATATATATATATATATATATATATATATATATATATATATATATATATATATATATATATATATATATATATGTGTGTGTGTGTGTGTATATATATATATATATATATATATATATATATATATATATATATAAATAAACTTTTATTTAATATGAATCTTCAACAGATGTTCTCGTCAGTTGTTTCGTTTTGGAGTAAAGCAGTAAATTGAAAAATAGAAAAATACATGTTATCATTTGCTCCAATGTGTATAGGGAAGTAGCTATTATTCGAGATAAAACTTGAATTAAGATTGATAATTGAGTTAACTAAATTTCCCCTGATATTCTCAACATATTGCCGCTCCGATGGTATTTTCCCACACTAAATTAACGTTGGCTCGCCGTGTCTCATGGAAAATTACATACATCTAGCGGCTAATATTTGGGCGGTGACGCATCTTTGTCAGAGGCCGTCAATCCGGTTGAAATATATCTCGAATATTTGTTGTGAAAAATAAATCGTTCTGGTCACACGACGAGATTTTGGAAGGGATCAACGAGGCGTTCCCGTCCGCCCCCCCCCCCCCCCCCCACTCAAAGTGTCCTACATTCAGGGGGGGGGGGGGTCTATTAAAGTATGGTGATGATGGCTATGGCCACTTTGAGTCCGGCGTGCCTAGGATAGTGGCCCCTTCAACTCTAACGAATCGAGCGAGACGCACCAGACCACAAATTGTGTGACCTACTTTCATCGAGCAAAAAAATGCATTTCATCACCTCATATAAACGAACCACAAAAAATGCAACGACAACGCTTAGAGCGAAGGAAAGGCGTGCGCATTCCCGCGAGGGGGAGAAGTTCTACTCGGCCAAGGCGGGCATATGCTGAGGGTCCTGGCTCGCTATGTTATTGATTACACCCTGCCTTCAAGGAGACACATTCTGCATGGATATCATACCATGCCCTGCATAATTTAACCTGTTTTTTTTTCTCTCGCTCTCGCTCTCTCGCATCTCCCATACTCTGTACACTGACGACGTCTTTCGAGCGCGGCTAGAACTAGTTTTCAGCTGCAGACGGAGAGCAGTGGATATTTTTCACGCTGGCTTTTGCCACCAAGTGAAAAAGGCACAAGTGGCTGCTCGGCGTGCCGGGGTAGAGTACACGCCACAGGGCCCCCCAGGGTTCAATGACTGATAACTAATTACTGCAAGGTATTACCCCCGTGGTTACCATGGGACCCGGGAGCAGATCCGGCAAAATCGTTGCCATGGCAACTCAATAGCTTACGTGGACGCCAACTGAATTATCTTAATCTAAAATGAAATAAATGAAATAGCTGTTTTATCAAAATCTATAAAAAGACTCCATATCATGCGCCAGAAAATTATTTTTCAATCCCTATGTTCAATTTACCTTTTTGCCTGAAAGAACCAAGTTGTTATATTAAATTTGGCAAATGTTGAAGTCGTTATTGTCATCATTGTTTGCGGCAAAAGCAGGTGGATGCTCTAATTGTAGAGAATTAGAACGTAAAAACAAGGTAAGTTGAAACTGAATGTCTGAATATCAAAAATATACACACAGTAACATAAACAATTTCTTTAAAAATAGTTTTTACTCATTGAATTTTATTTGTTGACGTGCAAAATTTATTTAAATGTAAAAGGGATTATCAAATAAATAATGCATATGAAGGAAAGCAAACGTGGAATATGAGGGAATTTTACATATTAGGCGTGGTATGAGATATTTCTTGAACTCCGCTCTCAATGATGGTCATTTCCCTCTGAAATAGACTGCGCTGGGAGGTACATTCCGCCATTGGTCCATAGCTGTCACCCATGATGGATATCCCCCTTCTGCCGCCAGCAGCGTCTCATACCCCTACCTCCAGGGGGGGGGGGGGGGGGGGGAGGGCATGCATACCCTCCATCTTTGTTCCCAAACCCAAAAAAGCCATCAACGGACCCGCACCAAATTGACCACAACCGTTTGAGAAAAAATATGAAAATCAGCCTGAGTTTTGTCGCTCACTCGATGAGTCTAAGCGGAGACTGCACCCAGTCTTTGGCAATTTGCATGCACGCGAGCCCACCCGCCATCGTAAATTCTTATGTAGGACGATAATAGGGCTATTTTAGCACGAACCTTGCACTTTGTATGATGTATATTTCCTCACTTTATTTCTGGCCGCCATACTTGTTTTTCCCTATAGAGAAACTGCGTATTAGGAAAACGACGAAATTAAAGCCAGTATTTGGATGAAAATGGTATCATTTGATGCTGTAGCGTGACGCGAAGGCGCCGATAATGAAAAATAGAGCGAAAGCCGGCGGAAATAGTACTTACCACGTGAACCAACATCAATCATGCCGGTGGAAACACCTCCCTCTTGTCCGCCGCCTCGTCACTAGATTTTGTCGATTTCCCGCCTTCCCTTCGCATTAAGGCACATAATGTCATAACTGAACAAACAAATGAATTTGTTACGAACGAAATTCGACAGAAAAACTCCATTAGTAGCCGGTTTTGAGCCAATTTTCCTCTCATAATGTCCGAACCGTTGACGTTGCCTCCTCGTTTGACCTCCGCCAGCCTATACCACGTGGTTTGCTCTCACCCAATCAGGACACGAGGATAGGGGTTCCCTTATATTATGCAAATGAGTCGACGCGCCCTGAACTGTGTTAATCAGGTCAGCAGTGATTTATTTCTTGCTCACTTTGCTTTTTGCGGCGAATCTTCGAGTGGTAGGTCTTCAAGAAAGTAGAGGAGAAAGATTCTCGAAAACTCCAAAGCACGACCAGTGTCGCATTTTTTACAGCACAAGATGTTTCGACATTTAATGGACATGTGACATATAGGGAGACCTTTGGCAGACCGGCGAAAAAATATCGAACTACAATTGATCCGTATCCTTCTCCTACGATAAGCTTAATATGAAATATGACACATTTCATGGTTCATGGTGAATTAAAGGGTTATTGGGATATTTGTTTACGCATGATCAGGAAAGATTTGCTTAGGTACCGTGGCCATGCGGCCACGCAACCAGAGATAAGTGGTCATTTTCCGCCACAGGGGCTGGGCAGCCCACCACGCCGCTTATGGGCATGACTGATCAAGCCAGACGTCTGTACTGGTTAGGAAAGCCAACTCAGACTACGTAAAACCAATCTTATATATATATATATATATATATATATATATATATATATATATATATATATATATATATATATATATACATATATATATATATACATATATATATATATATATATACATATATATATATATATACATATATATATATATATATATACATATATATATATATAAATATATA
>OZ012689.1:38019078-38034078 GCA_963942565.1 Maea johnstoni
ATTTTTCAAGCCGATAACATCTTCTACTTTTTATTGATATTTTAAAAACAACTACACCATTTTTTCTAGAGTTTCATAAACTCTTAATATAGATGCAGAGATTTTATTTCTTGTCACTTGGAAAAATATTTTCCTTCAGACCTCTTCCATTGCTTTATTTTTTTTTACCAATTTCTATCAATTGGTATTTGAATGTTTTGACTATATTCGGAGGGAATAGAAAATTATACTTCATACAATTGTTTTCAAATATTACCTCTTATTTCGAAAATCGATTTATTTTTTAAAACTCTATAAAATACCTGTTTGCCGGGTAATTTATTCTCATAGCAAGATTAAATGGAAGTGTCTACATATTTGTCAGCAAGGACATTGGCTAGATAAAGAGAAACGTCTCGCTCGTCTTCGAGTCTGTAAAATCTATTTGCAGTAAATAACCAACTGCGCTCTTTCATAGCAATATCTCATGAAGATAATATGTTTGCGGCATAAGCTGTTTCGCGCAAGCAGCCAATGCGGCAGTGTCAATTGATACAACTAGTTTAGCCGATCCTCAGATGAATTATAAATCTCACAGTCCATGTCATACAGCGGTCACATTTCTATATCAATTTTCAGGGCAATTTGCTATAATGTTGGAAATGTGGGCTTGCAGTGCCATCTCGTCATTTGGCAAACGACGTTAGTATTGATTTTGCTGAAATACGTTATATTTAGAAATGCGATCTATACGATTTCATCAATAGATGGTAGAGAGAATTAATGAGATTGTACGATTCTGGGCGGTAAGGAACATCTTAAAGGTCAATAGACGATAAATAGAAGGACGGTGTGAAGACGTCTGTATATAGGCTTTCATGTGGGTGGTTCAATTCAGGGCTAGTTAGTTGTGTGTATGGGAAACATTGCGTTCTTTGTTGGCGTATTGTTCACAGCCTAGACAAAGCGATAGAAGCACACAACGGTCCCCATAGAAAGTCCTCATTTGACATTCGTCCAGCGCTAGTATGTATGAATCAAATAGATGGATGATTAGAACAAATAGCGAGGAAAAGAGGACTTTGCGTTTGGTTTCTTATCTTCACTCATATATGATGATTTCGTATTTTATTCTCAATTCTAATTAAGTAATGTAGAAACCAACATGGCGGACACGCAGGCACTGTGTCCGCTGGTTGAGTATCAACGAAGTTTATATGCTACGCAGGCTTTATTACCAGTTTTATGTTATAGCAACAACGGTTATCTTATTAACAAGCAGGTTATGATTTTAATGCTATAAACGAGCACTTAATAAGATGTTACTTTGAAAATACATCTATAGTATACACTCGCGTATTTTCAGGCCGCTGTCGTGTTGATGATCCAAATAAAATGAGTCGTAAAATGTATTTTACGTGTATCTTTATCCTTGTTTAATCTAGTGCTTTATTCCTGTATTAAATATATATTTACTGCATGGTTTTGGAAATGTCGCAGTGAGTACTTACTTGGTACTGATCTGAGGTCTTATTTTGCCAATACGCCTATTCGATCTAAAACCTCGCGTAATGATAAAATCAAGTATATAGTCATGTTTCGAAATATTTCCTTTACATTTCCAAACATTAATATAAATACTAAAAATATGTGTTTATAAACAGAAGGGAAAACTTTTTAAACTCAATATCATGGAGTGCATGCCTCTTTAGATATCACAGTTAGCAAACAGACAAAGTAAACCAATTTTGTACAGTTCAGCTACGGAACAGAATTAATAAAACTGTAATATTGGACAAAACATGTACTCATTTGTCTACAAATAATTATTTGTTGATATATATTTCCTCGAAATATTATTTTTCGTTGAATAAAAATATTATTTTTCGTTGAATATATTGTTTTCGATGTATAGTTGTTTTTGTTATAATACAACAGACGATACAAACGACGACGAAAGTCTTTTCTAAACATGGCATTCGAATTACATCTTCATATTCACATAGTTACACTGTTCACTATTTCTGTGTTTTTGACTTTCAACGAAATTCCTTGAATTATCATGTAAATAAGAGTAATCGTATACATTGAGGTTTCCATTGTACATCGAAATACATGCATATGTATGCATAGCAAGCTCACGGATAACCATCTCCTTCCGTCGATTCATTCATACTAGTGTTGCGATAACAAAAAGCATGAACGATGAATGGAAAAAAGGATAAAATCAATCCTAATAACATGTTAAAGCTTTTAACTTTTAAAGAGGATAATACATGTCGAAACACATGATCACTTATATACTAAGAGTACGGTCACTGTACCTGTTCAGATAGTACGAAAACATCGAAAGAAATACGAATATATATGTGCAAGATGTTTGATATATTTGTTGTTCTTGATCGGTCAACGTATACAATGAAATAAATAGCATTCAAGTGTACAAAATATTATTTTACTTCAATCAGAATATTTACTTTCGTTCTGTTAAGACTTCCCGTCAATTTGTATATTTTTATATTAAGTTTTCACGCATTCATTCGTTATTCCCTAACATTAAATTTCCCATAGTTTACTTATTTTATATCAAGATGCTGTTAACTTAAATTCTTTATTTGGATTAAATTTTCCTTGATCATCTAAGGGTGTCCTTCGAGGAACAGCTGTCTCAACACAACCATATGATATATAGTATAACATGCCTTATACTTCAATTAGTGTATATATGTGCTTCAAATTGAGAGTAATGTTATAAACTTACACCAGTAAAATTATACTCATGTTGAACTGGTTGTGTATCAAAGTGTGGATTTGCATTCGATTAACCACAGCCTACCCTCCCCCTGTTTGCACTCGTTCTCCGAATAAAATGCGAGACCTGATGTCGCGGTTGTAACGACCTTGCTGAGACCTTTTACGCTGCAGTTGAACCTTGTTCAATAAATATGCAGTAAGATTATTACGTATACAATATAAATTAAAACAACTATGTCATCCATAATTAACGTTTATTTCTTGTTCATCTCTGCGACCATGATCCCAGCGACCCTACTATTCAGATAATGTTGAGTATTCCGAATGTTACCCGGCCAGAGACTGAATTCATACTATCTATATGTGCAACCTACACATGTTTTTAGTCTCCTATTCGCCCTTATACTGCTTTTCATGCATTTATTCATGTTAGCTAGTTTTAAATATGAATGCCCTTCCTCCCACGACGCTCTTTCTCGAATGATAATACCAGAGGACGCCTTCGAGCAATGCCCTATCCTAAGCATAAACCAATGCTTTTCGTATGCAAAACAGATGTCCTAAAATGCATTACTTGTATTATATCATGTCAGTCTACAATGAATGCTCAGCATCCTCTTCTTAGAGAGGAATGGTATTTATATGGAAAACAAAACATAACAAACCAATCTCGACCCTCCTTTTGAAAGAGGCTAAGGTGAGCCACCTTATTAGAATTGTCACGTTTTTTACGAGAGCGAATTTGCCGAGGGATTCGGAGGAAGAGGAATGGAGCAGTACAAACAGGCTGCTGCTTATTGATTAGCTTGGCAATACGTGCGTATTGTTAAGAGGGAAGGAGTTTTCTCCAGGCAAGCAGGCCAACTCTCCAGTATTGTTTATCACCTTGTAGCAGCAGGCCAAGGACGCGTCAGCAAGTAGAATTTAATGCACAATTCCGTTAGCTGTAGTTCTCTACGGTACGAAAGCTGAGCACTCCTCACATTTCCATGTAGTATACTGGCACATCAAAGCAAAAAAAGATAGATGATCAAAATTTGAACGTCTCTACATCATAATTAAATATGCTGTGGGGCCAAAGAAGTTCTGATAATTAATTTGTAAATATGACAAGTGGGTACCTATAATAGTGCATACATGAATAATTGCTAGCAAGGCATTCCTTTAGGGATCTACGGCAATTTAATGAATGCGTCGAATGTGGTTGTAGGGATTCACTGGTAATTGAAACAAAACGAATTTAGAATAAGTGTTAACAACATTTTCAACAGTTTTAAAAAGGAATTTGCGAAGTTTATCCGTCAAATAATTATATTACGGTCAATAGTCGTATAAAATATTTTACTTACAATTATTCGTATAAATGTTCAACAACAAAGGTGGGGAATATGTGGATAACCGATTTGACTGGAAATCCGTTTTACGTTTGAACGAAAAAGAAATCAGCAGTATCCAAAGTGATACGATTAAAATACATGTTACGGTAAGGACTCATTTCAAATTAGGTCTGATAAATCAATTATTCCATTAAGTAACATTTATGTTGTTTTGAAAAAATGAAATAAAAATCAAAATCGATTCATACAATTGTGTAATTTCTAAGTTTACAAAACTAGACATTGGAGTAATTGATTCTTTTCATACATGAACTATTCCATGTTCCTGATTCATAAATAACCCTTATTGCATATCCCGAACGAACATCATCGAATGTGCGTTTGTGAATATATATATATATATATATATATATATATATATATATATATATATATATATATATATATATATATATATATATATATATATATATATATATATATATATACATATACATATACATATATATATATATATATATATATATATATATATATATATATATATATATATATATATATATATATATATATATATATATATATATATATATATGTGTGTGTATATATATATATATATATATATATATATATATATATATATATATATATATATATATATATATATATATATATATATATATATATATATATATATATATATATATATATATATATATATATATATATTGTTTCGAGAGGTTATCCTGAATATCATAATGCTGTTATTCTCACAGCGATCGACCCCTCTGTCACGACATACGGCCATCCGTTATAGCAGTTTTAGAACAAAATTAAATAATGTTTTTCATGTCTATATATTTCCACAATCGCAGAGGACGTTTATGGATTATATACACCTTTACTTGTGTTACATAAACACGACGTTCAGTAAATGTGGAGGTTCAAATGTAAAACATACTATGGTGATGTCCGGGTCACTCACTTTGAATTTTCCATTAATATTGTGATGAGTCCAGTGTCGCGCTAATGCATATAGATTGGAATTATGCAGAGAGGGCATGTTCTTTTCACACGAGTTAAACACCGACTTCCTTCTTTTCAACTATTTACGATGTACTTTAATAGTCAATTTTACTACTTGAATAATTTGATGAATTCACTGGGATGGCGGTATAAAATGGTGCTGATGTTGTTTGGAGCAAGGGTGATAAAATGCTAACATGGTAACATGGTGAAGTATCGTGTTGAGAGATGGCCAGGCATATATATATATATATATATATATATATATATATATATATATATATATATATATATATATATATATATATATATATATATATATATATATATATATATATATATATATATATATATATATATATATATATATATATATAGTCATACATCAGATGAGAAATTGTACTATCAGTAACATGTACAGAGAATCTTATTCGAAATAATGGCACAAGCTTTGTGTTACCCTAATACAGATTAGATGCTTTAAATTTGATACGTAAATACTGGTTGCAAAATACATATATATACATCATCTGTTAAACCCGTACAATAACACCTTTGTTCCTAATGTGAAATTGAAATAACCTCTTTAAAGTTTTGAAATGATAACATTGCAAAGACCGTGGGTACCAGCAGTATTCATTTCATCGAAGACTTTTCTTTAATTCATACACTTACTTAGATAGTATGCGAAATAAAGATCTTCTGCAAAATGCTCTTTAGTAGAATCACCCTATCTAAGGAGAGTAAATTCTGGGACATTTCAGATTCCATCATTCGGCAGGAGCTCTGATATCAATTATTCTAACGCAGGTTCATCTAAAGGTTAAAATCGCCTAGTGCAGATGTGAAATCCCATCTCGCTCACACTTTGCTTCGGGAACCACCGGGGCTGCGGGGCCATGCCCATAGCGGGCAAAATTAGAATATATTCTTTACCTTGAAATCTTATAGCCAGGTAATTTCCTGGCCAACGTGTGCTTAAATGATGAGTCAACCTGCTTTGATATTCCCCATAGGTGACGAGTCCCCCCGCTCTCGCATGCCTTGCCGTGCTTCATCATTCCCAAGAGTTGTCGACAATTTCACCGGTCCCTCGACTTCTTGCGTGCCGCCAATGCTGAGTGTATAAATTTTAGATGTTTGGCTTGCAGCTCTGTGCTGCCGGGCCCCTGCAGTGAACTCAGGGTTGAGACAGGAGGAAGGCCTTCTTGTCCTATATTGCAGCGTAATGGCCGCGTAAAAACACCTTTTATACAGAGCAAGTGCGTATATTATCTGGGGACGTGACGGCCTGTACGGCGGCTCTTAAATAAGGCTATGTAAATACCAACGTAAGAGTACCGTTGTCAGTTTGGCTAAGTCGCCGACCTTCGGGCATATACCACGATATACGGCTGAAAACAAACTACGGCGTGTGTGTGTGTAGATATCGTGTATGTACACATACACATGAGCTTGCCTGAAACGCATCCAAAACACTGGCAGCGTGTGATCAGAATATTCTGATAAACTAAGGCACGCGATAGAATGAGTTCTCCCGAGCACCATTGCAACGTCTTTGCATAACAAACAAGCCTTTTTTTCTCGAACACTAGCTAGTCGCAGCCCCGAGTATAGAGCCTTTCATACATTAATTTATGTTCCCCAGCTTTAAATATGAATGGTTTCAATTCTGCAGGCTTCGCTCCTGTATGATACACGTAGTAAAACTTATAAAATATATCTACTAAATCATCGAAATTCCGTTTTGTTTAAGACAGCCGGAATTATCGTATACATCGTATTATATTGCATTTTAAATGGTGTACTGTGCTTGAACATTCGCTGTCCATTATTAAACATGTCTCAATGTTTTGTAAGGTCAGTGCGATTGCACTCTCAGTGGCGCAGTTCTGATTTATATCTCATTTTCAACGAAATATATAGAAATATCAAATACGAATATGAAACAAATTTCAATTTATCGAATAGTTGCCTTTTGTGATTTATTTACAACCTTCTATATTCAGAATTCCAAAGTTGAATTAGGGAAATTGCTAACTAACCAATGCCTCTATGGGAGACTGTCAAGATGCGGCAAAATGGCTAGATGTATATGCTATCTGATTTTTATTCCTTTTCTCACACATTTTCCAAATTCATATCAACGAATAATTAGGGAATAGCACTTTAGGATCCCTAACGAATTTTTTGATGAAACTTTTTTTTCAGCCATATTAGTTGTGATTTTCAGTTGGTTTTATATGAATCACAGTGAATGAGGAACGCAGGTGCTATATATCGAAATAATGCTCATCTCAAAAGTAATCTTCCAACACAAATATATATTTGAGCTGCAGAGGGCCTGGGGAGGTGGAAACTTTGGCGACCGTTAACGAAATTATTAGCTGTTCAACTAAAAGCTTGTGCAGCAAATTTCCTGGCCGGGTTGCGTGGGCTCGACGCGATCACTGGAGGCAAGTGATTCGAGGCTAATTAGAGCGTCTTCCTGGCAATCTTAACGGACATAACCTTCGTAAAATGTCCAGTAAATGTCTATTTTCGCCGGGTCTAAGCAGGGGCGAGCAGGCCCGGAAGTGTCGAGGCTGAAGCGAATTTCCTAGTTAATGCACATCACGGTTGGGGTCAGAAGTCGTGCCCCGCTTCGGTCCCCCTGCTCCTGACCCCCATTTCCCCAGCCATTTCCCCCCATGTCCCCCGCCAATTTCAGATCAACCTTAAAACCCGGTAAACTTTACCTGGCCGCCCCACCCACAGGCACATTGACTCAAAACTAATCTGCATTCTCCCTTCGCCCCAGATGAAAATTTATATTTTATTATATTCTATAACGCAAGACAATCTTATTAGCAGTTTATAAATGTTCCAACTCTTGACCCTCGCGTCTGACATTCAATATCCATTTCCCTCACAACTTAAAACTAGTGCATCTTAATAGAAGCTTCCTTTCACCGCGATGCTGTGCTAATATGTCACTAATTACTTTATATAAGCCATTATCATTTGCTGGAAAAAACTCTATGTGTTGAAACATCGCGATCCATTTCAAAGTAGACGATCCAACTTGTGGCCCCTAAGCATAATAGCCATTAATCCTAAGTCTGGGGCAGACTAGTTATTAAGCTTAGTTGTTTTTGTGGTGAGAAGGACACGAGGAGAACAGGCCAGAGCGGCCTAAATGAATCCCTTTACATTAGCTACTAGTTCTAGGTTGGAGGCTAATGAATTAAATGAAGATTACACCAGAAAGGACGTTTAGCTCATAGAGAAGGCATCCCCGCTCGGTGACTTTCTTGGGAAGCCATTCGCCCGCATAGACAGTGATGTTTTAGCCAAGGTAGACCCTTGAGTCTCGTCTACAGACTTGTCGCCTCAGCGTGATTCCGTTTGAGTAATTTGCAAATGCTGTTGTTGTTTGCAATCTCTTCAGCGACGATTTCGACTTGATGGTCCATATTCCTCTCCCTAGAGGTCCCCTCAGATGCAGATGAATAAAACAAGAGCGATGATGTCTTATATTGGACACATCATCCAAGCAACTCTATTCATTATGCACACTTAATACAACGTGAAACACAAGTTAAAGTTTTCCCTATGTCATCGTTAAGGTGTAAAGCTGAAAGATATGCGCACTTTCTTATCATTAGTAATGTTTAGCAGTCCAAGAAAGGCAATGGGACGTTTTTGAAACATTTCCACCAATTCTAAATGAAACAGCAAAAGTAGTAGTAGTAGTAGTAGTAGTAGTAGTAGTAGTAGTAGTAGTAGTAGTGATAAGCGAAAGTAAATCTGTAGAAGTAGGTGATATAATAGTGGTTAAAATGTAGACTGAACGTACTCGAAATTTATTTACCATTAATATGGAATGAGTCAAATCGAATTAAAAATCAAACTAAACATGCCATCTAAATCTTAGGAGGCTCCATACCACTTTGTATTGGTTTTGAAATAGGCTCTTTACAGCGCAGCATGCTCTCTAGTCTTTGGCATTATATACATTCCTCTAGCAGTATCTTAAGATTAACGTGTTGAATTAAGTAATGCAACTTATATGATATAAAGTATTTAACATTAAATAAAGAAATCGATAAATGGATGAATTGATTTACAACTGAATGAATGAATTTATAAATTAATTATTAAAACAAATAAATGGACGAATGAATGACTGAATCAATGTATGAATATATGAGTGAATAAATAACTACAAAAATACATCATAAATATATATTGAATAAATAATAATGGATGAATAGAATAACGCTAGAATGAATGAATGTATGAATAATGAATGAATAAATAGATAACTAAATAAACGGATAAATGAATAGCAAAATAAATGAATAAATGAATAAATGAATAGATGAATAAATAAACAAATTGATAAATAGAAGAACAGGTAAAAGAACAAATGAATAAACAAATGTGATTGATCATAAATGAGAATACGTAATGTATCTCTCTCTCTCTCTCTCTCTCTCTCTCTCTCTCTCTCTCTCTCTCTCTCTCTCTCTCTCTCTCTCGGCAGAGAGAGGGGGTGGTGGGGGATGGAGAGTGAGAAGCTAGCTACAGCAGCAGGATGATGAGGAGGAGGGGGAGGATACAGGCTGCGAGGAGAGCTACACAGCAACAGCAGCAGTAGCAGGCAGCAGCAGCGGTTTGAAATAATGATGGATGGTAGTGAAGCAGAGAATCAACTCTTTCATCTATCTTGTGTCTATGTGGAATCCACTAATCTACTTCCCCTGTCCAGCAAGGCCGATATCGGGTCCGCTAATGGCTGCCGGCTTCTACTCGCCTGAATGTCGAAGGTACACGCCGTGTCAGATGGCGGCGGCAAACCACTTCCAGGCAACATGCTATTTTAGGTAGTGAAGAGCAGTCGCATCATCAACAGCAGCGGCTCTTTTAGCAGACATTCCCCGCAGTTGCAAACTCAACTAATGGCATGTTTACTTGTATTTACGGATTCAAACATCTCGCTGCTAATTGTAATGTACGGTGCCATATGTTGTATTGACGCATTATGGCCCCGAATGGCATTATAAATATGGTCAAACAAATATTTTGTTTTAAACCAACAAATGTGTTACACTAAATTTGTAATGAATCCCATTTACAAATGGAATGTTGAATTCACTATCAGTTATATTTCATCACTTTATTACTGCACATTAATAATTTAATCCTACATTTTGATATCTCAGTCGTTTGTCTTATTTACACTTTGATTAAATGAAAAGTAAGATAATCTTCAAAATTGACTTTAGTTGTACAAGACACGCGTTTACTTAGATACCATTCTTTAGTAATCCATGAATTGCGAATCACATTCTAATCTCAAATCGTGATATTTTGTTCAAATAAATCATTTAAGGTTCTAACTACTAGTATGTGTTGATGACGAGACGTTCAAATACATATTTCACATGAAATGTCCTTGTGACATATGTTAATTTTTGTATTCGATGTGAACGAAAAGGGGCGGTCCATATATATTTAAATGCTTTCAATTGATATGATAAAATTGTTTTCGAAACACTATCGTATATCAAACGATAGTGGTGCAGGTAACTCTGGGCTACAATCCATTATGAAAATAAAACTGATTTTAACTAAACGTATAAACAAAAGGGAAACTATCGTTATGTAGTACAAATTTCAATAGTCTTAATTTAGTCATGAACTATTAACCTAAAACGTATTTTCATCTAGAAATATGAAGACCGATGCAGATGGACGTAAGTTTACTAATTTATACACAACGAAAGAAATTGTAAAACACACAAATACGTCATCCATAAAATGTCCAAATTACAATCAGGTATAAAGAATTTGTTCGATGTGTGAAGGATTATTTTTTATAGTTTCAAGCACTGTTATATATTTTGTTAATTGTTTTTTTTCTTCTTTTTTATTACGATTACGTATCGTGCCAAGTGGGAAAATGAACAGGCAATGTCATTATCCTTCTGTTACAAATGTGATAACAATCACTAAAAAGGCGTTTGCCCCCAATACTTGTAGTATCATGTAGTAGTGCCCCAATGGGAAAATAATCACAGACTTTATCGTTCCTGGGCTACAATTATGATGCAAACCTACTGCGAGTCTTTGACCCCGTGCATACTTGCTGCACTGGCGTGATTTAAATACGCCCGTCCCACTACTACTACTATACTCGGCAGCAGCATACACGGCGGCCTGCGCTGGCTCTCTGGGAGCTCATTGCGAGTCCTGACAGCGCTCATTGGGCACGTCCTGGGCAAAGCATGGGAGAATTCTCGCTTTTCTCGAGTTTACCAGGCTGGTCAGGGCCACAGGGACCGCTTGATGAATATGCGGGAGAGGCGATAAACTAAGCGGGGACTGGGTCAGATTCATCCGTATTCTTCTCCGCAAGATCTTCGTGAAACCCCCCTGATAGCACCAAGTGCGGCCAGATACCATACCCAAAATGCTTTATACCGGCACTTAAGGTTTCTCCCGGCTTCCGTGGGGAGAGCCATTCGCCTCCCACGGAACCCAGCTCGCCTGTTCCCGTACTGATAACTGAACGACGCTCTGAGCCTCTGACTCCGCAATACACGACCGAGGCTCGCTACGCGGCGAGCACATCCACATAAATTATACAAACAACTCGTAAAACCTTCCACAGTGCTGGCAAAGAAAATGAAGCAATTTCTTGCTTTGCTCACGGCCGCCTTGCCGGCCAGGGAAAACCCCTTCGTGAGGCGGTGGCACCATCTGTGTGCGCCCGCAAAGACTAAATCTCGATAGATCTCTGGAGATCTCAACTTCTGCTCGGCCTTACAGCAGCACACAGCGATCAGAGATTTCCTAGAGCTCATTTCCAAGGCGATAGGTCTGCTGATGCTGTAGTAAGAGTTGCACAGCGGGATGGTAGAGGGAATATATTAAAGATAATTAAACATCTAGTCCCGCTGTTGCAGTTAGTCATGTGTAAATACATTTAACGAAATATCCGAAACTCGTCATTGCTTATCAGAAATACAATCACTGCATTTTATCTATATTCAATACATTTCTGTATAATATAAAATTTATCTCGACATAATTTCAAGAGCATATCAAATGCTTTTTCGTTAAATGACATCTGCTCATGACATTAAGCTTATTGCACATAGACGAAGTAGAATCTAAAACTAAATATTGCAACATCCAATAAGAACATCATTTATAGGGAAAGATATTTTTTCAACTAAAGTTTTCAGCTTATTTGATATCCTACGGAAGGTCTTCCACCTAAAGGAGTAATCAAATAGATACCAAGTCGGATGATACGACCAGCGGTTCAAAATACATCAGGTTGAGTAAAACGAAATCATAGACAACAATCTTAGGAGCAGTTTAATTTTCTGGTGGTTCCATTTGAGAGATGGATTTTCTGCTGTTTGTGTGTGTGGTAATAGGTGAGATGGGGTTTGGATGGGTATGGGATGGGTTTGTGATGGGGGTGTTTCTCACACAGCAGGTGTACCCAGCCGCCATACTGCCCCATTAGCTAACCACCATTAACTCCAGCCCTACTGCGGCCAACGTGCCATGTCCGCGGGATCGAAAAGTCCCAATCTGCCTTATCTACCAGATTGCAATCATCTGATAGTGGGGGCTATGGGCGTGGGGAATGGTTTTAGTAATAAGATAGCAGGCTGCTAATTACGTAATAGAAGCGGCAAAGAGATCAAACTAGGGAAAGTAGTTCAGGTAGCGGTGTCTCAAAATGGTATTACAGAACTAAGTTGTTCCTATCAAAGTTGTCAATTGCTTGAAAAAGTCATGTACTATTCCAGTAAAGTTTTTATTGGAGTTTCTTTCGATTTTCTCTGTAAGAATACTACAAAAAGGATATATATTCGTACAATATATGTATTTGTTCGTATTGAATTCCCATAAGTGATGATACATTCTGTGGTCACTATTTTGAAGCTATTCGTCAGTAGAGCCATTTCTCAAATGATAAACTCGATTGCCCATTCTCAGGCAAGGGAGGTGATCTTCTCTATAAAACAAAATCTTGTGCGAATGCTATGGGTTTTAATGATCCTGTGTGCTAGATATTCATGAATAGACTGATACACGTTCGATATAAACTGTATGAATATATGTTTGGCTCAACTTATTACCTAGCCATATTCAGATTGTATTTTATGTGCGATATATGAGTGACTTTTATCAGGGCCACATTCAAGGAATTAAAGCATTTAAATAATGAATTAAAGTGGTGTGATTAAAACAAGGTATGATATTTAAGGCATAGATAGAGGTAGCTGACTCCTTGAAGACTTTCGGATGCAAGTGAGAGTTATGGATTTGTGGTGGTGTAGGGGGACCAGGTGAGATAAATGATAGGGTTGAAAAAAGGAAGATGAATAGAGGCGATAAAACTAGTTGTGATGGCGGGCAGTCTGGCCAGTTTCTCAGGTGTGCGTCTGTATAACATTCATCATCTCACCCCTATCTCCCCCTGCCCATCTCCACGGGTTGCTGAACCCGGCATTGTAGGGCACCCCACATCGGGCAAAGGGGACACCCTAGCCTTCAACGCGATATCGAGTGAGTACCCACAGACCTGGCCAGTCCTGGCTCCCAATCAAAAGACCCTGAATAAATAATAGCGAATATTAATCTCAAAAGGATATCGCTTTAAGGGTATCGCAGGAGCCTCGCCAGGGGTGGGCCCGTTGTGTTGGCTCGGGTGGGCAGGTGTTGGAGGGGCAGTTCTCAGGTTTTGTGGCATGTGGGTCGAACACCCTATCTGCCTGCCCCCTGGTGGTCAGATAATTGTACGGCGGGGGATGGGACTTACGAAATCCTAAACCCACGAAGACGCAGAAAGTTCCGACGAATGCTCTCCGGACACAATCGAATGGGGTTGATAAATGGTATTAATTATGGGGAAAACATGATTAGTGTAGGCGATGACTTATCAGCTGCTTGCAGAAGGTCAAAAGCCTAGGGGTAGCGCAATGTCACACATGTAGAAGTCACTAGGACAGCGGACAACGGACAGCAGCACGACTGGACGTCACTGGCCATTGGCCAATCCAGGCACGGTCAGGCACTGTCTTGCGATAAGAGGAGAGAGAAGTAGGGGGTGCTGGATATGATAAGTAGTGGGAGGAGGAAGGGGGGAGATGAGGGGGGCACAGCCATGGCCAGGAACTACTTTCACAGTATTAACCCCATACTGACCGAACCATCGACTCCGTATAGATCCTACCCACATAGAACTATGTCTACCCTAGAAAACCACGCAAACAACACAAGTTACACCCACATATGGACCCTATACATTCCAAACATTGAGACAGTCATAGTGATGATGTAGGCAGTATACTGAACGATCAAAGTCTTGAAAGTTTTTAATATAAGACATGATCCACATACAAGTACAAGACAGTCGTTGGAAACCACGTAACCATATAATGAAACCATGGGTTACACATACAACTGACAAGTCTGTCCTCGGAAACCAATTCGTTCTGTACTGATAAAACCATGGGGTTCACATCGAGTTTATGCAAAAATCTATTATTGAAAACCATACACACAGCTTGAAGTTATACTTAGCTACCCATACGAACCATTCGAAAGCTGCTATGACAATATATGTAATAGTAGGAACGAATAGGTCCTCTATCGTTTTTAAAATCTGAAGCATAAAGTCTACAAAGTCCTTAACAACAAATCATATTAATGTTTGTCGTAGAAAACCATAAACACAACTTCAAGATATAACTACGTAGACAGCCCACATAGCCTACCGAAGAAATGACTACCATGATGAGTTATATAATATGAAGAACGAGTATATTCTATAGCGCTTTGAATCCAAGCATATGACTCTGCAATGGAAGACAAGCAGTTCGACAACTTAGAC
>OZ012689.1:38036578-38049078 GCA_963942565.1 Maea johnstoni
TTAAAGATCAAGAGGGTAGAAGCGGTGACTAAGGATGTTCTACCGTTACATTTTTTTAAAGTTAAAAACATCCCATACAAAGGTTCCAGGGATAGAAAGTAGAGAGTTTGGCTTTCTTTTGTAGGGATGGGAGGGTTTATGGAAATGATGGAGGGATGGGAGGTTTGTGGAAATGAAGTCGCAATGAGGAGGATCGCGTGTGTTATCCTGTTATCCGGCTGTGGAGATTGGCGAACTGACAATGTGTCCCTGGGTGCACGGAATAGCCATTAGTCCACGTAACTCATCGACTACGCACTAATAAAATCGACAAGGTCCATTTTTCACTCCTTTTCCTGTTAAAATGGCCCTAGGATTCCCCTCACACAATACTGGCTGTCTAGATTGGAATGTCCACTAAATGACTAGCTCTGTGATGTCCTTCACTCACGTCTACCGCCCCCCCCCCCCCCCCCATCCCTAATAGAAAAGTCAAGAAGTTATGTTTCTTGGGTTACTGTCATCAAGTTTGTTTAGGTCATGCTTGGCCTACTGTGGACTGAATAAAAATGACTCAAAAATAAAAAAAATGTTTTGTTCGATCCATCTATTATTAGATACATCCGGAAAAGCCTCATCGAATGGATGTATCATACGTTTGGTTTCACAAGATTTTTGAATGAGGGTTGTAGATTGTGTTCTGGTCAACATTTCCCCTTGATACCGCATTGACCGGATTGATTAGTAGAAGACACAGTTATGCGCCCACTGTGATAACTTCTAGGGATACATAGAAATATACTATATATGACATTGTTTTTATACCATATTAGAGATTTACTGGAAAAGTAGAAAAATGATATTGTGAATGGATTACTGTGACAATGTTCTTTTTTGAAAGGGAAAAAGTGGGATTCATTGTGTTTTGTTATTCTGACGATTCTGTTGGTACTAGTGAAACAATTTCGACATTGAGCTTATATTTAGAAGTGATTTTGATTTACTAACTTATACTTCATTTAAGCTGGGAAATCCTAATGACATTTAAGAGACACTTATTTATTAGTACAATATTATGAAACGAAATTCCTAGGCATTTTATACAGCGAAGCGAAATAGCGTGCCATCTCAGCCTAGTTTCGCTTTGCTAGAAGATTGCTCAAGTAGTCGATTTCAAGTGCGCTGTGTCTCCTTTCGGGGACTGCTAGACATTTGCGAGATCACTTGTCAGAAAACTGACACCGGCTTGTCAGAAGAGGCAGCGCCGCCGTACCAATCCCGTGCCTCAACGGACGACTTGTTGCGAGGCCGGCGAACTGGGCCCGGCGAGGAAAAGCTATGCGCTATGTATGTGAAGTTGACTAGAGAAAGATGGCGTACGTAAACAAGATGAACAGGAGCTAATCATCCGGGCATCTTGCCCGCATAGCATGTCGATTTCGTCCGTGTTCATTTCCCAAATCATTTGTCACGCACAGCCAATTGCGTCTTCCCCGGAGGAGTTTTCCAAGCGGGGAAGGTTTTTCTCAAAGAAACACGGATGGTCATTTTTCTTAATATTGGAATTTATTCAAAATAATTACGGTCTGGCAAGATCGACCGAATCGTTCGTTTCCTTAGCCGAGGCTAAATCGAGGCTCGCTGCTTCCATCGCGTGCCAATTAATGATAAGATAGCAAATTTCGTAATCCTTTGGAATGCGCTTAATCTCCCTGATAGATTAACGCGGTCAAGGTCAGCCAATGTTAAATGCTTACCCATAAGTCTTTGCGGTGCTTCTACCTAGTGGGAAATCGAGTTACGTCAAGGCAATTTTAGCTTTTTCTTTAATTAGCTGGGATTGGAGATGGGGTGGGTGGGGAACGGAGATGAAATTAGAAAGATGGTGCTGATATTATTTTCCCTATCGGTTTTGCCTTCACAAACTCTACTTGAAATTCATTAGACAACCTCAAGTTGGAATCCCCGAGACAGCCCTAAATTTGGAATTCCTCGGACAGTCTCAAGTACTTGGAGTCCCTAAGACAACTGTAGATTGGAAATTCCTTAGGCTGTCTCAACTTGGAATCCCTAAGGCAGCCCCATATTGGTAATTCCTTAGACAGTCTCAACTTTAAACAGTATCAATGTAGACTTAAATAACAGTAATTACATAGAATACCTGAAACAGCTTAAACATAAGTCACTGTATGGGCAGCCTTAGCTTTTACCCCTTAGGCAACTTGACTTGGAGTAAGCTAGGCAGCCAAAACCTGAACTCTCTCTGACATCGTCAACTTTCAAGTCTGGAATTCCTCAGACAGCCTCAACTTAGAAATCTCTTACAAGACTCAACCAGGATATCCCTTAAACAGCCTCAACTTAAAAATCAATCAAACTGCCCAATTTGGAATTCCATATATAGCCTATATTGAAAATCCTTTAAACTGCCTCAACTTCGGATCCTTAAGCCGTCTTCAATTTGTTAATCCCTTGAACAGCCTCAACATGAAATCCCTTAGACAGCCTAACTTAGAATCCCTTATACAGCCTCACATGACACGAGTGAACCTGACATAATCAAAGTGGCAACTATTAACAGTTCTAGCGAGAAGTATTAGGTCTATTACAATGATTAGGGACGACGGCGCTTATAATACGTTCTCATAGCCGCCCCTTACGCTGCCTAAACCATTACGAGTGAACTTGGCCGAGTATCAACGGCAACTATTAACAGCTCTAGCGAGAAATATAACGTCTTCCTGCTATTTCATAAATTGCTCATTCTCTTCCACCACTTTAATTATGTCCATTGATTGCGGAGCAATGGCCTGTAAGAAACTGACCAATTGGCCACATCGTCAGATATGCATCACATATATTACGAGTAACTTCGAGAAGACCCATTACAAAATTGTACATTACTGAACTTAAAACTGCATAGTATTTAAGTGATTATTGGAGAGGTACCGGTATGTGCAAAATCCATTGTCATGATATACACACACACACACACACACACACACACACACACACACACACACACACATACATATATATATATATATATATATATATATATATATATATATATATATATATATATATATATATATATATATATATATATATATATACATATATATATATATATATATATATATATATATATATATACATATATATATATATATATATATATATATATATATATATATATATATATATATATATATATATATATATATATATATATATATATATATATATATATATATATATATATATATATATATATATACTAGTATAACAAATCCGTCATAAGATGATGGATAAGTCATGATACTAAAACGTTGATGATCATATAACATGAATATATCTGTCTTAACTAATGGGAATTTGATGTCACCACAAGAACATTTATCACAAACTATCATGATGATAATTTTGAATGTATGTAGCTAAAGGTCAAGCAACATCCTTCGACACATTAGGTCATACACATGTATTTATTTATTTTACCTGAAAATTAAGATGAGTAACACACACTCTTGCAGTTAGTATTTTCCATTAACAACAAAATCATGTACAGTATTCTCACACCCTGGCATAAAGGATTGCTTTACAATTCACAGATAGAGGTGTTTTCTGAAGAACCCAATTGGGTTTAAAATAATGTAATTCCCTGTAGATTCCGCGGTCTATTAAAACGAGAGTTCCATTTGACATGAAGGCACTTGTTTTTGTCATCAACACCATTTACGATTTGTGAGACGTTCTCATCTTTAAGCCCTTTTCTTTCAGGGAAGTACGTTTTAGGCCTTTATAACATAACACGCTCTTGTATTATTCAGAACTTAAGATATATGGGAATCCCCAACCGTTGTCCAATTTCTTTGTGAAAGGGCGAGGTAAGCCCTTTATCACCCCCTGTCAATTAGAAGAAAACTAAACACATACATAGCGTATTAGAAAATGGGACTTTGCGATGGATTGATCAAGGAAAAGCTTCTAAAAGCATAAACAGGTGGGGCTGTGATATGTAGAGATTTAGAAGAGTTGTAGGACTAATAAAGTTTGAGCCGAGCATTTTTCTCTAATCGCATAGGGTTGAAAAGCAGCTCAGGATAGACTGAGCCTCTGCTAGATGCCTTCAATTGCTCGAGCCCATGTGCTATTTCCTGCGCAGAATTAGGAAATCCGTTTTATTTCTCCCTGCCCACCTGAGAAGCATACGAATGAGGCGAGAAGGCGAGAGTCGCGCTAGCAGTCCTTCTATGCGGTCAGTTGAAAACACGCGCTGAGGCTGAGGCTGGGGCCGCGGAGTAGAGAGGCCCACAGCCGGCCCCTATACCTCTATACGGGGAGGAGTGCCCGGCGAATAAACCAGCAATTACGCTACCAAGGAGAGAATCGTCCCTGACCAATTACTCATTCAGCCCGCCAAACTCGCAAAATGAGACTTTCTTCTTCTAATTAGAGCGCCCAAAATGCTTTAAGCTGCTCTAATAGAGTCGGAGGCACCCGTAACAGAGCGCTCGTAACGCAGGAATTCGCTCTTTCTTCCTCCACGCTACTAAGCAATTCTCGCCGAATTACTTCACCTTTCCTTTCCGTCAATGTCCCTCCCTGCAGCGCTTCAGGAGTTAGAACTTTCGGCAACCGTATTTTCGCCAATCATTTGACATTACAGCAGGGTCTAGGCTTCAGGGGATCAGGCGGCTGCAAAACATCTGGTACATACCCCAGCTTCAAAACATCGGACTGTAAAACGCGTTTCGAAGCAGGTCACTTCTTTGTCAGAGAATCCCGCTACACACATATCTCTGAATTATCCGTGTCCCTTTTTAAAAGAATAAAATACTAGATAGTAAATACTATATACCCTAGTACTTTTAACCCATTCTTTCTGTTTAAGTGTTAACGGAACGGTCGCTTTTTAAAGTCAATTCATCACATGTCGACACACCTGCTACAAATAAGTTTTCAGTATATTTCCTTGTTCTCAATATTTGTATATTTTAATGGAAATGTGGCACATGTAGGTAAAGTACCAGCATATATATATATATATATATATATATATATATATATATATATATATATATATATATATATATATATATATATATATATATATATATATATATATATATATATATATATATATATATATATATATGTGTGTGTGTGTGTGTCTGTGTGTGTCTGTGTGTGTGTGTACGCATTACCTATTTATAGTGTGGGAAATTTGTAAAATCGTAGATGTTTCAAATTCTAGTAATACCTTGAATCATACTGTATTGTTCCCTATATGACGAATGTAATAAACAACAATTAACAACTCTTTTAGAATGAGTACTCACCACATCACTATGTGTTCGCATGGGGGTATTCCTGAGACTAGAACGGATTAATTTAATGCTAGGGGGTAAAAGTTGGTCAGGGTAGAGTAGGCACAGTCAGGTACCCCAGATCGGGTGCCGGGCAGGGGACACCCCTCTCATTTCACGGACCATTTCAATATTCACTCTACTAACCCTGCACGAATCCTACACATTAGATAGAAGCACACATGTATTGGCTACACAACTGAAACTGATTTTGAGGATTTTTCTCAACGAAATTTCCAATTTCGTAATTTTGTTTTAGGTGACGTTTCGCCAAAAAGTAGGCAGGGGCCATTAAGAACGAATTTCGAAATCCTTTTTGATTCCCGCCGTTTTGTGTCATCACCATGGCAACGTACACACTCTGTCTTTGTCTAGTGTCAAATCTGATATCAGTGCTTGATTGTACTCCCTCTTGGAATTCTATATATCTGTGTTTTTTCCTTCCTACTATCCGCCATAAATTATAGGAACATATTGTTACGTGATAGTCGTCAACAGCTCGAGCAAGTAAACGAAGGGGGTATCCTTCAGGCTGCCTCGGTCGAGGCAGGATTTATACCCTCATGGCAATAGATATCGCGAAAATTCACCAAACAAGTATTGTAATAAATCCAAATCTCAAGGCGTGTTTTATTTATAATAAAACCTACTTCGATAAAGCTAAACAGTATCCTAGACCATTTTACTACATGATGAGCAAAGCATCATGATGTATTCGTATTCACTAAAGATACAGTGAATGAATACTAGTATCTGTAAACAAAGTCATATGATTGCAAAACTTAATTTTTGTCAGTGTAAACCAAGTTGTAACTTATCTTATTGTTAAATATAATATCCTCGGCAATGAGGGATAAACTCTTTGCATGGCCCTATATTGCCTATATTGTCTATCAATATGTCATACTGTTGAATGAGAAAACCCTGTCGTTTTCCTTAAGTGTGTACATACCGTCATATTTTCCTCATTTGCCACCCTTTACACGTAGAAAATAGTTCTGATTTTAAAGAATAAGGCAAATCATAGGGAAGACACATACATTTCCTGCAAAGTTACTTACCACGGCTATCCACTTTTCCTAGAAGCTTGAACGAACTAATCGACAATAGTCATTTTCCTCGCTTTAATACATGCCTGACAAAATTGTTCATCATAGATATCAGTTCGTATAAACTATTCTAAATCATTAAGATATATTTGAATGTTTTTTTTACATAGTATTCGTTAGAATAGAACTAGGAACTCGCTAGGAGGCAATAGACCGGCTATCCGTGCCCACCACTAGATAAACAAAATATTACAAGATAAACGAATTTCCACGCAAACTTCCCCAAATATCACACATGTAAGACCAAGAAATGAAGAGTACAGTGGACATAGAAAATGTAGCAAAAAGGAGACTTTTGGTTGAGCCGCCATTCACTGTATTCAGAGTGTTTAGATCTGAACACAAAGACTCATAGATCGACTACAAAGGGCGTCTTGAGCGGCACGCACATCCTTACAATGGGCGCAAAAAGCTATGTTTAATGTCAGAGGGTCAATACAAAGGCATCATTATTTTGCGTAAGTCACTTTGCTAGACCACCAAGGCAAGATGTATTTGTAACGAAACTCACGGTGTAAGCTTTTTACCAACACTATTAGACGGAAAAGAAAAGTCGTAAACTTCGTTTGCTGATAGTTGACTTGGATGCATTCATTTATTGTTCTATCTACTTCAACGAAATTGCGAATAGAGAGTGATTGTATTAAATACACATTTACACATTTAAATATTTTCTTAAATACATAGCGATGATATACTTATTGGTATTAAATATTGACTGTGTTGGAGTTGTGCTGATAAAAAGAAAAATAAATTTAAAAATTGGAATTACTCACACAGCTCTCTTCCTTTCATTTGATGACTTTCAAAAGTGCGACTAAATTACTAATTTCGAGTCAGCATTTTTCATTTCAATGAAAAGCATATTACATACCCTTTATATTTTCTAGGGGTCGTTTTTGTTAATTTTATAAGTGAAGTGTATAAGCAAGTCGATAGAGTTGCAGACTATCTAGTTTGTTTTACGAATTTATTTCATTATTCCCTACTGCTGCCCTATGTGTATCCATATTTTAGGAGCAAAATGTTATACAACGGTTTTGAATATAAATGATTCGTGTAATCTATATTTATACTTGTATATAAATGTAAGCAAAAAGCTGTATTCATCCTGAAAAGCCCAATCCATTGTTGGTATTTTCTAAGGAGTCTAGGTTTCTATTTGTAAGAGATGAACAAGACTAGGACAATGGTTGTTGAACATACTGCCTAAATACCCTTATGCATAAGAATATAACTAATGACAATTTTAAATAATAAAGGTTTTGTCAATCGAAATAAATTTGTTGCTTAAAAATAGATAACTAAACAGGTTTAATCAAATCCGTACACACTACATTGTAGAATCTCCGCTATAAATGTAGGTCTATTTCATCTAATACTCTGTATTGATTTCTCTTATAAGAAGTCATTCAATTTTCAACAAAAACATTAAATGCTATTCATGTTTTTAAAGTTTATATTGATATTATGTTTTTATATCAATCGATATCAGGGGCTTCAGTATTTTTATATCATTATTAATCTCACTTGGATGGTGTTGTACTACTCTTGTATCGTACAGTCATTTACTATTATACGGTAATACTCCTGAAGCAAACAAACAAAAATATCGCATATAATAAATAACCCAAAGAAAGAAACGGGGCAGGCAATCGAATTAGATTTGAAACATGTTTTTTTTTTAAAGACAGATCTAAAGACTAGCCTTCCGAAATGACAAATCATTCATTTGATATTCACCTACAATTCTTATTTACACTGTATGATTGTAATTTCACTCATTGAATACATCTGTAAAATTCTGATTTCGATAGCAGAAATCAACATATGCATCTACGAAGTGTTTGATGATTTTAAGTTATATCCACAACAATGGAAATCTTAACAATTGCTTTCTGAACATTCCAAAGGAATACGAATAAGAAGAATACCTCAAGTCCTCCTATTCTTACACACCCATTGATACTTTACAACAATACATCTAGAGGAGAGAGTCTCCGTATCTACAATAGCTATGTTTACACCAAGATAAAATGTGGCAAATAGACCGACTTAAGAAATAATCAAGTTTTTTTTCTATTTTACACACAAGGCAGTACGACTTGTTTTTCGATTGTATGAATATAAAATGATAGATATTTACGAGTCGAGAAAAAATAAAGAGGAAACTGAACTGAGAGAAAAAATAAAGAAGACAATGAACTCAGAGAAGAAATCCTAGCTGAGACGAACATTTGCAAAAATAATAATTCCTCAGAATATTTACACAAACTCTAGTTTTAAACAACCTCTCAGTCTTTTTATTTTTCATGAACTAGTAATGATTTATCGCAATACCCTCGCTGCACTAAGAAATGCTACGTGTTCATTCAGCAAAAGAAACCTATCGCGTCATATGAATATATTCATTTCGTGCTAAATGCCATCTCTACAAATCAAGTGAATGTGTGACATATACCTTCCCTGTGGACTTGCCCGCAACACGGATCAATGAAAACATTGAAAGGGTGAAAGAAAAATATTCCTCTGTCACAAATACTAACACAAATATTAAAAAGAAAAAAGGAGAACACATGAAATATTCTAATATATTTACCTGAAGATTTGTACAGTACCTCAAATTTGGAATTATTTTCATAGTATATAGTATGTATTTCCATAACTCATGATTCGTTGTTAAAGTGACATATGTAAACGAATTAGAGTCACTTATCTAAGATACTTATCAATTTTCATCTATCAATTTATTCTAAAAAGGGAAAGGAGAGGAATTTTGCTTTAAAGAAGTATTACCCTTTATGTACAACGAATACAAAGCAGGTGATCATAATGCTGAGATAAACGAGGCTATAGAACTAGTGAAATAGATAGGTAAGATGTGGAAGATTTCTTGCAGATGAGTCTACTACAACTTAAAATACCAGCATTCTTTAGGAACTAATATTATGTTCCTTAATGAAAAGAGAGTAAGATTCTTGTTTTATAAAAGTATTCCATTGGTATTAATATATGCGAACTTCAGTACAAGTTTATTTACATATATATCAATTGGTATTTATGTAAAACAAAAATCTGATAACACATGTGTGTACTTTGTAATTTAAATGAAAAAAATACTTAATATACTTGTATACTGAATATCCTGCATCTATCCCAATTCTAGACATTGATGTATATAGAGTGAATTGTATTCCTAATTTCGTTAGACTGCTATATTTCTTGTACTTATTCAATTTATTGTATTTGTAGCTACATTCTTCCCGCCACTGGAGAGAGCATAAGGTAAAAGCAATTCCGTGTCCCATACATGTTCCCTCTGACCTCGTGTCAGAGAAATAAATCATCTTTTACGTAATTAAAATCATACTAATTAGAAAATGAGTAATATGTTGACATGACTGCAATACGTCACTCACGTGACAAATACCGCAGCATGGAAGGAGAAGCATGTATGATTATCTGTTGAATAAATGAATGCATAAGATTTAATGCCGACCTCCATTGTTTCGAATGACCAGATCAATACAAAAACTGGGTTACATATTCATTCGAATCCTTTGTAGGACTGGAGTGTTGGAGTTGTATTGTTATCTTCCAGCACTACAATGCTTCGGCGTGGGTATGAAAAGGCCTTTATTTCGGGGTTACATTCACAGGTTATTTCTTAAGGAAACACTGCAGCCCGTCTACACATGGGAAGCCGAAAACAATTTGATTTATATGTGATTTTTTCGGTTATGGCAGCTGTCAATTCGGTAATGAAGAACGCGTGTAAAACGCATGATGAAAATAAGCAAATTATATCAACGCGTTTTGTAAATGCATCTTGTCAGCTAAGATGACGTTCGGAGTCTCTCCCAGACTGCAGATAAAACAATGTTTTGAGTGAGAAATTGCCCAGATGGGTGGGTTATGCGGATATCAATGCATCATGTCGCGTTATTTTAGAAACTCTGGGCAGAATCCATTATTGCGCAGCCTATAAATCCTATTTGTCTACGTTTTCACACAACTAATTTCTACAGTAACACAACTAGACAAATCAGTTTTATTATAAAAGACTGACTTCACCACTGGCAGTTTAACCATTTCGTAGGCACCAAACCAAACGGGAACACCCTTTATTGTCAGTTGGAATCTTTATAACAAAAATAATTGAAAATATCGACCAAAATCAAGTCATACATGGTACAGCAACGTTTTCAATTCAAACAGATTCATCTAAACGAACAAGAGATCAATGTATTTTTGCAATTGCGATGACGGTTTTTTATGTTCACGCATAGGTATAACTAACGAACGAATAAAAACTTGATAATTTTCAAATACGTAAATAGTTCTCTCTATTAATTTTTGTTGACAGTCTAAACCAGTAGGTTTAGTTACACAAATATTATAACATTAGAAATAGAGAAGAAATTGTGTGAATGTTTAACCATTAATGTGTTGGTGTTGAGACATCGTATACGAATACGATTACCGAAAGTTGTCAAGAACGACTCGATGTGACATACATATTTATAAGCACCCAGGATTTAAGTACCCTTGGTTACATACAGAGAGTAGCAATCGAGATTTAAAGAATGTTTAACCAATGTCCATTTATGACACTATGTTTAGGAGCTTTAAACTTCGCAATGTGAATGAGAATAAGATGTTTTAGCTATAGGAACCATGTGTTATCGAGTTGCACCCGTTACACCAGCCCACGTTAAATGTCTGAATCAAAATATAATTTGTTCTCGCAATATTTATCAATGCATTCATTTGTTAATGAAGGTTTAACGATATTGTTCGTCGTGTACTTTGTTTAAAGACTGGAAAAATAAGTTTATTCTTGTATGCGTTTCGAATACTACTACTTTCTTGCGTAGGCAAACATAATGCATTTTTCGTTTTCAAACCATTTGCTATGAGCTTCTTTTATCTATAGCTTGCATTTAGATCAAAGGACTAATTTTAATATTTTTTCAAAAATGATTAACTAGTCAGAAATAGATATTAAAATGATAGGTTATTTTCACAACTGTCACTTTCGTCACAATACGTACGAACACAAACGAATTAAAAATCGTACGGTACTCTATTTTTACTTCTGTAGATGACGAATTCTCGAAGTTTAAACATGCTATAGGCGTTAGAGCTTAAGTTACAGGAGACATTTTGAAGTTGGTTATGTTGCAGTCAAAACTCGAGCTGTAGGAATATTAGTCATTATCGAATAATGTTAATTTTGGTTGGCCTTTTCCTAATTTTCACTGATCAAGTCCGAAGTCTTGACATAGGGAGATAAGCAATTTCGATGCATACATGAATATCTGAGCTAGCTAGATCCTGGTGTCAAAGGAAAATGGACAAAGGACCAAGACCCTGGCCTATTACATTATGCAAGACTTCTGTTTCTTTAAACTGCGATAATTATTTTATATCCCGGATCCAATAAATCCATATTATTTGGTATTCTCGCATTTCTGCAGATGTCCATCTATTATTCATGTTATGAAGTAAAATGAAACTCGTATTCGATATGCACATATTTCTTAGTTCCACAATCATCATATTTCATGAAATGGGTAAATAGTTTGACGTGGCTAAACTCTGAATGAACTCATAGTTGTAGAACATATGGGAATGAAAATTCTGCGATATTTAACAAATTCTTTGTTCAGTTCTTTTCTTTCCCTTGGGAGTTTACACTGATATGTTTTACGTAAAATTGAAATCTAAAGAAAATTCATTCCATCTACGAGCACTGTACTACTAAAACTTGTAGCATGTACCCTTTCAGAATGATTTCATAGTGTAAATACTAGAGCAACACAAAAAGGGGAATGGACACCGATAAGTTTATTTACATGCAAATCATGAAACGTACGTCAATGCGATGTTTTGCATATGAGAGGCAATCGATTTCTATGGTTGGTATGCAGATTACTCGATGCAAATATGGTTTAAATTCTAGAATGGACTTTTGGAATACGCATTCCTCCGTAAAATACTAAAATAAATTGTGTTTTTGTGTGTATTGAAATAAATC
>OZ012689.1:38054078-38056304 GCA_963942565.1 Maea johnstoni
AGTTAATGGAATATAAACATTATGGACTAAAAAAATAAATTTTGTCTTCTGTATGCTTCGTCCACATCGAGGATTTTGATTTAATTTATTTTCTAAACGTTTTATTTTCGAAATATCAGTAAAGATTAGCTTTTTACCATTAAGGTGTAGCCAAAGATGCAAAGTGCTGTATTGAAAAATAGTATTGACATCTATGTACTACATATTATAAATGTAGATACCATTTTTCTAAAAAGAAAATTCTAATGGTTGTGATACTCCCTGCAACCTTTGAATTTACGAATACTTCTAGATGGTACACTGAAATGATTCATATCACAGACTAATGGCCTTTTAACTCCAGATTGGATGTTGGGCTGCATGTGGGATCCCTGCAACGTTTTAGTCCATTACGAAAATTAGGAAGGAAAAGTAATGGTAGGAGTCCATGTATATTATCGCCGGGCGCCACTCTTACGGGCAGGGGAGGTACTAGCCTGTCACTAATGTCCTCGAGGAGCACTGCTATCCGTGTCCACTTACGATGCACGGAAGCGGTTAGGCTAACGAAAAACAGGCTCACTAGTCCTTCCATATCGCATCCATATAGCCAGATAAGGACTAGGTTGAGATAACGTATGATATATACCAAATACCACTCGCTACATTCTAAAACTTTCGTTACCTTCGTTTATGAAACCTACTTCACTCACAGAATGATCGATCGCAGTTTTAACACCAAATGTTGAGGATGACGAGAAACTATCCTTTTTGTACATTTCATGTAGCTATATAAAAAAGATTCACATTTGAGAAATGTGCTAAATGACATATACTTTATGATTACGTTTACATGGTTTTCGTTGAGAAAATTTCTCTGTTCGTTCTGACAGAGATGTTGATTAGTGTGTAAACTTCCCTGGTTCTGACCATTTCAGAAATAAGTAATGAGGTGAATCATGGGCATCAACATACTATACTTCTTGTATTCGATAGAAAAACTTCAGCATTATATACGGCAAAATATATGAACATTCTCAACATTATGAATCGTTCAGAACTTTGTAAAGTCAGATTAGTTATAAGAGGCCACCTCGAAAGAAAGGCCAATAAGTTATGACGTCAGTACGCTTACCTCTCTTCATCTATTCGATATGAGAACGTACGCTCAATGTCAGATAAATGAAAATGTAACACTTGATACATCGATTAGAAATCTCTGAAAGTTGATCAAAACAAAAATAAGCTACCTCGCAGTAGTGGTCAGTCGTTTGGTTTCCCTATGACCAAGTGGCGTGGAGAGTTGACCATCAGCGGTTCAGCCATCTGGAGAATTGTCGCCACTCCGGGTCCTCTTCTCCCCCACCTCCAACTGGCCCAAAATCAACGATTAAACTCACAAAATGGCCAACAACACGCTGTAAGGCCACAACTAGACGAGCACCTAGCCGCTAATGAGGAGATCTTGGTCGCTCGCAATTAAGCCAGACTTTAATAGAATAAGGCCCAATAAAATAGGCAAACTAAACGCGTAGTCACACTGCCTAATAAATCTTGGGGGCATAAACTGGTCAAATGGTATGGTGGGGTTAAGGCCAGGGTCAGGTAAGGAGCCTTGTTATTCAGGTGGACAGATGTGTAAGATGATGAGCCTGCGACGACTGTGATTTATTTCTACTTTGAGTAAGGTCAAAGGACATACGGTGCAAAGTTTTTAAACTTACACCACTGAAGCTTGTAGGTATCCTGTACCACCCCTTACTCGGACAATGTCATCGAAATATATAATTCGGAGACGACACAACTAAAGATATCCATAATCAAAATTTCTATGTTCGTATAGAATATACAGAATCCTTTTGCAAAAGTCTCTCAGACTCACCCTAAGTCTGGAGAAACTAACAGCCCCTAAGGCTGACATCTTGTAATCATCTTTTTATTGCGCCTTGAAGGTACTTAACCCGCTTCACTGTAACCCTACACTTTTACTTGGAGAGTATTTCCTCGTACTTCAATTGGAGCATTTCATGGAGCGTAGAATAACTGGCAAGCAACGAATCAACGTGTATTTATCTATATTCTCCCACAGTTCTATCAGAATTTACCAATTCACTTCCCGTCTACTCATCATTTATATTGCTGTTACACCCTGTGTGTTATATTTTAATTATTATTTTGTAGCCGTCCAAGAGCCCTGGCAGCTCGTGTTTACTATGTAAAATTATTACCAACTTGAAATAACAATTA
>OZ012689.1:38059004-38121504 GCA_963942565.1 Maea johnstoni
TTTCACCGATAGACACTTCAACACGTGATTCTACCGTGCTCCTAATAGCCAACCTGTGCTAGCTCTGAGAAGTGCTGTTAAGCGAGGGGAAATAGGAGGGAAGCTAGTGTTTTCACAGCCCCGCTATCTGCTTGACTCTGATAGCGTACCATCCCGCCCCCTCCACCCATCCACCCCCTCAAACCATGATCCCCTACAAACTCACATCCATAGCGGATATATATGATCTAGGATCACACCCCTAAGTTATAATACCAGCTTTGATATCTCTAATATATATGTAAATGAAATTGATTTTTCATTTATCTCTTATCTTGATCGATACGAATTGACTATTTATATCTGAACCCCCTCCCTGAATTCTTGCAACCTCCCCTTCACCAAAACGTCACTTTAGCCAAGCATCACATGCGCAGAAACATACACGACATGGAATGTCCAGCAAGAACTACTTTGAACATTTGAACTCGTGAAAGCAAGTTGCCTAAAATAGGTCGCAATAAACAAGGCGAGCTTCAGCTGTCGTCTCTTTCAGAGGCTACCTGGGGAGGGGGTGGGCTAGATAACAAGACATCTGCAATTAATCTCAGGGATTACATAATACATAGCACTGCACATGTTGTGGTAATCTTAATCACATACGAAAATATTTGATTATCATGGTGAATTGCAAAATCGGCTGGATTTAATACTAGTTAAGATATATGGAGACAGGATATCTTCACTGGGTTCCAACATATCGAACCCACATCCGTACCCTGTTTTTCTGGTTGTGACCGTTACGGTTGGGTTTTACATGGTGTCAGCACGACCTTTAGAAGACCCTTTTCTAACTGATTTCGCATGATATCTGGGGACTACTTTCACGCTTATCATCGGTAGCTTTCCCCTACATTCCAGCCACCCTCATGAATATTAAGTGGGTGGTCTCTTAGAGTTTGCTCCTGCGCTCCGCGGTCATACTAATGCGGTCAGGGAGATCAGGTTTAAATCTCTAGTTTTCGGAAAGTCATCTCAGGCAAGCTTTATGAGGTTAAGTTTAGTTTACTGAGTACGAAGGCCACATTTATATAATACACCAAAGGCTTATGAAACACGTCTCATAAGCCTTTGATTGCAATTAATCCCATTACATGGTAAGTCATCCATAATCAACAACATGCAAGACTTCCATACAGGCGCCTTACACTTTCATTTGTATCATATGTCTTCAATACGTAGGGAAATTTCATAGTATACATTCAAAATCTGGTTCCTTTACATAAAGATCAAGCGAAATGTTGTTATTAATGACATTTGTTACTTGTCTCTACTCTGAGGGTGCGGTAAAATAGAAATAAAGAATGTTGCTTTATCTTCATTGTGTCTGTCATTTAAAGGCGAACTCTTAGCTAGCCAGTTTTATATAGCCTACCAGGTATGAAAAGAACCAATCAAGTGCTGGCCCTTTCATGACAAGAGTGCTCTCCTTTTAGAATATAGGATATATATATATATATATATATATATATATATATATATATATATATATATATATATATATATATATATATATATATATATATATATATATATATATATATATATATATATATATATATATATATGAATATATATATATATATATATGAATATATATATATATATATTATATATATATATATATATATATATATATATATATATATATATATATATATATATATATATATATATATATATACATATATATATATATATACATATATATATATATATATATATATTATATATATATATATATATATATATATATATATATATATATATATATATATATATATATATATATATATATATATATATATATATATATATATATATATATATAATATATATATATATATATATATATATATATATATATATATATATATATATATATATATATATATATATATATATATATATATATATATATATATATATATATATATATATATATATATATATATATATATATATATATATATATATATATATATATATATATATATATATATATTTATAAGTATAGTATTATAAACGATACCATTCATACCGACTATCATTGATTCCATCACATTGCTTACAATTGAAGTTTTTGAAACGCAGCATTTACCTTATTCATTCGTTTTGGAAATATTGGAATATTGTTCTGGTTTAAGTAAGGAGCGTCGGCGATGTTGCCAAGATTTTGTTTCCTGATTTCCGTCGGTCAGGCTCTAAACCAACCGAACAGGCAGACAGACAGACAAACATGCCTCATGTGTGGAACCGGCTCACGCGGCCAAAAGCCATAACTTTGACATTTATGCGAGTTTTGTGGCGCGACCCTGGGGAAGGCCCACAACCGCAAAGGTTATGCCACCGACGTCATTAAATCCACATAAAGCGGCAATATTAGACAAATTAACTACATAGGTATTTAGGTTAGCCGGAAGTAAAGGCAAGAGGATCTTTATTACGGCCGATGTGCTAAAAATAAGCTTTTATTTCACAAACGTTTATTTTGGTGAAAGTTCATTAATACACTCCACAGGTATAAAATATTATTGCCGATGGCAAATGAAGATAGATAGGAGGCATCTGATTGGCATTCAAGATGGCACGAGGAGCTCAGTGTTATAGGGAAGCTTCTCAGTGGGGATTTCCCTACAACTGGAATACGTGAAAGTAAAAGGGCTGACTTCTTGGTATCGCTTAACTTACTGCCAATATGATTTTATGTATACAATTACTTACTGGTGTATAACTTACTTTCTTTTTGCACTCATTTAAAGTCATTTTATGTAATTGGTTAGGATATTTATATGGTGACAAACATTTAGAAAAAACGGTTCAAGTGAAATTTGGGGACGTCAAAATTGCATCTTATTTGGCTGTCTTAAGTTTACTCCGAATGGCATTGAATTTGTATATAAGATATTATCGACTTTTAAAGTATACTAAACTAAGTTTGGTTTATGTCTATGGAAAAATTGAAGATTTATTGAGAAAACATCATTGGTTAGCAGGTCTATATATTTTTCCTAAAAAGCGGCATAGCATGATTTATTCCGATTGTATATACTAGTAAACCATATCGTGCCAATATATTACACAATCTTTATAAAGAAATGAGGAAAACAACGATACCATATATATGGAGAGAGAGAGATGTTGTTTTGTACCAATCGTGAGTGAGTGCACTATAATTACAATCATGATTAAGAAGGAATTTAATCAGGATTTTAGGGCTCCCAATATGCAATACCTCAGAAAAACAGACATGGCCATTCTAGTTTAGATGCTAAATCATTCTAATCTCATCTCAAAAGATTGCTGTGATATCTACATATAAACACCACCGCATTTTATATCTAGTGATCGAGACACCAATATTGTTTTGTAGTGTATACATTTATTGGCTGTATGTGATATACAGAATCTTCGATATACAAATTATCCATTTAGATATACAAACAAAATTTGCATAGAGGCAAATAAACAAACATACAACGGAAATGAGGTTAATCATCTATTCTTGGTTTGAATATCGTGCATTTTAGAATTGATTTTATAACAAAATCAAGAGAGAGAGAGCAACATAAAGATAGTAAATTTAGGGTCCTAACCAGATGACCGTTGGGTTCAAACCCCCCATGGTCAAGTTGGACGACCCTATTCTTATCATCTACCCCGGGGTGCTGTGAAAGTTGTGCATTTTTGAAAATCAAGACCAATGAAACTTGTGTCACCTTGATTATGCACTACGTCCAATGATCTCACGGTATGACCTTTGGTCATAAATCAAAGTTTCCATATATGGCATCCATGGGATTGTATCGATATTTCGTCTGCTCTTCGTACCGAACAACCAAATACACGATACGAATGTCTTGAAATAAAATTCCATTTATATACTTAATTTAATAATGAATAACATGAAACATGTATTCACTGAGATAAAATAAAAAACATTGGATGACATGAGTGAACTTCCTTGATAAGTATAGAAAAGCCAGTTTCGACACCCGACAAGTCATCATTTATAATATGTACAAAGATGTAGTACGATTCCTTAATGTGCAAAATTGCTCCGTCATTATTGCCAAAGTTAATGCATTTTCAGCATGTATTATTGCAGTCGTCTACGATTGCCTCGACCAACCAGGGGCTACTGCTGTACAAGGAGCTCTCCCAGAGGGGAAAAAACTGTTTACTCTGGCATTTAATTTGAGATGCAGTTTAGTATTACTAAAGTTTCAAGTTTCGCCGGCTTCTCTGCAGGCGCATTGGGGCTTTGATTTAGTTCCCGCGCACGTCACAGCTTTCCATACGTTCCCCTACCATCTGTTTACTTTAATGCATATGGTGAAAATTCCAGACTTCTATCACCCAATATATAAGTATAACATTTACGCCAATCTAAATGTTCAGCTGATTTCAGAAAAGAATATCACGTTTGGTCTTGTATCAAATAGATTACTGAAATACCAAAGAGTTGTATTGTTTAACCAGTGATCAATAAATATCAAAAATAGAACCTGCAACTACATTATGGGAAGGTATTTAGAAGGTATTTAAAAGATAATATGATTATTTACCCTTTAATTCTCTAAGGTTAAATTGATTGATTGCTTTTAAATTGCTTTACTTTATTCGCAACCAAAGTCACCGCGTTTTGTCTGTGGGCAGAGCATATTAAAATGTTGAGCACTGACGATTTTTTAAGAAAGTCCCTCATATCTATAGCTCAATCATGCCAACGAATTGGCACAATTCATTACATTTCCGTTTCTAGTTTTTGTCGCTGGTTCGTGCAAAGGTCACGTACCACTCTGCCATAACTTTGCTGAAGTTAAACTATAGTTAACACATTCTGAGGGAATCACCCTACAAATAGATGTAGTCTTAGCAATATTTACAGCAAATCCACCAATACGCCTTTTCAAGAAATTTCCAGTATGAATAATCTCAAGAATAAGCGTACATTTTGCTACACCAGCGTTGAATTTTTAAATATGTCCAGTCTTCATTTCCTATCAGATATATCGCTATTCAGTTTTATTTTCATCCTTGGAAATAATGATATAATGATGCATGACCATCTTTCTCAGCCTAGCATACGGCGTTTTTGTAGCACATCGATCACTGTGAGTCTTATGACACATAGATGTATTATTTCCATGTTTAGTTTCATCTTTATCGCTAGTTGTCTTTAATGAAGTGATGTATTCTTTTTGTCATAGCATAAGGGGGTTCTGTTTCATATTTGAGTTGTTTAAGGTATGTGCAATATGTCTACATAGAGTATCCACCTAAGGTGAATTCTTCCTTTTCGCAACTTAAATAATAAATCGATGTACGGTAATCACTTCGTATTGATAGCATTATTTGGACTTGTAACTGTATTTTCATTGATGAAAAACCTATGTTTCAAATCATACACATTACAAAGTATTAAAAAATGCATTATTGGCTATTATTCGAACATAAAGTATTCAACTCATAACTTTCAGAACATGTGAGTAAGGGGATATTATACAGATCAATAGAAATATCTAATACCGTTTTTTAACCATGCATACATTGTCTGAGTGGTATTTCACGGGAAACAGAGTGACCATTTTTAGTCTAATCCCATCTATAACTACATCTGTGTGATGTATGTGAATCGCTTCCTCCATCCTCCGTATTGCAAAATAGTTTTCTACGTCTCATACAGTCATTTGCGTGATGGTCGGATAGTCACAAGGAAAGCTGGAAGCCACATTCAGTTTGGCCTTCCTATGTGGACGGACCGGCTGACTGGAAACTTTCAAAGCAGCTTGTCATAATGCTAGAAATCCCCCATTCGTTACATGTCTGGAAAAGCAATAAAACGCGTACTACTGCGCTCTTGGTGCAAACTTTATGCTTCATGTCTGGCCCATGGCGAGCACGCTGGATGCAAGTCGGCGGCGGGACAGCTACTGACATGCTATACCCACAGATCTATCCGGGCTGAAAAGCTCAAATGCCACAGAAAACTACTTTTGGTTGTCGACTTTCTTCGGGACATTTCGCCAGGAAACCCACTGCTGCGCTAACCTTTGCAGTAGCACTAGTAGTAAGATATACAGCTGGCTGTTCCGGCCTCAAACCAACACCCAATATTCTACAGGTAGAGTAGGGGAGTCCAACCCAGAGGCTAATTCGAGAGGGGTAAGAGTAAGAGTATGAAGTTTTATTTTAACTGGATTTTTTTTATCTGAATCATTGCATCAAACGTGTACCAACTATAGGGATTCATTGTAAGTAGCAGTGAAAGGTATATATGTATATATATATATATATATATATATATATATATATATATATATATATATATATATATATATATATATATATATATATACTAGTATATATATATACTTTAGCACCTGTCCTTATCTATCTATCTATCTATCTATCTATCTATCTATCTATCTATCTATCTATCTATCTATATATATATATATATATATATATATATATATATATATATATATATATATATATATATATATATATATATATATATATATATATATATATATATATATATATATATATATGGATGGATGGATGGATGGATGGATGGATGGATGGATGGATGGATGGATAGATAGATAGATAGATAGATAGATAGATAGATAGATAGATAGATAGATACTTTAGCACCTGTCCTTATCTTAACCACTTGTCATGCTATTTGTCATGCTCCAAAAAGTCATTGCCATCGTCTTATTCCTAACTATCCTTCTATAGTATTGACTGACTAAAGCGAACATATATATACCTGATAAACCAACTTACAATGTATAGACATATGACCTTTACACATACAAATGTGCATACAGTTTTACTTGTCATGTGATTTTAATGAGATATGCTCCGAAATAAAAGACAAACGGGGATATACAGCAATACATATTTGCAGGATTACCAAAATAAAACACTATATTTCACGTCTGCAGATCGAATTCCATGAAGGATATTGCCTTTGTGCTTTTTATTCCTATGAGAATTTAGCTGGATTTTGTAAACATACCTACATTCGATAAACATACAATACAACATAATCCAAAGTGGTTGGATGGAAAGTTGGTGTATCGCATTTTATGCCGACTAAACCATTTACGGTGACTGTGCAATCCTCAAGCACACATGGCTACAATCAAAATGAACGTGTAACGACGAAAGTCGCTAAATCTTTGTGATGGTTTTGTAGTCAAATCCTATATATATAGAGAGAGAGAGGTGACTTCACTCATTTTGATCAAGCAAATAATGTATTCGGTAGGAAAATCCAAATGTAGGTCTTAAGATATCTATATACGTATATGTTTATAACTTCACAAAGTCACATATACATATATGGTACAATATTCTAGATTGCCACTATCTCGCTGAGCTGTTTTATCCACTCGGATCTTCTCTAGACATGTTAAAGCATCCTCCAATGCAAGAGTCTTGAGATAGTCAGAAGCAATATTTAATCAATATTTATCACAGCCACTAAATTTCGTTGACATTTAAGTGTACACATTCGTTTGATCTCTACTCAACCCAGGTTCTCTGCTGAGACAGGTTACGACACTGCACGTCAGCCCAAAAGGAAGGCCTGCTCTGTTTATGTGTTATCTCTCATTAAGTTGTAACCCTGAAGACAATTACTGCAGAGTGTGGGTTAATCCACTCGCTAATAACGCGCTATCAAACACAGGCAGTAACAATGACTGATCGCAATAAACGGAGCATCATTACAGTATATCATATTTTTGTGATATTGTTGTTGAAATTCATAAAAGTATCGATCTTTCTTGCCTTGCCAAATGGAAAGATTTTTTAATTTTCAATGATATATAGAAAAAAAATAATAATAATGAATTCCAAAATATGTTATTCCAATTCGACTTATCACAACAACCTAATGTACGAGATTTCCTTACCACGCTTTAATTGAAAACTTAATATTATAACTGGGAGATAAACTATGTAATGAAATGTATAACAACCACTTCAGCAAAAAATATATCATTTTGATTCCACACGGTCGACAGAAATGGTAATACAAGATCCTTAGTAGCTCGTGTTTCTCGTAATTGATATACCGACTTAAAATACTTTTTTAATACAATTTACGAAGACAAGGTAGCGTAAATGGGGATGCCTGGCTTAAGATCATATCACGGGTAAGCTTAAAATATTTTAGAAACGATTAAACTAAAAATCAATTCATTTAAGTCTATTCAATAAAAGTCATGGCATAGAAGTATACCTACAATGTAAAAATTGTTAGAAGTTATATGACACATATTTTCAATTATTGAGTTTTATAATTGAAGGAACTTTCTCAGTTAGTGTTAGATTCGCACTGGTGTCAATGCCAGCACATCCTATCAGACTATCTCCTCGCCGATTAGACAACGATTGTCGTGAATCGAATGATATTTTCTATGTCTTGTCAAGATAAGTTAGTACATACTTATTGTTCTAACTTCATAGGCCGAAAACGCTTTTGCAGTACACGTTATTTTGATATAGTCCTTACATTCCTGTGGTTCTCTTGAGAAGTATGACATGGATGTATGATTATTTTAGAAAATGCCCACGGCAGGGATACATACATTCGTATTTAATGTGAAAAAACAAAATTGCAGACTGCGCTCTCATCAAATGTCCTCTTTAAAACATTTCTCAAAAGATGCATTTGTGAGAAAGTTATCATCAAAAATAGTATGGCCTTTTTCTGGACGCTACATGTTCAGGCATAAATGGGTTAACACGCTGATTTACAAGAACCTCAACTTAAATTGACAACTCAAGTTAGCCGACAGTCCCCCTGTTTCTAAAACGATGCATGTGTTACTTGTTTGGCAATCACGTGACCTCACTGGGATGTCCAATCAATCAATTAGCCCATATAGCTACTGGTCAACTCTCCCAGCCAGCTATGCTAAGTGATGGGTCAGCCAAATCTGCCCACTACCCCTCAGCTCTCACGCGGGCAGCGGTCACTGAGGGGTCAGTTAGACCAACTGATAGCCACAGCCAAGCCATTTGATACGCTGAGATTTACGCTTATTAGAGACCTATGAGACAGGCAATGCGTAAAGACCAGTGCTTGTATCTAATAGTTGTGCCATGTTTCATAATACTTTCCCTCTCTCCCCATTAGAAAGTTTGTCATCTGTCTTTATTCCTTCAAATGTGGTTTTGAAAAAAAATAAAAAATACCAAGTAATAGGTTACATGATTAGTAGTTAACATCTTGGATTTTCCTCGAGTAAATATTTTGATTATCTATCTGACAGCTAATAGTGAATTGAATAAGAAGTTTCAAGAAATATGATAGCTAGGTTATATGATAGCTAGGTTATAGCTAGCTTTATCTGAAAAACCCTTCCAATATGTAACACATAATTCTAGAATCGTGACCATTAGTTTACATTATTTGACCTGAAACACCTTTGTGGTTATTAAAGACCCTATACTGAATGAAATAAGTTATTTCGTCAGAGTAAATTGGCAAATATCCACACTTGCCGATTGCAGTTAGCCTATACAGTAGACACCAGAAGACAGAGTAAATGTATCGAATTATAGCTGCTATCATGTCATTCTGATTACAATTTGAACCTTTGACAATGTTGCTCACCGGTAAATGTGTGTAGTATTATGTATAAAAACGTATTACTATGTTTGAGACTTTATTTCGATATTGAAGCCTCATTTTTTATAAGCGTATACCCTTGCAACTAAAGAATGAATATTCAATGAGCATGACCAAATACGGAATGGGAGTAAAGTTGGAATAAAATCCAACCAACTTTTAGGCTGACAATCAATGAAATCGATCGAAATCACAAGATTGTGTGTGGGTAGTATCTACCTTAGTTGACTATTTGCGTTGACTTCCATTAATCAATCTGGGGTTGAATTTAGAGAATAAGATAAGATGGCCAATATTGAAATACAGCCAGTTATAATGGTGAACAGAGCCCTTATCAAAGTAGGTTGGTTATTCTAAGTATATGCAAGTACGTGTAGGTCGCACATGTGAGGGGGTTCTTATTAGTTGAACGAAGATAACGTATATTGCTTTATTGCGAGAACAGGACATTCAGACCTATATTTTCGTTAAGAATCCGATTGTCCGAAATCTCTCTCTCTCTCTCTCTCTCTCTCTCTCTCTCTCTCTCTCTCTCTCTCTCTCATGATGTTTACGCTGCAGGGGGTCTTTACATCCGAAGGAGAACAATGGCCCTCATATTGACTATCACACCTGTGTGGACATTGTACACCACTCTTGGTAGGAGGTACAGCTGTCACAGCCACCCCTAAAACAACTGGTGTAGGAATACACACAGACAACCCTCTTACGGCTGCTACTACTACTACTACTACTACTACTACTACTACTACTACTACTACTACTACTACTGCTACTGCTACTACTACTACTACTACTACTACTACTACAACTACCACTACTACTACTACTATCATTATCATCACCGGGAAGGTAATAAAAAGTAATAATAATAATAATAATAATAATAATAATAATAATAATAATAATAATGATAATGATGATAATATAATGACAATAGCAAACACTATACTAATAATTATTTATTTATGTTATTTAGTTTGTATTTTCTGTAAAACTTTTGTAATTTGTACCTCCTTTACATCCTTTGATGCAGTCAATAAATGTACAATACAATACAATGATAATAACAATATCAATAACACTACTGCAAGAATACTACCCCTTCTACAACAACTACTACTACCACTATTATTACTAATAACTACTACTACTACTACTACTACTACTACTACTACTACTACTACTACTACTACTACTACTACTACTACTACTACTAATTCTACTACTACTACTACTACTACTACTACTACTGCTACTACTACTACTAGTTAATACTACTACTACTTCTACTACTACTACTACTACTACTACTACTACTACTACTACTACTACTACTACTACTACTACTACTACTACTACTTCTACTACTACTACTACTAGTATCGGCACTAGCCGCAGATTGTACACCTGGAATACTAAAGCCACCCGTTCAGCCACCGGTCCGCCCATCCCTGCGCCCGTAAATACATTATGACTCTATAAACACATATACACTGGCCTTCTTACACGTATCGTTAATTCCCACCCCCATAATCTTTATAGGCCGTATAAACTTCCACGCCGCTCCATCAAATGACCACTTATGATTGACTGATGAAGGGGAGAGTGCTGCAGTGTCATAAAAGGGTTGTTGAGGGGCTGGAGTGTGATATGGGTTGATACTGAAGGTTTCAGTGTCTCCCACTCAGTGACGGACAGCAGGCCAAAGTGACATTCTCTGTAGTAGGTGGGCTAGCGACAGGCTGTGGCCGTGCCGTGCATTCTCTACACGACAACCCGTGTGGGTTTTGGACTTTGGAAGTTGGTTTATTATCACTTTTTCTGTCATGTTTAGGCTAAGTGGTGATTCGCCAGTTGAAAGTGTTGGAAAACCACTGCCTATCATCAAGTCACTGGCAACTTTTTTCACATAACCAAGAAAAAGTGCCTGATCCTCGATATAATACTTGATTTCAGGCCCTCTATCCACTTTCAATGGCATTCCAGAGCTACATGTAGGGGGCAACTCAGTCAAATGCCACATGAGTCACATAATGCTATAAGTCATCAAATTCGTATCCTCTCTTATCAAGCTATTTATAAGATATAAAGAAAAACAAACAATCTTTGTATTTTAAATATATGGGTCAGAAATATTGAATGGCCAGGGTCCAACATAATTATGACCGTTTTATGGGTAAAAAGGACAAGTAATGTATGGTGAACTATTAGCAAACACGATTTTGCCTAAACTGTAACAATACTGATTATGTTACAATTACAACTGTATCATCTCTTTAGATCAGTATAAGACCCACCTTAATGCTATTCGTGCTATTTATAAGTTCATCTAAATCGTTGATGCTATGTTTATTCCGAATTTTCATATTACCCGTGAACAATACAAACTTGTTCGAAAGTAAGAAAAAAATAGTCATTAATAGTCATTAAAGTGATGTTTATTATTTCAAATAATTTTCTCTCCTGTTTTTCTTTGGGGAAGCAATAGCTTGCTTGAACCGCATGTATGTTTCTCCTATAATTTTACAACACTGACGCACAAAGGGTTGCAGTGTTAGATTCCTTGGAGTTTATTTCCCGTAACTTTTATAGGGCAATAATAAAATAACACCCAATAAAATGTCATCAGATTAATTGGGTTTCATCTAGTGTGTATAGTTGTCTAGACACCGATTTCAGCTTTCTATTCATAGGACATCTGACACACACATGACCTTCACTCTCTAATGATTCGAATAGGTTAAGGGCAATAGGAAAACTCGCCTGTTTATAAAGATAAGGATGTGGGTACCCTAACATTTGATTGCGGCTGAATTTCATTTTAGGAAATAAGCGAATGTGTAATATACATATTGAGTGTACCAACAACAATTGGTTTATTACATTTTCATTTCACTATCAAAGTCGTACATGCCATGTTCTGCAAAATCACCGAAGACACCACATACACACATCATAAACAGACGCTAATATAAAGGTTATCAAAAGTGACAATAATCGTATAATTACACGTTTACAATATAGTTTCGTATCATGAGGTAAAGTCCGGTTGGCGAATGGGCAGGCATATCCCGTATTTGAACCAGCGCAAACGTATACCGCACACGAGAAGTATGCATAGACTACACTGCTTGCGATATGGTAGGAAAAGTTGATATGAAATGATCTCTCTTACCAGGTAACAATAACAATCACACTTGCACCAGATGTCGAACCCTGGGCGCTCTTTCCTGGAATATACCGTTCCATGAGGGGTGAATGCAGAGAAAGTGCAATGTAAGTCAATGTACCGGTAATAGACCTTGGAGTTCACCCATTCTAAGATAATAAGGATGATACAGTGAAGTCATTTGGATTAAGTCATGCATCGTGTATTTACATAGAACAAGCCTCTCAAAAACCATTCGCCACAAATGGCCATACTTAGAACTATAACTATTAAATGCTGATAGTTTTCATCTTGCATTACCTTACTACCAAAAAAGCAAATTTCAAACATCTTTCAGCGTGTACGAGCTATATGCACTTAGCGTGGTATTTCCAACGCTACCGTATGTTCGTCATTGCACATGGAACGAGGATCGTACATGTATAGATTTCAAAAAACTATATCCTAGATTCAAATGTTTTTTTCCATATTACCGATTCTGTATAAATCGTGCAGTTTAAAATTATCATTTTGTACCCAAAACTTCCTACATTCTCTGGGAGGTTTTAGGGTATCATATAGGTAGTGTCAATGGATCCTTTATGACTATAGCCAGTAACCTTATCTATAAATGCCAATGAAACTTACTTTTATGACAGGAAATTTGAACAACCTTCCAAATTTTATCTTTTAAGTTTCAAATGTCAAAATAATGATAAATATTACAGGATCCTGAAAATCTATGGGGTAACTTTTAAGATAAAGTTAGTATACCTAGATCATCTTTGTCATTTGATATGTTATACGAAACATATTGCAATTGAAGGTGTCACATAGCCGTCCTCTACAGAAAGTAGAAAATAAATGTGTTGTCACAACCTTTCTTAAATTTATATTTGTAAAATAGGGAATAGTGCCATATGGTAGGGATAACTTAGTGTTCGCAGTGTAATCCTATAGAATTGTTATTGACTGTGTTATCAGTGCAATAGTGCATGCACCTTTTTATCGCAGAAAACAAACGACAGTGTTTAACATTGGTAACACCACGAATCTAAACATATTGTGTTGGCTGCTGCTGGTGATGATGATGCTGATGATAATGATGACGACGATGGTGATGATGCTGATGTAGAATAAGAATACGAGGAAGAAAAAGAAGAAGGAACTTGAAACTTCGATTATCGTCACTTTTCTGCCTTGTATAGGCTAAATCGTGACTAGCCAGTTGTGTACGTGGTGGAGGAAGTCGGAGTACCCGGCGAAAACCACCACCTAATCCCCAATCCACTGGTAACTCACATGTCCCTGTAGGTATTCAAGGGTGAGAGACAGTGGCAGTCAGTGGCAACGCCTCAAATCCCTCGGCCATCAGGACAGACAAGAAGAAAAAGACGAAGAAGAAGAAGAAGAAGAAGAAGAAGAAGAAGAAGAAGAAGAAAAAGAAGAAGCCGAAGAAGAAGAAGAAGAAGAAGAAGAAGAAGAGAAAGAAGAAAAGAAGAAGAAGAAGAAGAGGAAGAAGAAAAAGAAGAGGAAGAAGAAGGAGAGGAAGGAGGAAGGAGAGAGAAAAAGAGGGAGCACTAATAATGCTGTTCACATTAAACAGCCTAGATGGTGTCTAGGTTCTTATTCCACACATGCTTTGCTTGTCTTGTTTGCTATGTTGCCATCACTACAACATATCTTAGAATGAGTCATTGACACACATAGTCAATGAAAAGTCACATCCAGTTTGAAACCTACATAACCGGTGCGAATACTTCATCAAATTGAAATGCTACCACATTCATTCGCTCAATCTAGGGTAACATTCTTTCATATACAAAACATTAGAGCAATTCCTTGATGGAAAAGTACGTATGACGCATAACCTCCCTTTTCCATTATTCATAAAACAAATTAGAATATTTTTTTGAGGCTTCAAGGGAAATGTAACATTTAATCTGATTCTATTACACGGGATTTCTTATTACATGAGTGTTCGTGTAATAAAAAGCATGACAATGCCAGGTTTTGCAGTAGTGCTGTAACGTATCCATTTAGACATTGTTAAAACCTTTAACCATTCGTGTGCAGGGTTACAAAAGATAGGGTAGTCACGCTAACTTGTCTGTGGAACGAAACACACTTGAAAAATATTTCAAAAGAGCCGGAAGTTGGGTTTTGAAGAATATTCCTCCTTCAAATAGGTTGCGAAAGAGCCTTTTGCTCTAAAGGTAGCACCAAAGTAAGGCTAATGTTGGCCGCAACACGTATGAATGGATCGAGATTGAATATTGCGCTCTGCCGTCGAGCGCTGTATTGCATGTAGCCTATTGTCGCCCAGGGCGCCCTCTCGCGGGGAATCAGCCACAGTAGTCAAGTGGGGCTGGCTCAACGGTAAGCAACAGATACATGTAGGCAGGTTAATCCATTGTGGCTCACGCTGCAGAAGGCGTGTTGCGTTGCCCGCCCCGTATCAAGGTTTCCCAAACCTCCCCTCCTCCTCCTCCTCCTTCTCCTCCTCCTAACCACTTTTCATGTCAATCCGGAGACGATTCAAGTTAACAACGCGTAAAACTTCATTAAGATGGAGTAAATTATTATGATACGCTAACGACAACACAACGTTACTTAACTGAGCTCTCTAGTTAATTAGGTGTGGGTTTGAGCGCCGTCAACGGGCTTGGGATGTCGCTAAATTCGCTTTAATGTGTTATGATAGAACATCAGGCAAATGTATAGGATGGAAATATCGCGCTAAAGTCTCGACCCGACGTGCGAGACCCTGGCTTGACTGTGACAAAACACTTCCAGCTATGAAATTCTTAATGCAAATCAACGACAATATGCAATTAAGGCGCTTAATGCTTCCAGGGGTGTTCAGGGATGGGGCGGAAGAACGGGGTAGGTTGCGTACGTGACAACAGTCTGAGACAACAGCTTCTTGACACGAAAATGCTGCTTCAGTTTTGGAACGCAACACATAAGATGGCTTTCAATTTACCCTGAATGAACGGGGAGAGTACGCTTCCCCATTTTTGATCACGGCCGTAAAGTTTTTGAACAATATCTATAACGTATATGACATTTGGCAACTGCCTTCTCAAATTTCTAAAGGAAAATAATGATAATGGAGATTGTATGATTATAATGATAATAATAATAATAATAATAATAATAATAATAATAATAATAATAATAATTATAATAATAAAAGAAGGGGAAGAAGAAGAAGAAAACGAATAATGATAATGAAAACAATGAAAACAAGGTAGGTAGGTATGTATGCATGCATGTATGTATGTATGTATGTATGTATAAATGTATGTATGCATGTATGTATGTATTACGCATGTATGTACATGGGTAGGTACCTACGTGTGTGCATATTAGCCTAGGTGGACATACATGTATGTGGGCATGCGCACAATATTACCAAACCAAACCTTCTACGTTTCTATGGTCCTCGTCTAGAACTCCTAATCGTTCACTATTCTACCACAAGCCTGTCCATGCCCTTTTCCATAGGGAAACCTGGGATGATGTTATCCATGTGTCATCATTTTTGCTGAAGTACCAACACTAAGTATATGATACATATCAATTTTGCAAAAAAAGCTTGTTGCCTAACCCTCCGTTTATATCAAACATGCTCTCTGCCATTGCAGCATCATTCTTAAGCTCAAATATATATTTCAAAATATCCATCCGCGAAACGTCATTCCGATAATCATACCCTCAGCAATATGAACATGATTCTACTGTGTAAGTACTAGTATGTGGAAATCTACAGTGGCCATATTAGCCCTTCTTTGGGATGTGTTGATATTTCGAAGCGCAACCTTATCATTTGCAAAGTGGCATGCATTTTAGGAGATTTCCTGACATCAAAGTGGAGTGAAAATGCTCGAAGATAACATGTTACAAGAGGATGAGTGTAGATGATGATGACAATGATGATTTATAAAGATGATGATTACACTGATAAAAGTGATAATGAGGAGGATACTAAACTTTTTTGATAATAATAATAATAATAATAATAATAATAATAATAATAATAATAATAATAATGATAATAATAATAATAATAATAATAATAATAATAATAATAATAATAATAATGATAGAAATAATAATAATAATGATGATGATGATGATAATAATAATAATGATAATAATAATAAGAAGAAGAAGTAGAAGAAGAAGAAGAAGAAGAAGAAGAAGAAGAAGAAGAAGAAGTAGAAGAAGAAGAAGAAGAAGAAAAATGATGATGATGATGATTATATAGATAGTAAGGAATATGATAATAATGATGATAATACTACTCGCGTAGATGAGTGTCTCCAGGTTTTGGCTGCTGCCTTTCTAGCTGCTGCTGTATGTGTTGAGTAATTAGGAGGCCTGTTTTAGGGCTGCATCTCGTAGCACCATCTCTGGGACTTTACGAGCAAGTTATGGCCAAGTTGTAGCTCCCAAGCGATAAGCAGAATCTCGTGGAGGAGGCGACATTTATACCTCTTTACTGACCTCTTACATGGCCTTCAGCCTGCCTGACAGTTGCATTTTCACACTTCCTCAACACGCCAGCATGTTTGGACTTGCATGGTCATCTCTAAACTGTCCTTTCTCACAAAATGTCATCAACAAAACTTCCCCCAACACGCATATCGCAGACAAGGTTATCAAATGCCTTTGATGTGATCTATGTAAAAATAGACGAGTTGTCATGTCTATGTAACACAGGATTGCCATAAGTACAAATGCTAGATAGAGATGGATATGTTTGTAGGACATCAAGTGTTTAGTTGGAAATATGTACACTGATGGTCGTATAAATATTTAACTATAAACATTTAAACCTGATCTCAAGAATTGTAGTAATTGTTATTGTTGTTGTTGTTGTTGTTGTTGTTGATTCTGTTTTTGGTGGCGGTGGGGGAGGGTGTAGTTGTGGTTGTTATTATCATCATTATCATTCTTGTTGTTGTTGTTGCTGTTGTTGATTCTGTTTTTGGTGGTGGTGGCGGTGGGAGGGTGTTGTTGTTGTTGTTGTTGCTATCATTATCATTATTATTATCATTCTTCTTCTTCTTTTTCTTCTTCTTCTTCTTATCATCATTATTATTATTATTATTTTTATTATTATCATTATTATTATTATTATTATTATTATTATTATTATTATTATTATTATTATTACTATTATTATCATCATCATTATCATTTTCATCATCATTTTATTATATCAATATTTGTTGTCGGTGGTGGTGATGGTGGTGTTATCTTGATGATGATGTGTAGCTTCATCATCATCATCATCATCATTATCATCATCATCGTTATCCTATTGTCTCTGCTGCCTTTGGTATCACTGATTGTAGTATTATTGCTGGAACTAGCATTTGTCTAACGTATTAGGTTTCTATTGTCCCCAGCTGCCATGTGCGCACCAATAGAGGAGGCAAGGACTTTCCCAGTATCCGGGTTGAGGACAAACTCATACATCAACATTGGATTCACCATTAAGCCGTTAACACTCTGGTCTTAGGCTCTGCTGCTGCTGTGGCTGCTGTACTTAAGGATGTTGACGGAATAGCTGACTTGGATATCAGTAATGAGACACAGTCTCCCTGACTTGGTTTAATATTAGAAATGGTGCCATCCATCCGTTGGAATTAGACGTACATGTATTGTGATTCACTTGTTCTTATCTACACTGTACAAGGCAACTGATACTGTGATGCATAAACAGCCGTTGGCAGCACTTACAGAATATTAGCTTGAAATTGTACTCGGCTGTTTATATCTCGAAAACAGATTCTTAGATCACTCTTAGAGTTAGATCGCTCCTCTAAGGTATTGGCTTAGGTTATTATTGAGTGTAAAAGATGCTTCACAGTCAGATTAATATTCCTAAAACAGGTGAATATCCTTACATACGTGTCTCTTATGTAGGGCATGGTACGTAGGGGATTTTGCTTTTAAAATCAGGTAGTATTCCAAAATGATGCCTTTTTTCAAGCGAATATGCCATTTTCCACAAAGGAAGCTGCAGAACCCAACCGCACATGTACGGCACTGACTGCTAAACTGGGACTCTCTCCCGGTGTGCATACTACAGTGTACCCTGCCATTCTCGGCGACTTTTAGACTCGATGCTATGTGATGTCCGGTTGACCGACAGTCGGCTGGGTTTGGAACGCCCATCAATAAATAGCATATTATATTTCCTACATTCCCTTTTAAATGCAAGAAGAACTGAAAAAGAAATGAGTTTCTCAAACACAGTTTGTATGTATATCATCTAACTTTACACAATGTGTCTCCGAGGGATGTCCGGTTGACCGGATGTGATGCGACCGGTTGTTCAGTAAAGAGTTTCGTAAGATGAGATGTTTGTTCTGCAAGTGGACCCAGTCTGCCATATTCTATTCCTTGCATTTCCTTCTAAGTTCAAAAATAGCTTAGACAGGGAGTTTCTCGAACACAGTTTGTATGTATATCGTTTAATTTTACACAATGTCTCCGAGAGATGTCCGGTTGACCAGTTGTGATGCGACCGGTTGTGCAGTAAAGAGTAGCGTAAGTTGAGATGTGTGTTCCGTAGGAGGACCCAGTCTGCGATCCCTACTGCGGGCGTGTCCCCGAAGGCATAGAACAAGTTTTCCTCATTCATATTTTATGTTTTGGTCATAAATTATAATGTAAGCGTCCAGACTACTGCAATAAAGTGCTGGCAGCATGGCCCTGTAAAGCATGATATGTGATAGGGCCGTAGCATATGGACAGGTGATGCCTCCAACTTAATTACATGCAAGTACTTCAGCGCTAAGACTTTCGTCTTTACAACCACTTCTGCTGCTTTCTTCAAAGACGCACAATGAGCAAGGCTATAATTTCTTAGGACATTGTAAATAAACAAAGACTGTTGAAGGTGCTATATGTCTCACCGGGACAGGTGCTCCTTTCCCGAGTATAAGGAAATTTTTCAGAGGATCCGCACTTTTCCCCGATCAGACCTTCATTTTCAGATCACAACACTCGAGAGATGTATTTGCTATCAGTTCGTAATGTGTAATACGTTTTTAAATATGACATCACGTCTTTTGCCTGTTGCCCATGTAGTAGCAGTAGTATCATTATTATTATTATTATTATTATTATTATTATTATTATCATTATTATTATTATTATTATTATTGTTATTATTTGTAGTAGAAGTAGTAGTAGTAGTAGTAGTAGTAGTAGTAGTAGTAGTAGTGGCAGCAGCAGCAGCAGAAGTGCGTGTAGGTTTATTCGCTGTAAATCCAGGTTTACTGAACTCATACCTCCAATTCGCACATACTTATAATCAGGGTTATGTTTATAAAGTCAACACGAATGCATACGCATTGATGTATCTAACCATTTATTTCTGAATGATAGTTCAAAACAAACATACTACATGACTGAAGCATTAAGTAAACATCGCCTGAGGCAAATGGTCTGCTTAAACACGCGTGGCATTGCCTTGATACAAACTGACATAACATAATTGTCTAAAATCCAATACGTTTATGATGATACTATATTGCAAAATGACACGATTTTCGCAATCCTGATTGCGGAAAAATGTATATATTTATAATCACAAAGAGGTAACAGACGCACATGGACATCATTTCCTAGAAATTTGGGAGAATATATGTATATGTGGTGATAACGCATTGTAAGTGCCAATACGACACATCCAAAAACCCATTGCTTTTCCGCCCTTTTACAATAAAGATAGTTAGCCAGCCAGCTAGCTAGACAGAGAGTCAGGTAATTATGTAGACGTGTGAAACATGCATTAATGATTGGAAGTACTTCAGGACACTAATTGACAGATGAATCTAATCAATGAGTTAACTAATGACTACAATAATACGCTAATAGGTGTCTGAATAAACAAATAAAACTATTCACGGATGAATGCTTGAATAGTTAATTAAACTTATTGGTGTCACAGTCAATGGATAGATGAAAAAGATAAACTATTGTTGAATCTATTTTACACGATATGTGACTAAAGTAAATAACAAGAGGGTATACATTTCATCCATAACAGCTGTTTAAACTCGCTGTCAAATCGCTTGTCGCCATCATGTATGTCATATTGATGTCAAAATAGTTGATTTACCAGATAGATTTGGTTAAATATAACATTTCTAACATCATCCTTTTTGACATAAAATGAGACTATGGCGTTCGTGTCCGTTTCAGCTACATATGTGTTGTGCCGAATGTAAAACACTCTTGTGTTTCTTCCTTTATTATAAAACACTGTAATATACAATCAAGCTCATTGGACTCATACATCCACACCTAAATATGTGTTATTATGGCGCAAGTGGATATTCAAAACTTATTCCAAACTTATTCGAAAGAGTATCTTTCTTGTGTAAGAAAATGTCCATGAGAAAGCCTACCATGGAATAGAATGTTGGTGTGAAATGAAGCTAGCTCGTACGTGTCCTGCAGTAGTGCCAGCCCAGACAGGTATTTTAGCCAGCTTGACCAGCTAATAAGCCATTGTTTCTTCATTACATGTAAGCCGTCGCAGCCACAGGTGATTCAAGGCCTATTTGTATGCCCTAAACCGTCAATTACACCCGTCTGTAAAGGACATTCGTGCCAACACGGATTACATGGACACATACAAGCTACGATGACGACCAAGGCTGTCCTGCAACATATAAGACACACCAAACACGAAGGTGTATAATTAATATATATATATATATATATATATATATATATATATATATATATATATATATATATATATATATATATATATATATATATATATATATATATATATATATATATATACATATATATACATATATATATATATATATATATATATATATACATATATATATATATATATATATACATATATATATATATATATATATATATATATATATATATATATATATATATATATATATATATATATATATATATATATATATATATATATATATATATATATATATATATATATATATATATATATATATATATATATATATATATGTATATATATATATATATATATAATGATAATGATATATCAAATTGATACGGAACCATCGGAGATCGATGTAAGAGCTTTGCCCCTCCCCCCCCCATGGGCAGTTTTACCAGAGGATCAGTTAATTTAATAACTTGAAAAATGCCCCTCCCCCCCCCATGGGCAGTTTTACCAGAGGATCAGTTAATTTAATAACTTGAAAAAGCTTATTGACCCTCAAAAGACCAACTATTAGTGGTCACCTTTCGCAAAACATAGTGGAGTGTTTATCGCTGACAAAACAGACATAGACATTCTATACACAGATATACAATTATATAAATGTGTATTTCATAGCCATTCGTCCTTTACATTTCTATAGAAAACAAAACGCCATGTCAATGGAGCAAACCTTATCATCATAGAGCACCCACCACCTACATTGTTTTGAGTGAATGAATAATGTATTATTCATGAGTCAACAATTCATACATGTTCTATATGTGTTTGTAATGTTATCAATCTACATTGATGTACCATAACAACAAGTACATGCCCTTTTTAGGAAGGGAAGAGGATTCATGCCGTCGCCTCTACCAGAAACACACGGAAACTGTTTACATACATGTAATAGTATTGGCTTTGGAAATATCAGTAAACACTCTTTATTCCACTAAACGTGGAAGATAATAGCAATGACTATGTCATATGATTTTTAGAGGATCAAAGCGTGATTTGAAGATAAATACAAAACATACGCATTAAAGACACATACACTGACATGAGATATCACTGCTTCGTATTTTAGATAAGCCATTCGCTGAATCTATTGCTTGCAATTTAGGTGAACATTTTGTTAAATGGTAAAATTAAATATGAGCTGTTCTTTAACATAGCGATCATTTGGTAAATGAACTACAGGATCACACGTCTATACATGTATACTCATTAGAGTATAGATATATCTAAATTGATAGAGTAACAAGTTCAACAATTCTCACTTTTCACTATTTGTCTCTTAAAGAGCAGTCATTCCTCTATGAAAATGTACATTGATTAAACTTCACCGTTGTTCTAATTCGTTTTAATCTGATCACTAAATCATTTAACGTGTATCTTGGCCTTCACTTTTGGGAAAGTAGAAATGGACATTGGCGCCTATGACTCAGTTGTGTAGATTTACCTTCCTTGATCAAATCTCACCTCATCTAGATGCAGATTGAAAGGGAAGATAATTTCACTCTCGGTCATGATAAAAACACACCTTTATCTGCGTAAACCATTTCTCCAATCACCGGTATATATTTTTTGCAATTTTTCTGTATCGTAAAATGTTTCTGCTTGGATGACTCAAGACTGTGGCCTACACATTCTCAAACATGCCACCATTTCCTTCCTGGGGTAAAAACAATAGCGCCCACAGTATACTGGTCATCATAAAAGCTACAATAACTTAAGTGTGCTGGACAAAAAGTGATATTTACGAGCTTGCAAAATCGAGTTTAAGGTTTTAAATCGCATTACTGTCACGATAGAGTCAGGTAGGTTTTCTACAGGTACAATAATGAGCCGAGTCATTTTTGCTGGCCTCACAGAATAGCTAGCCATTGCAGGATGTCCAAGAGAGTAGACCAAACACGAGTTAAAATTGCGCCGTTAGAGTCAGAATCATAGGAAAATGAAAATGAAATCCAACATTTTTATTAAATGCCATATAACTGCATACAGTTTGATGTTTTTTTAACCAATATAGACATTTATAACCTCCTAGGATTTCTAGGTCACTAAGGATCACCAAACGCAGGTTTAAAGCTCGCCAATGTTTTCAAAATCCTAAAATAAAGGAAAATACAATCCAAAGGAATTTCTTCATTCTTGTTATGACTAGCCAGTTGTAACTGGTGGAGGAAAATGAAGAATCCAGCAAAAAAAAACATCATTGGTAACCATCTCACATAGCAGCACTCGACCAATGCATGGATTCATAAATTGTGTACAAACATAGACGTATATGTTACCTAACTGGACTGGTCGCCCATGATACTTTGTTAAGTTTTCTGCTCGGCAACTTAAAAGATTTTATACCAACGACTTTAGAAAATTATCCATAAATTTTCATAAAGCTGTTCAAACGGAATATTACTCATAACTTAAAGTTTCCCCATAAGGTGGCAGCATTGGCACATTCTAAATATACATTTATTGATTTTCTACTTGTGTTCTATTACTGCAGTATTAGAGGACACCACCCGCTCACATGTTCTAATGCGTTGGGAAGATTTCAAACACGTTTGCTAATTATGTGCACGTTTTTAATCATACCACGGGGGTTGTGAACAGTACTGTCACCGCTTATGCAGGTATTGCATTTTATTGGCATTGCCCAGCAAGGTAAATGTTGCTAGACATACACCTGTGCTCCGGACGCAATACCTGCTCCAGGTAGACATAGGACACAGGTGGCCAATGGGCGAAGTAATGATCGGCTAGGGCCATATCTTGACACTCGCATAAATAGAGAGTGCTCCAATGTACAGGCATTTCGCCTTCTTTTTGTGATTATTCCTCGGGTATCAGGACCATACATTACCCGTCGCACCTGATTCGTAGATTTCTTGCAAATGTAGTCTGATTGTCTTTCATCTTCTCAAACGTGTATGCTTAAGCTGCAAATGCCACCTCACTGTCTGCAAGTGCCGCTCGCAAGTAATTCTTCAACCTAGTAACTCCATTTTACTTGACTTCAGTATTATCTTCTGACTTCATACCTAATATATTGATTTCATGCCTATCTCAGTAGCGTATCTGAAATATTAGGAGGATGATATCAATTTATTCAGATGAAAACTATGACAATTCAAATAGTCTACTTCCATATATTTGTATCGTCCATCTTTATGATTTTACTCCATACCCATACCCTTTCCCATAACATCATTTTTATAACTTTTTCTAGACTTCTTTTTCATCAGCATTATTCATTTCATACATTCATTATTTGTCTTGTCTTCTTTCTTTTCAGTGACCTTCTTCATCATCATCATCATCTTCTTCTTTACTCAATAGAGCGTTCAGCATATTATGCATATGTATCATATATGCTGTTATGAACGTTTATTTCAGTTCCCCCTGTCCCGCTGCTCGCATGATGTTTGCACAGATCCAGTCAGGCGCACAGCGACGCTCCTCTAATGGAATAGCTGCTATTCCAGGAACAGCGTTCCACCCACTGGCCGCAGCAAGGCTGTGCACACACAGCTGCCTGAGGTGTTAGCTAGCACAACGGCGAGCGCTCTTGCATATGGTTGCCTCCTTCATACGACGGCTGAAAAAGCATATTATGAAAGTATTTTTGAATAAATCTATTTTTACTTTGTTAGGACTAACGTATGTTTATTGAGAGTAGACTTAACAAATGTTTAATAATGTTGCAAGCAATATCAACTGTCATTATTATTATCAAAATAATTTTATTATTATCATTATTATTATTATCATTATTATTGTTATTATTGTCATTATTATTATTATCAGAAGCAGTAGTAGTAATATCATTGTTTTTACTATTATTATTATCATTATTATCATTATTATTTTTGTTATTATTATTATTATTTTCTTAATCATTATCATTATTATTATTATCACCTTCATCGTTTTCATTTCTCTTTAGAAATTTAAAAAGGCAGTTGCCAAATTAATTAACGTTATGAATGTGGTTCAAAAACTTTACAATCTTTGTTTTTTGTCCTTTTATAGTGAAACAATGAAAAATAAAGATAAAACCAAATGAATTATAAAGCCATAGGGTACTTGAGGTGTTTATATAGCTGTGGAGTTTACTGCGTGAATCATTGGAAATGTCATTTACACCATCTGATATGATTTGACACCACAGCACTAGACCATTTGCTATGAATTATTAAACTTTCCATAACTGATGTGTTCAACCATGTCCAACCATCTTTATTTTATATCCGACTGGCATATGATACCATTGATAGGAAAGTCATCTTATTCTACACTTTGGCGTAATTGACAAATGTGTATAAGAATACATCTCGTGTTTTAGAGAAGTGTAAACTATAGATAGGGGTGGGTGGATAGCCCCAAGAATGTCGTCCATTGTGAACAGGCTTAGTTTACCATGCACACCTGAAACTACCTGGCAAAAAGTATGACACACTACAATACGTGACTGCTTCGTTCTTCGCTACTCTTTCCGTTAGATTTTTCCAAATCAGTATTTCCATTCGGCGTTGTAAATGAGATATTCTAGGCTTGCGCATCTCCCGGGGATAGCCCGCGTCTTTACATTAAATGATACATCTTGCAACTACCGCTGCATCGTAGAGGAGGCGATGGATATATCACCTCTGAGGACCCTAGATGGGCATAAGACGGATTGTGATCTGCATACGATAAGACTTATGAACACAGGAGACCAGACCAAGTTCTTTAAGTAGTCATTGAGCAAATGCGTGGAGTTAGATTGATTGTGAAAACAAGGTTTAAGGGGCCCTCAGAAAAATTGTGTGAATGTGTGTAAGGCCGCCTAAATGATAATGCTGGGAATCTGGACCCACAGAAATAGATACACACAGATTGAAACGACAAATCTGCGTGATCATAGACACTAGAGGCTTTATGGATGTTAATGCGTAGCCAGTGGGAAATTACTTTGAATTGTACTTCTGTATGTATGCGGTTATTGACTGTAGTCATTGATTACAAAATCATACTTGACACGAAGGAAATATGATGATGATAAAAGTCACCAGTAACAGAAGATCAAAGGAAAAATAGATTTTTTTTGTCAAATCCAAGTTGATCAAAATAGCAATTGCCTAGAGGGTGTAATGTTTACAATGTGCATGCTAAGTCTACATAGAGATGATTCTATGCAATTCAGTTCATATAGAAATAAATGTGAACCTCCAAAGACATTTATCAACATTGGTCTTCATCTATTGTCAGTCATGCTGACATTCTGTGCCAGATTGTAGTTAGAGGTAGCAGTTAATTGTATAGCACCCGCGGAAATAGACAACAGCACCGTAATTACATACAACATCCTCGCTTGTGTTCTCCAAGCTGGACATCAACCCCGGACATTACTGGGGGTAGGAATATTCATGAAATGTACTGCGCCAATCGACGTCAAAGATAAGGGAATGGGTAGGGTAGATAAAGGTCTGGGCGGTTTTGACCATGATATATGTAGATGGACCACCTTCTGGTGTTTGATATGCTCTCCCAGCTGTATATACAAGCCGTCTTGAGTGTTACTAATTTTGATACACACAGAACTTTTTTTAACTCTTTTCTTTTCTTCATTAAGTAACTAAGTTTAATGTTTCTGTATTGCATTAACATGTTTATGTTGAATTCCTATTTGCGATTTCATATATATATATATATATATATATATATATATATATATATATATATATATATATATATATATATATATATATATATATATATATATATATATATATATATATATATATATATATTCTATGTACGTATGTATGTATGTATGTATGTATGTATGTATGTATGTATATATATATATATATATATATATATATATATATATATATATATATATATATATATATATATATATATATATATATATATATATATATATATATATATATATATATATATATATATATATATATATATATATGATAGATAGATAGATAGATAGATAGATAGATACTAGTAGATAGATAGATAGATATATGTATTACAGATCATTGTAAACAGACATCAGTTGTTTTGCAATCCCTGACCGCCTGGCCAATGGGACCTCCCCGCATGTAGGGCCAGACTCTGCAACAAGGCATAGTAGGCTTGCTGGCCAGTTCCCCCTAGGTCACGCTGCCCTGATTAGCAAGACCAGCCATCAGAATGACAGGCAAATAAGAATATAGCACCATGCGTGACTAAACCATTCACACAATGCTTAATTAGGTAAACCTGCCACAAAACCATTATGAGTGTTTCCTATTGATTTTTCAATGTATAAGAGATGCACTGACGCAAGCTAATTTAAAGCTTATCAACACACTAAATGGCTGGCTTAAAGTTTTATGAGGCTAAACAAAACAGCCAATCCAAAATCACCAAGTGTATCTTTATGACTAACTCTCGTGTTAATATATGATATTTTAAATGTGAAATAAAGTCTTTTGAAGATCAATACCTCAAAAGAGCATTCAGAACCTTGTTTTAAATTTTAACTTGCACACATGTGCAACAGGATTTTTATTTCTCCATAGTCATATCAATATGCAAGTTAATTCAAGGTTTATGGACATCAACAAACACGAATGAACAAATGTTTGTTTCAAACAAAAAGCTACAAATGATAATCTCAGGCTTATTGTATTAATCCATAAATGATAGTAGGATAATAAAACCATATGTATAAGGTAATACAATTTTATGAATGAGTTGGTGTAGTAGGCACCCGTGATCATCACAAGGTCAAATGTACTTTCAAACATGGGACTGAAAGCACCTTTAGGTGTTTAAGGCTATACCTGTATCTTCCAAAAGAGTCCGAGGATATCATCCAGTTGCAAAGGCACCTTAAATACCTCTGCACGTCTGTATAGCGTCCAGGTTAACATGCTAAGACTCTAGGTTAACTCGAACCGATCTTAATTTTGGAGAGCCTTGCAAATTTCCATTAGGTATTTGAAGGTCCCTTTCTTTCTAATGGCACAAATCTGAAAGACACCACATATGGAGTTATGTAGCTTTATTTCTTTCCACTATCTTAAATTGTTGATTACAAAAGGTGCCCGACTCGTTGGGCATATGGTCGGAGTCATCAAGTCTGCCTGCTCTCTGACTCTCAGCACTGCCCAGTATCGAATCCCTGCTCAAGGTAAACGAGGAAGATACCAATGATGTGTTTATAGGTGGCAGAGAATCAGCACAATAATTTTTTCTCCATTCTTTACAATCTGGCAGCAATTATTAAGCTTCTACATGGAAGAAAATGTGAAGATAAACAAAATTTAAAAATACAGGCAACTCTGCTTAATCCGGACATGTGTAATCCGGATTTTCGTCTAAACCGGACAGATTGAAAGGTCCCAGTTCCTTCCTATACATATAATTCCTATACGCATAATCCGGATTTTGCCTAATCCGGACAGAAATTTAGCGTCCACATCAGTCCGGATTAAGCAGAGTTGCCTGTATACGAAAATCAGTCAGCATCAAAGGTGTGCACAATCTTAGATTATGCACCTTTGGTAGAAATTTCTATACCAAACAAAGAGTGAGAGACACTGATTCCGCTTCCTCTTTTACTGACCTTCCTTGCTAGTTGTCTAGCCATCAGGCCCTGACACTAGCACTTAGGTAATGGCCAATTACGTCATTGAGCTGGCTGTGACAAGGTTTCCTGGGCTCAGTGATTGATGTATGGGATGTTAGCAACATCCGTGCGAGGAAGAGTCGTCAGATGGGCAGAGTAAAGCATCCACATACAACGACTCTCCTTTTCGTGTGTAGGGAAGGTGGTTAGTTATAGGGGAAGTGCTTGATATGGATTAATATTGACTGGCATGATTGATATTGTTTGCAGTCAACACTGCATATACTTCGTCAATATCAAAAGCACTGTTAACAATGGCAAGTAAACTCGTATTTAGGACAATATTGCAATTACGAATGAATGTATATAAACAATGTTATTCTCAATTACAATAAAATAAAACAAGTGCAGTATTACCTTTAAATAGTAGGTTATTGAAGTTTAGCTGCATAGCCAGCTGCACAATGTATCTAGGTTGCTTTTCAACCTAGCACTCATAAGCATTCCTAGGCCCAAGCAGAAACAGTTAACAAATCTTGCTTCTTGTCCATTCAAAAACAGACTGCTATTACCTGGTCAAGCAATACAACTTATTTCTCATCTCTTTGTATCATTTAGATACGTCAATAGACTACATGCATACATAGCGCCGCTAATGATCAGTCGAGATTGGATTATGGGTGTTTTTTGAGCAGCATAGGCAACTTATATATATTTTTACTTGATCCAATTCAGAATCAAGTATAAGGCTTTCACCTGGAGTCTTAGGAACATCACCTGCAAAGAGTCTCTGTTGGGGCGAATCATCTCCGACCTCCCTCACTGTTTACAATGTTTGACCCTTCTGATACCCATTAGCGGATTGGCCTGGTTGCTGTGGAAATGTGCGGCAATATGGAAGACTGTCTATAGTACCTCTGCAACAGGAAGACCCCTTGGAACTATTCATGAAGAGAAGGGACTTTTACACCTGGAGACCCCTGCTAGTTGGCCTTTGTGTGCCAATGTGCCTTTAAGCACCGACTCTGGCAATCATTCATTAATATATGATTCCAGAAAAAATGGTAACACAACGTGTGTTACCAGAATGGTTTGACCGCCTCCTAGTGAACCCGATGGGTAGGGTACCAGCCCGTTAGATTGATTGGCGCTGCAAACCCATGAAAAACACATGCAGCATCGCTGAATATATTCACCTTATTTCGCCCTATGCACTAACTACACTACATAGGGACTTGCAAATCAGGTCCGGTATGAGTTGACTGTACTGCTGCTGCTGCTGCTGCAGCGCATGCTGCTGTATCTAAAGCAAGACAGCATTGAATGTTTGGCGCACTGCAGGGTTACATTAGAACGTTTTGCCTTTGACTAGCATCTTAAGTTTTCTCTAAAACAAGCTAAAACTGAATGCAGACAAAACGGAAGTCCTAGTGCTAGGTACCCCTAAGCAGCGAGCCAAAATATCTGTGCCTAGCATCTCCGTAAATGGTGAGATTGTTAAGATTCTCAATATACCTATCGGCAATCTGGGCTCTGTTTTTGATCCAAGCATGGATATGGCCGCACATGTGTCAAAGGCAGTCAAATCTGCAAACTATCACCTTCGAAACATTGGAAGGATCAGAAAATACTTGACTGCAGAATCAACTAAAGGTGCTGTCATATCCCTGGTAACCTCAAGATTCGACTACTGCAATGGACTTCTCTGTGGAATACCTGAAGAGCTAATATGTAAGCTCCAGAGAGTACAAAATAATGCCGCCAGGGTGATCACACTCACAAAGAAGTATGACCATATCACTCCAGTACTAAAGGAACTTCACTGGTTACCAGTCAGGAAGAGAATTGAATTCAAGATTCTTCTCCTGGCGTACAAGTGTTTGCATGGAACTGCACCCTCTTACCTGAGGGAAATGCTGAAAGAGTATGTCCCACCACGGACACTGAGATCAACATCCAAGAACTTACTCTGCGAGCCGAGAACCAACATGAAAACCTACGGTGACAGATCATTTAGTGCCTGTGCCCCAAAACTATGGAATCAGCTCCCAAATAATATTCGGGCAGCTGGGAGTGTGGCAATCTTCAAACGACAATTGAAAACACATCTGTTCAAAGATGTATTTATCAAATAACTATGTGGATATCAACATCTATCCTCTGACAATGAATGTAATGCGCCTTTGAGCATGTTTATATGGAAAGGGCGCAATATCAAATGACAATATTATTATTATTATATTATTATTATCTCGAGTAAATGGCTACAAGCAATACTTTCAACACCAAAAGTCGCTCAAGGCCATTAAAATAACATATGACAAGAAATAGTGACATCACTTTGTCATTACTTTGTCGAATTTTCGTAACAATGAAGAGCATAATAGGGTAGGCCTCTATAGCCGAGCGCCGCTGACTGGATTCTGCCTTAGTTCGCACTAGGGAGTTAATGGTTACATCTCATAGTTGCCGAATAATGATAAACTTATCAATAAGTCGCTATTTTGAGGTGATGTGGCACCCTTTAAGAACATATTTGAATGTGTTTAGTTTTTTGGCAAAATATGAAGAGTCACCCTTTACTTGAAAATGAGAGTCTACCATATTGACCATTCATATCTTTGGTAAGGTCCAAAGTCAACATTTTTGAATGTTTCCTTAAGCTCCAAAATCACTAACAGCACGTGGTAAATACTGATCAGCAGGTCCTGTCAGAATTCAAGGTACCTGTGACTTGGCCTAGAGGGGGTTCATATCTGTCATATTCTAAAATACTGGCTTCGAAGACTGTATAGTTATTCACTTTCAGCCAAGCAAATGCTATAACAAAATTGGTCAAAATGGTCTAGTTCTAAGGAATTTGGTCAAAGCAGACAGCTATGTCGTTTGGGACCAGTGTTTGAAATACCATAAGGGCCCCGCCTTTCATGCTTTTGAGCGTAACACAATAGAAAGTTTCTAGGTAGAGATACGCTGAGAGTGATCACTACTCATGTGTAATCTTTAGTTTTGATATCCATTCTTAGGGGCCAGCCAAGGACAACACCTAGTGGTGATAATCTAGGTGTACTGTGGAATCACTGATGAGATGCTATGCAGGCTCCAGAAAGTCCAAAACAATGCTGCTAGAGTGGTTAGTTGCTCCAAAAAGTATGATCACATTACACCAGTTCTATACGATCTTGACTGGCTGCCCATCAGGAAAAGGATTGAGTTCAAGATTCTGCTTTTGACTTTCAAATGCATGCAAGGATGTGCCCCTCTATACCCGAGGGAACTGTTAGTCAAACAAGCCAATACAAGGACTCTAAGATCAAATACTAAGAACTTATTACAGATACCACTCACTAATCTGAAAAGGTTTGGTGACAGAGCATTCTGTGCCTATGCACCACGCCTTTGGAATGAGCTCCCTGACAACATCAAGGCTGCTGATAGTGTGCAAAACTTCAAGAAACAGCTGAAAACATTGCTATTTCGAAAGGAGTTTAATTGATTATATGGACCATGACAACAGACCAATGCCCCTTGAACATTATAGGTGGAAAGGGCGCTATATCAAATATGAATTATAATTATTATTGCTAGATTATCACCTCAAAGCATCTTCCTGAAGGTTCTCTCCAGTGCCTTTCTAAGGTTTTAAACAATATTTGGGAAACTGTAGAGTTTCCACCTTCCTGAGAAGAAGCTACCATCATACCCATTGCCAAGTCATGAAAAGATTGCAAGGATCCAAATAATTCCAGCCATATAGCATTGACCAGTTGTATCTGGAAGACCATGGAAAGAATGATTGATGGCCGTTTTCTTTTTCATCTTCTTCACTCATCATGGAAGCCTAAAGTGGCTTATGGAAAACAAGACGCATAATGGATCACCTTGTGTATTTTTGAATGTTTTCTGAGTGAGGGATATTTAAATGGTGAAAATGTGGTGTATATACTTTTTAACATTGAAAAGGCATATGACACCACTTGGAAATACGGTATTATGAAATATTTACATGATATGGACCTCAGGGGACGTTTACTCCTTTGTATCCTTCCTATCTGAAAGAATATTTCCAGTCATTTTAGTAGACTCAAAATTAATGTGTCCCTCATATATAAACAAATCAATAAAAACAAAATTGATTGACATCTGGGCAATTTAGGACTGAAAATTAATCATCTGCTTGAAGAGATTCAGTTTCTATTTCCTTGATGTAGAATTTCATAGATCTGATGACGGTGGTATGCTGTTTGTTCAAAAGAGATTTTAAGTTTTCCTGGTACAAAAGATAGTGAAATGGTCTCTCAGACCTGATGGGAGGACTCATTGTTAGCTTATCTTGTCAAAACCACACACCGTTATCAGGTCTATGATACCCTTTGTAGTATCCGTAACTCTTGTAGAGTCCTTAATGAGCTGTGTCATATTGAAAGTGTTCATAAAAGACATCAATTTACGTTTAAGTCCACATTCCAGGCCCTTATTAACATGTGTATTAAAATCCCCTAATATCGCCTACTGTAGGCCATTAAGTTCACACAAATGTCACACGAGGGGGTTGTACTGGCAAGTACCCTTCTATTATATCGCACTACCATCTATCAAGTTTGGTTTCGCGAATCCTCTTCACTCAGCGCGAAAGCCCAAAGTGGCTTAGAAAAAACAAGAAGCACAATGGATCACCGTGTGCATTTACAAACTTTTGCAAGAGAGGGTTTTTAAAATGCACAACATGTGGTATTTATCTTTTTTGAAAAGGCAGGACACCACTTGGAAATACGGAATTATAAAAGATTTACATGATATGGACCTCATGGGACGTTTTCCCCTTTTTATTCATAATTTATCTGAAATGAAATTTCGAGTCAGAGTAGGTATATCTCACTGCTTCCGCTGATTTGTATGGCCAAGAAATGGGAGTTCCCCAAGGTAGCATTTTATCTATCACTATCTTGTCAAGTTCAATAGCATCACCAGCTGTATAAGAAATGGTGCAGACAAATCTCTGTTTGCTGATCACTTTGGTGTATAAGGCATTGACCATTAGATAACCAGGGAGGGGGGAGGGGAGGGGGGGGGGGTGCCGAGTATAGAATTTCGGGCACAATTTTTTTCATCACTTTCAGGGACCTAGGGTGTCCAAGTCTGGCGCACAGGGGCCATCCGCCGGTTGCGCACTGCCATTGCGGCCGGAGGGTGGGGGTTGTCAGAAGCGAAAGTGTGGTAGATGCCCTGAGATGCATTATCACCATTATCTGAGGCCCAAATGAGTGATTCCAGATGATGAAATTCGTTCCGTTTTGAGGAAACAATTTACCATTTTTTTACTCTTTCTTGGTGTGCAGAGATGTCCGGCTGTGGTACACTGCCATTGCGGCCGGGTGTCTGGGGGCTGCTTAAGGCCCCCCAGAAGCCAAAGGGTTCTAGATGCTCTGAGATTCATTCTCAGCCTTATCTGAGCCCTAAATGTGCTATTCCAGATAAAAATCCTTCCTGTTTTGAGAAAACAATTTACCTTTTTTACCTTTCCTTGGTGTGCAAGGCTGTCTGCCTGTGTCACACTGCCATTGCAGCCGGGGGTCTTGGGGCTGCTCAGGGCCCCCCAGAAGCCAGAGGGTTCTAGATGCTCTGAAATGCATTCTCAGCCTTATCTGAGGCCCAAATGAGTGATTTCCAGAAGAAAATTTATTTCTGTTTTGAGATACCAATGTACCTATTTTGGTGTGCAGGGCCGTCTACTGGTGGCACACTGCTATTGCGGATGGGGTGTCTGGGCGCCGCTCAGGCTCCCAGAAGCCAAAGGGTTCTGGTAGATGCTCTGAGATGCATTCTCAGCCTTATCTGAGACACTTTTTTTTGGTGTGCAGGGCCGTCTGGCAGGAGCCCAATTATTTTTTTCATGGAGTCAGAGCTCAATTATTTTTTTCACTGATTATCAGGGCTCAATTATTTTTTTCAAAGAATTTCAGGGCACAATTATATTTTTCAATTCTATAACTGTTGGAGAAGGGGTCTTCATCTAGATCCATATTTGGTTCTTGTAATAATACTATTCCTGTTAAAAGGAAAGCAAAGTTCCTTTCATGGAGCAGCATGTAAATCTTATATCTCTTTGCTAGATCCGAATCGGAACCAGAGTTTGGTTTCTTAAATCCTCTTCACTCATCACCGAAGCCCAACGTGCCCCACCAGAAAGCAAGAAGCACAATGGATCACCTTGTGCATTTAAAAACTTTAGAAAGAGAGGGATTTTTCAACGGAGAACATGGGGTGTCCATTTTTTTTGACCTTGAAAAGGCATATGACACCATTTGGAAATTCTTCGAGGAGTTCTCCACATTTCTTCAAGACAGGGTGACTAGCTCTGGGGATCTACTAATCGTAGGAGATCTGAACTTTCACCTTGATAAAAAGAATGACACTGCTACTCGGAAACTCACAGAGTTGCTGGAGTCATCTAGAGTCATTCAACATCCTACAGCCACGCAAGGGGCACACTTTTATGGTATGCAATAGAAGTTGGCATGTCCGAGGGAACAATAAGCTGGCGTGTCATTGTTCTTCAACAATGACAAGGGACCACTTTTATCTAATATCTTATGGCACTAAATTTCCTTTGTGTGACGATGTGCCTTTAAACACTTATTCAATCATTCATTCAATTATGGACTGTCCACTATCCCAAGCCACACTTGCAGGAGAAGAAAATTGTGCCTTGAGAAAACTCCAATCCATCGACCTGCCAAGCTTTAGGGAAGATATTGTGCAAGGGCTGAGGGTTAAGGATTACAGTGAATCTGTTTCGGATCTTCTGAACAGATACAATGGTCATCCTACCAGCGTCCTTGACAAGCATGCACCAGAGATAGAGAGGTTTGTTGTAGTTGGACCCCAACAACCATGTTTCAGGGATGAACTACACCAGGCAAAAAATGAAAGGAGGGAAGCTGAGAGACTGTGGCGAAGGACTGGTCATACCGTTCACAGAGAAATCTACAGAGCTGCGAAGTTCAAGCATATTACTCTACTACTAAAGAGTAAAGCAACCTACTTCAATGAAAGGATCACAGATTGTGGTATTGACTCTAAAGCTATTTCCAAAATTATAGACGTATTTAAGTTCACATAATTAGGTGAGGATTCATTTTGAGACTATGATTGGCTTTATCATCTACCAGACGACAGACCACCAAAGTGGCAGTTTAAAAAAGCTGATTGGAATCTTTTTAAAGACCTGTGTTTGGAGGCCTTTCATCAAGAAGATCTTGATGGAGGTCTCCATCTGGAAACTTTTATTGACAAGCTTTGTGAAATTGCTCACCAAGCAATACCAAAATTAAATCCCAACCCCAAGAAGTCACATAAGCCATGGTTCTCTGATGAGTGTAGGGAAGCTATTTTAGAACGAAAGAGATCTCTTAGAGTTTTTAAGAGATCTCCAACAAATGCAAATTTAAAACTATATCGTATAAAGAGTGCTAAAGCAAGACAGGTCATTTGTGCCAACAAAGAGAATAGTTGGCACGAATATGTATCGAAATTAAATGCCAGAACGTCTATGAAGAAATGCTGGGACATGGTCCGTAAAATCAAGGGTAAGGGGGGCAGTCTGTCTGTAAAACATATTGAGAAGAATGGCAAATAAATAACGCAACCACAGGATATTGCCAATACCATTGGGGAGGCAATGTCCTTCAATTCATCATCTGCACATTATTCTACTAAATGCCAACGTATCAAAAAAAGACAAGAGAGACACCCCCTTATATTCCAATCTGACAATACCGAACCATATAATCAACCCTTTTCAATAGATGAGCTCAGGACTGCGCTTGGCAAAGCCCATGACACAGCTCCTTGCCCTGACCAAATACATTATCAGATTTTGAAGCATCTTCCTGAAGCTTCTCTCCAGTGCCTTTTAAAGGTTTTTAATAATATTTGGGAAACTGGAGTTTCCGCCTTCCTGGAGGGAAGCCACTTTCATACCCATTGCCAAGCCAGGAAAAGACTCCAAAGATGCAAATAATTACCGCCCAATAGCTTTGACCAGTTGTGTCTGTAAGACCATGGAACGAATGATAAGCAATCGTCTTGTTTGGTTTCTTGAATCTTCTTCACTTATCATGGAAGCTCAAAGTGGCTTCCTGAAAACAAGAGGCACAATGGATCACCTTGTGCGCTTTGAAACCTTTGTGAGAGAGGGATTTTTAAAAGGAGAACATGTGGTGTCTGTCTTTTTTGACCTAGAAAAGGCAAATGACACCACTTGGAAGTATGGAATTATGAAGGATTTGCATGGTATGGACCTCAGGGGACGTTTGCCCCTTTTTATTAAAGGCTTTTTATCTGAAAGGAAATTTCGAGTCAGAGTAGGGACATCCCTCTCTGACTTTTATGATCAAGAAATGGGAGTTCCTCAGGGTAGCATTTTATATGTCACCCTTTTTATTGTCAAAATCAACAGCATCACCAGCTGTATAAGAAATGGTGTTGACAAGTCTCTATTTGTGGATGACTTTGGTGTCTCATATCGATCAAAACACATGCACGCTATAGAAAGGCAGCTCCAACTTCATCTAAATAGAGTAGAAGATTGGGCTGATAATAATGGTTTTGAATTATCCCAATCAAAGACTGTCTGTGTCCATTTTTGTCGAAGGAGGGGTCTCCATCCAGATCCCTACTTAGTACTTTATTATAACCCCATTCCTGTAAAGAAGGAAACAAAGTTCCTTGGCATTTTACTTGACTCAAAACTGACATTTGTCCCTCATATCAAGGGCTGATGATAATGGTTTTAAATTCTCCCAATCAAAGACTGTCTGTGTCCATTTTTGTCGAAGGAGGGGTCTTCATCTCAGGTACAGAGGGGGGCCGCACCTTCGTTACCTATTTCGCGGAAGAAGGGGTATTTTTTTAAGAACTCCGCATGTCCGCAATGTTGTAAAAGAAGGGTACTTTTTTGTAACCAGGTACGAAGTATGGGGGTCAAAATCCCCTTACAATCCACAAAATATCCGAAGCTCTAACGCCGAGTGACTCCCGAAGTGACTGGGCTTCCGAGTGTGCTGCCGCCACTTGCTGCCGCTAAACACGCAGAGGATTATAAAATCTTAAGTTAAAATACGTGTTCCTGTTCATCCAATGTCAGTGTTTTGATTAAAGAAGGGGTGTTTATTTAGTGGAAAAAATCAGCGTTTTATTAAAATAAGGGTGCTTTTTTGGACAGAAATCAGTGCTTTAGGGGTACTTCTTAATTTTGATAACGAACGTATGCACCCCCTAAATACCCAAGTGCCCCCCCCCCCCCCCCCGGGGGTCATTGATAATTATTCTTCCATTAAACGTCTTCCGGACAAGTCTTCTATATTCTCTGCAGAGTTGCACGCTCATTACCTTGCTCTTGATAGGGTGGAGACAGCAGATGATGATGAAAGGAATTACTAGTATATTATTTTCTCAGATTCAAAGTCTGCTCTTCAGGCCATTTCGGGCCAAGACTGGACACATCCCCTTGTCCTCTACATACTGGAACGTCTCAATTGGTTAGTATAGTACCAAGAGAAAAGAATATTATTTTACTGGATTCCCAGTCATGTTGGCATCATAGGTAATGAAAAGGCAGACACTGCTGCCAAAGCTGGTCTTTCGAAAAGAGTCGCAAATGTTCCAATTCCTTATGGTGATTTTAGAAAACACATCAATGTCCTTTTAAAACGCAAATGGCAGTCTCAGTGGGATGAGGCTGTAAACAACAAACTACATGAGATTCATCCACAGTTGGGTCTCTGTCCTGGAGGTTCTCGAATCATTAGGCATGAGGAGAGTGTTTTAACAAGAATTCGAATGGGTCACTCTCATTTGACTCACTGCTTCCTTCTGAAAGGGGAAGATCCTCCCCAATGTATAGCGTGTGACTGTCAATTGACTGTCAAACATTTAATTTGATTGTGTCGATTTTATTGAGTCCGGAAATAGACATTTTAATGGAGTTACCTTTAAGGAACTCTTTGAAAAGGTTCCTCCAGACAGTATTTTATCTTATTTACATGAGATTGGTCTGTTTTACAGATTATAAAATATTTTAAGAATTTAGTTTCTTTTGAAACAGCTTTGTGTGCACTGCTTATAATCTAAAACTGTTCATTGTTTTGTGAATATCTTTACTTATTTATTGCTTTGCTATTGTTTTCAACAATAATAAAGGACCATTGTTTTACACAAATTTTATGGCACTAAATGGCCTTTGTGTGCCGATGTGCCTTTAAGCAATCATTCATTCATTCATTCATTTATTATGCTGATGGCTCCGTTTAAGATAATAAGACCCCATCAGCAGCAGTCACTGATAAATATTCTTCTATAAACCGACTCTCAAGTAAGTCCTCTATATTTTCTGCAGAGTTGTATGCTCTGTATTTAACTCTTCGTCGGGTTGAGACGGCAGATGTTGATGAAAGGAATTTTATTGTTTTCTCAGATTTAAAGTCAGCTCTTCAGGCCATTTCAGGCCAAGACTGCACGCATCCTCTTATCCCCAAGGTACTGAAACGCCTTCATTGGCAAGTGCAGTACCAAGAAAAAAGAAGATTATTTTACTGGATTCCCAGTCATGTTGGCATCATAGGTAATGAAAAGGCAGATGCTGCTGCCAAAGCTGGTCTTTTAAGAAGAGTCAGAAATATTCCAATTCCTTATGGCGATCTTAAGAAACACAGAAATGTCCTTTTAAAACACAAATGGAAGTCTCAGAGGGATGAAGCAGTCAACAAAAAACTCCATGAAATTCATCCTCAGCTTGGTCTCTGGGCTGGAGGGTTTTAGAATCACTAGGCGTGAGGAAAGTGATTTAGCGAGAATAAGAAATGGTCACACGCACTTGGCTCACTCCTTCCTTTTGAAGAGGGAAGATCCTATCCAATACATATCCTCTGATTGCCGTTTGACTGGCAAACATATATCATTTGATTGTGTCGATTTTATTGAAACCAGAAATAAACATTTTAATGTAAACAGCTTTAAGGAACTTTTTGCAAAAGTTCCTCCAGACAGCATTTTTTCCGTATTTACATGAGATTGCTGTTTTACAGATTATGAAATATTTTGATTATTTAGATTCTATTGAAACAACCTCGTATACACTACTTATAATCTTGAATTGTGCACTCTTTTGTGAATATTTTTATTTATCTATTGCTTTGTAATTGTGTTCAACAATAACAAAGGACCATTGTTTTACATCGATTTTATGGCACTATTAAAGTGGCCTTTTTGTGCCAATTTACCTTTAAACAATCATTCATTTATTCATTCTAACACTCATGGATAACAAGTCAAAAAGTACAAGGGAAGAACATCAATGACTCGTTTAGTTTACGTATAAAGGCTACGTTCAATTGTGAGGTCATCTATACCAAGAAATTGGACAGCAATTGTGCGTGCAGTCTTGTATTTTGTCCAGGCTGCCCATGCATTTAGTGCAGGAATTCAATGTCTGTACTGTACGTACATATATAGGGAATCATGGTGAGACCACATAATTCCTACTTTGGGGACGTCGGGATACTCTATGCAATCATGAAAGCACGAAACTTGGGACAATCATTTTTTTGCAAGAGGAAAAGAGACAGCATGAACACCCAAACGTCATTACAAACATTTAGCGAATGTTAATGAGCATGAGGGGATATCTGTGGATTTGGTGATCAGGCACTGATGAAAAACAAGATCTGTCTGACCACATGCTTGTTTTGTTAGCAATGTATCTATTGCGGGATATACTTGTTTGAACAATGATATCTGCCGAATCTCCCACCACATAAAATCTTAGTTGATTGTCCAAAAAGTAGATCAATTTTAGACATAATCTTCTATGAGAGTAAGCAATGTTTTCACATGACACATATCCATAACACATACACGGAGGCCTCTCACTATTGCATTGCATGCGCGGCAGCCGCTGCTTAGCCCTAATCCTGCCTTATCCTGCGCAGATGACTTTTTGCCCTAAACGACTGTGAACGCAGGGCAGGTTCAATCCTCGCCTGCGAGCACAAGTCGTAGTAGACGGCTGATTTACGAGCGCACTGGCCACCCTGACAATTTCACTCACACATTCCCGCTGCACTGCTATGATTCAGAGAAAATTAATGCTCATGTGTAATTTATTAAAGCCCCACTAATTCATTACACCCTGCTTATTTTCACTGCACAATAACATTCCACTAAATATTCAATATTGTCTTCGCAGATATCAACACCTAGGTGTAGGTTTTAACTACAGGCCACTTATGTTAGTGTTCTGCAATGACCACACAAGAGTTAAAACCTATACAAAACATCCCATTCAGCTTACCATAGAAAAAGTGAAGCTTGTTAGATTGGCAGCTTTCTTGCTATAAAGCACAGAGGTCATGTACGAGTGTGTATCTTATTTTACTCCATACCCCTAAATTTTGAGCATTTGCATTTCAATGAGTCAACTTACATTGTATTTTTTTTAAAACAATTTTTCTTGATCAAAAATCAACTGCACGCACTTCTCTCTGAGGCGGGTTTTGGATTTTGTTTATCATCATCTTCTCTATCATTTTCAGTCTAAGTTGAATGGTCAATACTGTGCGACGGGACATTTAGCTACATTACCATATAGTTATTATGTTCCACAAATTGTCAGTGAAACTTGGACAGCTTTCAGATGAGATATTGTATGTTGATAGTGACGTCACAATCAACTGATGCTTAAAAATGCTTATTCTGGCAAACATCTTGATCAATAATGACCTACCTGTTAAGATGTATGCAATATGTTATATATCTAAGGCCCATGATTATACATCCTTCAACTGAAGCCTTTTTCATGAAATTATGATATATTATAACGATGTTTAGAAATATGTTTTCATATATATTTTAGTCAACCAATACCCCTCTGTGCCATTCAAGAAAGGCCTCACTACTTGATGGTATCCTTCTGATCAAATCCCCTTCTACATAGACTGTACATGTGTCTAAAGGAGAAATATTATTCAAAAATAAAAGCATTACTTTGCACCAAGAGTATCTTATCAATTAGTGCTGATTATAAGTGTTTCTGAGTGTCATAGAGTCGGGTGATCCTTCCTGGGTATGGACTGGTTAATGGACATGCTTAGAGTTCAGCTTGCTTGTACAAGAAGCTGGTGTGAGTTGTGCAGGAATTGGGAGAGTGTTATACTAGAAGGTCATGATTCTGGTGTACCGAGTGGCCAGACAGGACACACAGACCTAATTAACGAGAGTTGACAGGAAATATATAGAAGTGTAATGGCATGTGCACATGCACAAGGTTTTGACACAAATTTGCATTCTTAGCCAATTTTCGCCTGTGCTAACCTCGTCTTAGGTAATTTGGTTGTCCGCTTATAGGAGAATGTCAGGATGCCACAGGTAAAGTGGAAGGACAGGACTGAGGACTGATACTAGTAATGAATGACAGTTCTGGTGGGTAGGAGGCCGCAACGGAATGCTAAATAGACATGCATTGGGTTTGACTCAGGTATGGGTTAATTACCCTATTTCCGGGGGCCCTGCTACATACATTCATATGTAATTTAATTTGAAAGTTAAAGATGGATTTTTATGAAGTTCATGATTAAAATGAATGTTACATATTTCCCAAATTACCCCCTATGCCCATTATTGTAACTTGTCTATGTTTTGTTTTCATCATACATGTTTTGTTTTCATCATACATCATTTCATCATACATTACATATATTCATGGTCATATGGTCGAACCACCCCGGCCCCTCCCCCCTCAACGGAAAACATACCTCGACTGTAGAGGGTTGGGTTTTGTATGGAATCGGGCATGAAAACGTGTTTCTTCCACTCCTCCCTCTAGTTTTGACTGTGCTGCTGCCGCACTGCCTCAGTTGCAATTAATTAGATTGGTGGAAGATTTAGGGTGTTAGTGGTGATTAGAGGCATTCAGATCAGGTAGTATCTCAGCACAGTGCGAGGAATAGAGCAATGGCCGAGGAGCCTGCTTAGCCTTGAGGGATGATGGACCATTTGCCACGCTTGGCTTCACTCACCAGACCAACCATACCATAAACCGTTTTCTGTGGTAGTCCCTGACCTCTGCTGTGACCCCCACTGCTGACAGATCATTCAGCACAGTTATGTGCCTACTGTGGCTCTCGGTGATGCACAGGCTATATGTATAGGTAAGGGTAGCGGATGTGTGAGCAAAACATTGGTAAGCTCAACGTCAATACAGATGAGTCCCTGCTTGTCTAAGTGTTGTTCTGCAATAACACACTATAGCTATTCATATATATATATATATATGTATATATATATATAGATAGATAGATAGATAGATATATGCTACAGATATTTCAATCTGCTTGTACTTATGAAACATTAAAGACACAACAAGGAAATATAAAACTAACGCGAGTATATAACATTGTCACACATAGTTTATTATCTACCCAATTTATAATATATAACCATAGAAAACATAACATAACATTTTATTGAGCTCTAATTCAAGTACTCTCACAGTAGGCAATTTTCTATGGTAAGACATGGGGGTAACACTGATGACACAGATGAAAACGCATCACAGACAAGCTCCTACTAAAAGTATACACGTCACAGCATCACCTAGGGAGAGAAAACTGCCTCCTATTGGTTATAAGAAGCATAAACCATTGCATCAGAAAACGTTGCAAGATGGAACATATTCATATATACCATACATACTCCTCTCTTCCCCTATTCCTTTAAGGATAGGGAAAATAAATCTGATACAATATTAAAGGTTCCATAAACATTGTCATCTTTCAACCCCTGGGTCTTTCAGGGGCGACATTTTATATTACATCTCAGCATAAAAAGACATTACTATTCACTACACTTTTAACAATAGTTTTCCATCTGAATCAATCGCAGCTCCTATACCGTAAATTGCTGAATTGCTATACCCCTACATCAGAAAACTTTCCAAACTATGATCTATGCAGGGTTAGATATTACACCATTATGAATTAAGTGTTATATGATAATCAAATGGTGCTTTCCATGTATGATAAAATTGCCAACCCCATATATTAGTATTAGAGTCACACCATCTTACCCAACCATGCCATACTAAAAGCTGTTTCAAAGATGTTGGACTAACAATAATAGTATATTGGAGCTACGGGTGTGACAAATGAGTCTTGATAAGAGCAAATTGCAAGGAAACTATATACCTAAACAATGACTGACAGTGATCATTTACTATCAGAATTGAACACAAGTTGCTGATTGTCACAAATATTTACCCTATATATACTTTGGACAGAAAATTCATTTTACCCTTTCTCTATCTAGAATGATCACTAGTCAATTCATTGATGATTACAGTGTTATCAAGGGAAGTATTTAACCCAAATCACTCTAAAACATCATATAACAAGGCAATGAAGGGCCATAAATACGGTTGCACTTACTAAATACCTATTGATTCGTTTTCATTTCTGAAATTCTTTCCATTGAATATAAAAGACTTTGAGGTAAATGACTTGCCAAACATTAGTTTCTAGTCATTTTACTTCATTTGCTTTTCAAACATATGTTGTGGTACCTATAAATACTTAGTTAAGAATTGAACCGAAGTAGTACACCTCTGAAATGTATTTTGATGCGAAATAGATACAATATAAGGCTACTACAGGAGTATGCATTAGAACCTCTTTAAATAGGTTGAACACATAGTATTTTCCAATCCACTGTCGTAGGAATACCTAATTGCAATTCCTAATAGGATAGAATGTATAGCCTTCTGTGTGAGGTGTAATTTGCCATATTCTACAGTTTTCACTATCAAAAAGCACTAACATTACAGTCCTTTGGCACCTGAAATTGATCAGGATGCTCACCTATCCTCCAAATACCAAGCTAGTACAAAATAGTTTATACATAAAAGTTTGACATTACAAGTAAGCTGAAGGTTCAGAAAATAGATGAGTTTCGGAACCCTGTACACCTACATATCATATTTTCTGACCCCCACTTTATTTACAGCCTTATGTTATATTGTATTCCGGTTTGTAAACATCCCAAATACCCTCAGTGAAAGCCATGATGATATATAAGCGAAATACTTCCACTGAAAACGTCTACGACTTTAAAGTGTGAGTAAAACTCTGAGATGAGCCATTACAGCTATAGCTACAACATAAACCTTTGACCCGAGGATGAGAGCGTGTTTGCCTCAGGTCTATGTATCTATGTTGGTTGTTGCCCTAAAAGTCATGTTTCTTGCACTCAGAAAAAAATCGAACTTTAACATCTGGATTTTCACTTTACCTTGTGTTAAGTGAATGAGGATTTAATCTTCTACATCCATCCTATAATTACGAACAGACTATTTAGCCTTTACTCATATTTTGTGTATTCTTGAAATCATCTGAACGAACTCCACTTCACAGTTTTCCTTAACACATTATATTGCACGTTAATCATTTTCGGAGGTTGGGATTGCAGTGGATAAGAATGCTCATCATTTCCAAATAGTATTAGACAGGATTTCACAGCATGATCATATATGCTAGCCTTTTTTGAAGTATGCCACTGTGTTCTTTTGGTTACGCATCCATGTATATTTATGAGTATATAATCTGAGCTAATAATATCAATGCATATGTACCAATGAGTGAGAAAGATTGTTCATTTCACTTATGATTACCGTGGTATCATATATATAGATTTCAAAACGGATCCTCTGACCTATTTATGGTAAATGGTTTCAGCATCTAGTACTAAACGAGAGTGTCTATTTGACATCCATATTTCATATCTGAAGGGAATGATAGTAGAAAACCACCTACCTATACCCATCCACATAAAACACACAAGCACAGGCGCCTCTTTCCTGTAATTACCAATACTCAAAAGGATTACGTCATGGTGGCCATCAGGTTACCCAAATGTCTTTGTACAGAAGGGGATAAAATTTGCTATGAAGTCAAATCAAACAAATATCAGACGATTAGGGTTGAATCGCCCATCGAAGCATCCACTGTTTTATAATATTGTGGCACCAGTTGTTAGACTGCATTTCTTGGTGAAGCATGAATCATGTTTGAAGGCGTGATGATGTCACTGTGTTAATCCCACTTCTCCCTGAGTCCTCGCTCCATCAGAGGTCGCTTACTTCTGCTGCAGGACTGCTCAGAGGGATCTGGATCAGCACAGCAGCAGCAGGAAGAGTAGAGTGCTGATAGGGACAGTAGAGAGGATAGGCAATGCAGTGAAGAATAGGATAGTAAAGTGGAGTAACCTTTCGTTGTATTTTCATTTCATAAAGGAGAATGACCTACATTTGCATTGAAATAAAACGGGAAATGTGTCGGTCAATCCTTTGATGCTATAGGCAGTCCCATTTGATAAATACCATAGTTCCTTTCTATTGGTATTTGGCATTGTCTGTATTTCCTATCGTAGGACAAACTAGATAGAGTGATTGCTTTTCTATCATATATGTCTCAACGTTAAATCATTAAGCATTTGGGAAAGCTATATTCGGTATATCAACATCTTAGTGCTGCAAACTTGGATCCACATGACCCATTTAGTCATAATCTTCTTGATGAAAACATTTCAAAGATAGTTGGTGCGTTTGCATGGTGATTTGAACGGCATGATGTTTTTCTGAAGTAGGTAAAGCATAAATGTGTGCATGTATCAGATTATTTTAGAATAGGTTAATTCATAAATAAAGGGCATACTATATTATTTGTCTTTTCTTACAATTACATTCCCAGATCAGGTAGATTTATACTTTTCATTTGAACAAATTCATGAACACATTTTAGGCAATTAAGGAATCCAAACTCATATATTGCCATCTAATTGGACATAAGTGTGATGTCATACCAAAGATGTTTATATCCACCTGTTAACGACACTGAAAGAGTGAACATCTGATGCAAAGTGTTTCTTTATGTGTACTGTAACTGAAATGATCTGTAGAATTCCAGTTAAAGAACTCTGTTGCTAATTACTTTGAAACATACAACATATACATAGTAAACCACAAATTCGCCTACAACACTTTTGTCACAAACCAGATTTACATTACCCTGATACTTGATAAACACAATGCTGGCGCACACAGACACCAATTTCGAAATTTTATATCCACAATACCAATACAACTTCTTGGCAAACCCAACTATTTAGTTCAGGGTCCAAGCCATTAGCTAGGAAATTCAGTCTCTCTTAATAGGTTTTTCTGTGAACTGAGAAAGGAAATAGTAAAAGAGCAATGCACTGGTAGCTTGCACAACCAGTGCATTGGAGGTAGCATATTCAGCATGCAGTAAACAATGTTTTCCACCAAATCACATGCTCTCACTTAGATCTTCTAGAGATCTATATGTCAAACATTATTGTAAGTGATCAGGTTCCAGAATATATTCTTTGGTTTAATACGGTATTGACCAATTGTGTAGAGTTAAAACAGTTATTGGTGGTCTTTGGTCATAAGGTATTCATTGAAAACTGCATGTAGAGACGGATACTCACAAAACAGCCGGATATACATAACTTATATCCAATTTAAATTTAACATACACATGATATAGTATATGTTTGCAGAAACAATTGTTGTAGAACTACACATAAAAATGAGTTATACTTAAAATAGGTCCTACTTTGTGCTGGCTTAATTGTAGTGAACCATTTAACTGATCTAGCCAATGAGAATTGGTGTTTTTGTCGGGAATAGGAATGCATTTGACAACATACTTGACATTCATAATTGACATTGCTTAAACTTTAAGTGAACTAAATATTTTCCCCTCGGGAGAAATATGATTAAAGGGTTGTTATTGAGGTGTTAATAGACCAAGCTTCTTTCAGAACCTATTCACACTTACGGAAAGTTTCATGAATGTTATAAGCAAAAGTTTCAAGGCAATGTGGACCAGTTAAATAGGCTGAGAGTAGCAATGTTAGAGAGATACATCCTTAATTCCCCAATGATACAAGGTGTGCAACCCCTTAATGGCTTAGTATTTTACATTTGCATTGGTAATGCTGCAAAGGCCAACCTCAGCTCATGGATATTGCCTACTTAAATAATAATTCCTAAGGTATACCTGTCTTAGTCATGTTGAAAAAATGGCTTGGTGAAACGTCAATGTGACAGTGGGAGGTGAATGGAACAGCCTCGAACATGTGGTAATATCACACCTGGAAATCTTCTTAGACTTCATAGCATTGCAGTGCAGTAATTAACCATCATGTCCTCTGTCAAGGTAAACCGATGTAGATGTGATTCCGACACTAAGGTAAATTGTCACGAAGATTAATAGAACAGGAACGAAAAAACAAGTCCACAAAACATACAGAATAGGATTTGAGGCTAACGAACATTACTTTGTGCTTAAATGACAATTAAATTAGATCCCTGCTATAAAATTTTGCTGTACACTGACAGTAACAATAGGAAACGTTGACTACTCTATCCATAGACATAGTTAGTCCAGTGAGTCTTTCTCCACAATATTGTCCTCTCATCCCGAACCTTGTGACGGTTGTGAGCTTGCTGCTGCTGCTGCTGCTGCTGTTACAGATGCCTTCTCCTTTTGATTAAGTTCTTTGATTGCTTGTAGTTCCTTCTTTTCTTTCATTCTACGATTTTGAAACCAAATTTTGATTTGTCTCTCTGTTAAACATAACATATGTGATAATTCAATTCTTCTGCGCCGTGTTAGGTAACGGTTAAATTTGAATTCCTTCTCTAGTTCCAATGTTTGAAACCTGGTATAGGTCTGTCGGCCACGCCTTCGCTGGTTTGAGTTTGGACCTGTAAGAAAGATAAACAAGAGAGTTACAACATCACTAACACAATAAATATTTAAGATTGTTTTGTAGTAAGGGCATGTTGTAAGTACAAAAACAAAAACAAAATGGCTCTGGTGAATTATCATTTAACATGACACACACATTAGTATTTCTAGAACCTTGTCTAATTGTTGGAATATCTTTCCAGTGATAGAATTGGCATTATAGGCAAGATGTTAAGCATGTCAAACTTTAATTTCACACTGTACCGAGATATTATTATATTGCTTTTAGATGACCCTTGTTATTTCTAAATGCTATTTACCTACTTGGGAATGTAATGGGGTTTGAGGGTACTACTTTAATAGTTTCTGGACGTAAAGTATATTTCTGCAATTGACGTCGCACTCTGTGTGAAATTGCATGCCATGAATACTTCCACCTGGCCTGTATGATTGGTATTGGTCATATTAATATGCCAACCTACTTTTCGTTTCAATATTAGTTAAATTAGGTAAAATGGACAACCCTCCCAAGAAACTCAAAGGTACTTATAATCACTTAATATTAGCCTTTGATTAGCATTGATACAAATACATGGGAAACCTGGTGCAAACACCTCATGGACAAAAATTGTGTATAACAGACGCAGATTGTAGAGAGTACGTTTGCTTTTGTTGTATCAAGAATTCAAACATGGATATTGCAGATTTCAGCACAGGAAAATCACACCTGTATATTCAGGGACAATCTCCATGCATGTTTGGTTACAATAGAAGTTACATGACAGAGTAACATTTGCATTCATCAGTGTTGGACATAGACTGAAATTGTCAACAAAAATATTACAAAATGAGTATTCTGCTCCCAATGACTAAATTTCGAAATTGTATTCCAACCCAATCAGTGCTCCCTGTCATCCCATTATCGCCCATTGAAAATACAGTTCATTTTATTCAATAGCACTCTCTCTCTCTCTCTCTCTCTCTCTCTCTCTCTCTCTCTCTCTCTCTCTCTCTCTCTCTCTCTCTCTCTCTCTCTCTCTCTCTCTCTCTATTAAGGGACTCATACAAATGGTTATACGCTTTCTCCATACAAACAGTATGCAGATGAAGATGAAAAGGCACTTATATATGTAGAGCAGAGGTCACAAGTCTGAGCTAATATACATTTGGTCAATCAGGGAGAATAGATTGAGCTCCATTTTCCTTAGTATTTTAGGATATGTATACAATGCGTGCAGATTTATATGAATCCTGTTTACAACATTAAGTATTTGGAAGTCACAGGTCACTGATTTGATTTGATTTTATTCGGTCTAGTATCAACTATCAGCATCAAGTGCCACCTTATGTGCAATAGGAGTTGGCACCTCCTGGGGAACCCTAAGCTGGCGTGGCACCCTGATCACCTTATAAAAGAAGGGGGATGTGTGCATCTGTCTACGGATACCCTGCATCTAAAATATCCCTTGGTCCTCTTTGGATCAAAAGACTCTGCTCATACTCTCCCTCATTTTCTTCTTTTACCTAGAATAATTATGCTTTGTCATTGTTCTTCAACAATGACAAAGGGCCACTTTGTGCTATTATTGTATGGCACTAAATGACCTTTGTGTGTCGATGTGCCTTTAAACACTTATTCATTTATTCATTATCAGCATCAATTTTGACATCTAATGTTCTAGTATAAGCGTAATTCCTTAAGCTAACGGATACATATAATCAGGTTAAACTGTGTTGCCCTACCTGCTTGACATTGGACACCTATCTGCTAATATCCCTTCACTTTGGGCACCCCTCTACAATAGACACCCTTCTTCTGTGGACCTGTGGAAACCCACTTATCTTGGGCACCTCTCCACTATGGACATCTATCTCCTATTGAAACCCCTTCACTGTGGACAACTAGCTATTGGGATACCCATCTGCTGTGGACATTACCTCTACAGCGGACACCCCTATGATATATATGATATCTATCAACATGTGATACAACCATATTTTGATATAGAGATATATATGGGGAAGAAGAGCCCAAAGACCTTCCTGCTTGCATTTATACCTATGGGAGCTTCTGTGATCAGTGATGGCCTAGAGAGTCTCAGTTGATCTGATTATGAGGAAAAGCACCCAGGAATTCCTCTGCAGAGCAGCCCACACCATTTAGTCTCTGCTAGGGAGTGAAATGATAACTAAACATTGATTACCTGATCCCTATTGAGCAACTTGGAAACTACATGTATATATATTTTTCTATTTTTCTATTATAAAGCATGCACAAATCTTGCTTTTAAGGAAATACTTTTCAACTTTCCTTTCTTTTGTTCAATGAGGGGCACTTTTCCTAAAACAGAAAAAAATGAAGTGGCCTAACCAAGCAGGACTATCAGGACCATAGTAAAGCAGGTTCGGTTCATATTTCGAGGGTCAAACCATCTAGAGTCATCTACAGATAGTCCATGGGGATACATATTAACCATTGGAACTGCATACGGTACAATGTCTTATCTGTTATCGTATTGCATTACTACTTCTAGGAAGTCTAACAGCAGTCCGGCTGAAAGGACAATGATGCAGAGGATTGACCATGCAAGGTCTTGAGAATGAAAGGTAGGATAACATTTTTAATCTAACAGTTTTAAAAGTCCTAAGTGTAATTAAAATGAGGGCTCTATAATGTTCTATCCTACAGTTACTACAATTTCCTAGGTAACATAATCATGAAATGTTTTCTTAAAATAGCTGATACATGTACATTCACATATCCCCTGTATCCATTTCTTGCATGTCTCTAAATCCTCCTTTAGTTGTGGTAAGGTTATCAAATTAACTACTGTCATACCCTCCCTATATGCATGTCTTGAATCATTTCTGCACGTATCATAACAACAGTGTTGTTTTAGGCAGTATTGGTGAAATTAAATTTGCAATATTATGCTGCAGATTCCTAGTACTCCTAGCTATCAGGCCAACATCCAGAGGTCTAGCAGGGAAGCCAATCTATTTATAGCAACACCCTGAATTACCGATACACTGTATTTAACCCTTTAAAGCCCAAAACACTCAAATCAGCTGAGCTGTTCTGATAAAATCTTTCGGGTTAGAAAAAATATAGGAACATATTTAAAGGAGAAATGTCCATTAGAAAACTACCAACAACTCTCCTTCAAAAACGTTGTAAGATTGTTTTCAATTCCAAAGATATTGACAAAACTATTGTGGATCCAGACGATAATTTCTAAATGAATTTTTGATTAAAGGGTTAAGCTATCATAGCTGGTCCTACTAGAAACCTAGTGACACGGCAGGGCACGAGAGGTGTGGTCTGGGCGGCGGCAGGGCCAGTAGTGAGGGCAAGTGCCAGAGGGCTAGGCTAGGGGATCATAGTGGCGCTATAGAAGAGCAACGTAACCCGATACTCCCGGCTGTGCAGGCGTGTGTGTTTGTAGATAATTTCAGGGTGGAGATTTTGGGAAGGCAAGCTCCTGTGGACTAGAACAGCCACCGTAGCCCACCGCGACCTTTCCTAGCCAACTGTGTTGTCATTATCACGCAGGGCCGGCTAGAGACTTGAGACAGCCTTTGGGACATGCTAGAGCGCTTTTATAGGTTCTTTATTGCTCCCCCTGCCATCAAATCTCATTGTAACCCCAACAAAGCCAGCACAGTCCCCTCCACATTTAGACTTGGCCGGAATATAGAGAAAAAAGCAATTTACTGCCTGTAGGTTCTGTCTTCCCCAAGGCCATGCTGTTCTACTCGCACCTCCGGAAGGCTGGGCCAGCAGCAGTAGTAACAGCATGGTCATCAGCAGCAACAGCAGCAGTAGAACAAGCAGGGGTAGGGTATTGAGGAGAAACGTTGTACAGTATCTAAAAGCGTGCAACACAGTCCCATGGTGAGAGGCCTACTAAACTACAGTGCTCGTGGGTAGAGATACAGCACATGTCATACATACAACAGGCATGCTCTAACTGCACTACTAACACTACGGAGTGGAGGGACTCCTAACTCCCTAAAACGCTCTACTAATGTTAATTCCGAGGTTTAGGGCGCTGCCTATACCCCCCAAAAAGCATCATAATGACTGTTATTGAATTACTCGGCTAGAACCAGCCAGGGTTATGTTTTCCTAATGCCTAATAAAGAATAAACTTCATGTTTGAAGACATAAAGTTTCTCATAAAACAGCCATGCAGCCTCATCATAAATTTGCAGCTAAGGATCAAGCCACGCTGCTAGTTACTACCAGTCTAGTTAGCTTTTAATTTACAATTGCATGTTGAAAAGTGCTGTAATATCAGGCTGGCCCTTCTGAGGGTGTCCTTGTGAGATTGGGGAGAGCCCTTGAGGTTGCCTGCCTAGAATATTGAGGGCTCCCTGGGAAGGGGGTAGTTGATTTTGAGGGTGTATTCTACATGTAAACTAGGCCGATACTACTCATTTTTGCTAATTGGTGGCTCGTATACAACAGTCAAGCTAATTACGCGACCATCAGCCTTTGAATTAATGACCGCACGGCCGCAGCATAGTACTGCCTACCCATAAAGTCTCCTTGAGTGATCTTTATGTGAATTTTGTGACATAGTTAGTAGGAAAGTGCTTTTTGACCGTATAGCGTACAGGCGTGGACATTGTCACTTGCAGGATTTACTCGAGATTAAATACCCTTGCTAGATTGGCATTTTACTGGCCTGGTACAGGGATTTTACATTGTATTTAAATGCTAGTGGCTCGTGGCAATACTGGGAAAAGGGTGTCATGTATGTGGGAGAAGAATAAGGTGAGTTTGCCTTACCTACGATTGCCATCCATGGGTACATCGGTGGAGCCGCGGCTGTAGTAGGTGTTGGGGGGTCCCTTGCGATGGGACTGTAGGTTGTTGCACTGTTTTGAAGGCAGCAGTCAACCCCAGTCGTAGCCAGAGCGTAGTTCGGTCGAGCTGCACTATTCAGTGCAAAAGATGGCGGTTGGTATATGTAGTTATTGTTCTGCAAACCATTTCGATAATCCTCACGCGACCTTCCCTGGTAGCTGACGCTGCAAGAAAACTCCTCGAAGCTCGATCCCGTCGGATAACCGGGGGACCTACAGTTAGTGCTCTGACACATATCAACTACACGCCCGTAACTCTCACTGCTTGTACTTCTCTCTCCATTTCGGCTGACTTCGCTGGCTCTCTGGACCTGCTGACCCGGAGTATAATACGAAGTCATGCCGCTCACTCTACTACACTCCTGCTAAATGCCGATGCCCTGATTTACAGTGAAGCAAAAGTCCACGAGAAGTTCCCAGATAATATTTTGGTTTTACAAATTATTATGTAATTACTTTCCGAACCATAAACGAGCAGATAAGCGATACGTTCTATAAATTCATTCGGCCAATGAAATTCCTCATCGGCTGCTAGAACCATGACCTTTGACCCGCGACTTTAGAACTGCTATAAATCCTTGCGCAGCAATAAAGAGTCCCTTCTAGTGTCAACGAAATGTCCAAAAGACTGCAAACGTTCGATGATGATATCAGAATAGTACGTTTGGACGATAGTCTTTGTGCTGTATTCGATATTGCTGCTTCTGTGGTGGCACGTAACAGCAATGACAGCCAGCACACAGCTGACGGCCTCTTCACGCACTGAATACTTAAGTCATCGTCTCACTCCACGTTCAACAAAAAAGTTCCCTCTTATATTTGCTCACAGCCACTTCTATGATCAATAAACTATCAAACAAACTGCACAGTATCACTTGAAAAATACATAGAAATATTTTCATCGGAGTAAAAATACATTTTATGGCCATATTTTCAGTTCTTATGTATCCACTGAGTAAACAAGCCAGCCGGTGATTAGGACCCACATGCAAATAAGATGAGCACAGTTCGGCTCATGCAAGTACCCCACCAGAGAAAAGCAGTGTTTACGAGTGACTTTCAATGGGTCACTGCTCACTACCTTTAGCATATCATAGACCTTGTGGTTACCTATAAGTTATTTTAAATGTATTTTCTATCATGTGTACTTCACAATACACAACAAAAATAGGTCGCTTTTCTGGAAATTCCTTGTCGCAATCCGCACATGCTTAACACTCATATTCACATTTTTTTTTATTCAGGAAAGGGCACGGATTTGCCAATGACTGTATAGATGGAGCTGTCTGTACTGTTCATACGCAAAGGAAGCAGTGCTGTTGATAGCTAAAGATTCGCACGTGCTACATACCGGTAAACTGTGGGGCAGAATATATGAACAAGTTCATCAGTCTACGATATGAAGTTATGAGTGTTGGGCGAGTTGTCTTGCGGCCGGGTTGGTGTTTAGGGACTCGTAACGGGAAACTCAGTCAGCTAATATTGATTTGAGAACAATTACAAGTCATAAATACTACAGAGATTGCACGACGGCAGGACTACTGGGGAGTAGGTTTAACACACGTTTAACAGGGGCTTTAATGAACAACTGAGGTAATTACAACCCTCAAAATACCCTGTTCTGGGCAGCTGACTCGCCAGTGGTCAAGTCACGGACACTTAGCTTTAAGTATTCTAGTGTTTGTTCATGTAGAGCGGTTTTATTCGGGGTTATTCCAGGGGAAAAAACTCGGCTCGGTGGTTTTATACATAAACAGAACCGTGATACGAAATAAGATCCCGTTAGTATCCCCCTTAATGGTCCTCTTTGCTTAATTTCCAGGTGTGGGGATGAAGAAAGGGGCGTCAAAGGCTGGTATAAAGCATAATAAAAGTGGCCGTAAAGAAATCATGAAAACCCCTTGTTACCAGGTAGACTAACCACGGCCAGATCTTCTCAACAGCAGACCGGACAGTTCACGCCACTTACAACAGAATCTATCACCTAGAACTATGACAGTCTAACATATTCGTGACGATTAGCGAAATTGCACAGGGTGATAAATTTTCCACATAACTATAGTCATAAGATGTGGACGTGCAACGTAACAAGTTGGGACGATTCAAAGACATGTGGAACTCCGTGTGGAAATCCTATACACCTTACCGTATGTTCTGACTAGTAGGAGGCGCTTTTTGATAGCCCTTCGACTAATTGACGATTATAGCAGGTAATCAAAACAGCGTAAAGTTGATTTTATCGACAATTAACAGGTCTCTGGTAATAAATTAATCATCCAGCCATAAGACACGTGCCCCCTGCTTATTTAAAATCGCTAATGATTCTGGAACCTTTTCAACGTCCAAATGAATATTTCCCATGATTAGAGTTAGAGAAAAGTAGGTATTTCGGTAGTAGGTTTTCACAAAAAATCGTATGTAACTTGACTGTGAAGCCTTAAAGAAGAATTGTTGCCTGAACTGAGCAATAGGCGGCACTACAATCTCCTCCGTGCCCGGACCAAGCTTTCCGTGACAGACAGTTGTATATTCACTTTATTAGTGTTATTATCGCTTTTCCAAGGACTTCATGTGTCGGGATGGTTGAAAGGTACGAGACACGGCTAAGCTCGGGGAAGTATTGGCCACCGCTACGGTTTGACACGGTAAGCACGCGCATGAATAGGCCTGAAAGAAGCGTCCAGCGGACAAAAAGCACGACGCAGGAGCGGCTTGTCTATTCTCATGCAGGCAAAGTGGGATAGATGGCACTGTTGTGAAGGCGGCCTTGACGACGACACGGAGCCGTGCAGACACACACACGCACGCACACACACTCGCATCGTCGCTCAACGACTCGCTCGCTGACACCGAGAGCCGAGACTGTGCTTGCCAAAGATGACAGGAACTTCTCAAAAATCCTCCATCGTACAACACCATTTCTCTACCGTCACCAGTCTCTCAGCCATGTTTGTTATATACTTCTGTTTCAGATACAAAGATCGCGGCTGAGGAGAGGACTAGTTCAAGGGCGCAAGAAGTAACTGGGAACCATTTTGTTTTACCGATACGCTTCAAATATCAGTCTAACAAGTATAAGTAGTTTCAGTCATATATATATATATATATATATATATATATATATATATATATATATATATATATATATATATATATATATTTATATATATATATGTATATATATATATATATATATATATATATATATATATATATATATATATATATATATATACTAGTATATATATATATATATATGTATATATATATATATATATATATATATATATATATATATATATATATATATATATATATATATATATATATATTCCCTTGCATTAAGTTGTAATTTATCATATGACTGTTCAGCGCCTTTGAACATGTTAACGGAAATAGTGCTTTATAAGTGATAATTTTATTATATTAATTATATTGGGTTCTTGATGAAACCAACACTTCTGTCTGACAACGAAAGGCATTCTGATTGTTTCCAAGATAGGCGGAGTAATTCCTCATTACGATACGACTCTATCTTCTATCTCCGCAACAAATCTATCGATATTTAATTTAGATCAACTTTGACTCGGATATACAACATGTAAATGTTAGCTTCGGTCGCTTATCATGCTTATATGATTTGTAAATACTAGCCGGTATATTAACTTGTTACGCTATCAGTTCTTCATTGCTGATTTTGCCTCATCTGCTCTCGGGCATCGCAGATTGCGATCTCTGTGGTCTATATAATGATGATGCCATGTCGTAATGGGACAGTTATCAAGTGGCCATCTCCAGTTACTGCGAGGAACGATGACCACTCGGCGGCAGACAGGCCACTGGTCAGTTTGTGGGTCACGGCACATGGCGCACATATCTCACTGACCAGTACTGATAAGACAGCCGCTTCGTCCATTGGTCAACAATTTATAAGATGCAAATTGTAGAAACGACGGTCGTTCGTCGTTATAAATAACGTTTATTTGACGTTCGAAACTTCTGCAAATAAGCCAGCGGTCATGGCATGTGTCTCTCAAGATACCTTCTGAAAGGTCGTTGCCGGTAGCTGGGGCAGTGTTACAGTATCACTTAGTACTTACCCTAGGCTATTCACAAAACGTTACAAAATAGGTATTTTTGAACAAAAAATTACACCAAAAATTCTAATAAACGTCATGTCCTTTTATTTACTAAAATTGTAATAAATAATTATTCATGAAAATTAAATAATATGCGAAAATCCGTTTAGGGTTCATTTGCACTTGGTCAACCCTGAGATGAAATACAGGGCCCAACAAAGGTTTTTACCATAAATCGATTATACGAACACAATCAGTTTTTTGAAAGAAAAATAATTATATAAGTATTTATAAACCTTGGGTCTGATACTTAACGTATGGTTAGGTATATTTCGAGCATCTTAGAATGGAGATTTGTGTAATTCAGGGTGGGCATGCGCATTGGACGGACACATTATTTTCACGATAAGATAGAACGAGAGGTTGAGCCGCAGGTCAAGGCCGAACTCTACTTAATCTTTATCTCTTATGCAAACCACCAGCTGTCTGTGTGGAACTATTCACACAAAGAAATAAGCTAAAACTAGTTTATCACGAGGAAGGGAGGGAGGGACAGTAGATTTTTTTTTATCTAACCCCCTGGTTCTACTCATACCTGTTTTCTAATCTAAACAAAATTAGACGAATACTATCAGGTCATACAGGTAGGGAGTTCACTAACCACCTGAAAAGATTGCTGATTATTTGCTATCTTCCTATTATAATAAGTTACCCTTCTTTTCTGGAGATAATTATTTTTCTCCGAGAGAAATAAAAGGAAAATGTATGGAATTCAAAGTTTAGGCCAATTTGTGATGTGGTTAAACAACCCTATACCCCACACCCTTAGATGTAGTATTTTATGTTTTTGATAAAAAAAGCCATGCTTCAAAAGCCCCAAAAGCTGACTTGCCCCTTAATCATAAAAAATATTGTCTGTTAGGAAAGGCTATTCTGTCAGTACACAAGTCAAACAATTCAAAACACAGCATCTCCCAATGGACCCATCACTTTCTACAGCGAGGAGACCGGCGTTTTCCCTCATAATCAATACTCTCCCACTCCTTTGATAGCAAGCAGAACGTGACTGAACGATAAGTTCTATACCATTGTCGTCAAGAGACTCGTGTTTTGTATTCGTAAGAAAATCCTTTCAGTTGCCTATTCATGGTTTTTGCATTGGCTGTGCGGACAGTCAAAGATCGACACTATTCACGTAGAAATCTTCCTCAGTTAATATCACAGAAAGCTAGAGCAAGTATTATCAAAATGAAACATCCTTTGGACCTTCCTCGAAAAGAAAATATTTTTTATGAGGTAATGTCGTTGGTGCCAAGTCAAGAGTTCCCGAATGAAACGAACGAGTGAATTCACTGCGCACCCAGCATTTGATAGGATGAAGATTTATACTTGGCCCTCGAGGGTAACGCCTTTCACTATGGGCCCTTTCACCATACAACTACAATACAAAGCTCCCTGATACACCTATTGTGCTGTTTTCTATAGTAACTATCATGCCGATCGTCGTTCTGAAAAAAGGATGTTCTTAAATGTGTGCACATATATTTTGTCGCATTTTTACCGCACACGAATACTTTGTCTGCGTCTTTTTGTAGGGTTGTTAATTCAAAGTCACGTTTATCAATTATCTTGCGGAAATGGAAAAATGTTGTTTGCTACACAATTGTAACTTCAGCGGATATACTTTTTATACATTAAACATTCAAATTGAAAATAAAATAAATTGTTTAAAAGCTATATCTTAAAGCAAAGAAAGTGATGAAAGATATTGCGAACTGCATTATGTATATATATATATATATATATATATATATATATATATATATATATATATATATATATATATATATATATATATATATATATATATATATATATATATATATATATATATATATATATATATTCCCAAAATCAGACTGGCCGTTCTTTGCTAAAACCAAATACCCATAAAGTTGGAGAGTTCTTTCATTCATTTGATATTATACTGTCAAATGGTATGATCATTGTCATATAATTTACACTGTTTTATATTTTAATAAAATAAAAAAGAATGATATATTTGTCAGGGAAAACAGTTTTCTTTAAAATTTATCCTTTTGATGCAACTGAAATATTTATATTAATGTTAACTAATATTTCAATTTTATAATCAAAGTGAATTATTTATTAATAAACACTTAAACAAGTCTTTACTTATTTTTTTTCCTTTCAATAGAATGCATGTTTCCAATCAATTCGATAAAGTATATGAATGGACGTACTGGGATAGGTATTTACACCATCTGAGTGTTTTTATTCGTTAACACTGCCTTCCCCCACGCCTCTCCTCTTCCCCTTTACCTCTGGAGCCGCCCACTCCCGGCGAGGCGCTCCAGCAATAATAAACTACTTCTACTGCTTTATTGCCAGTTTTTCTATCAGTCTCCTTACAGTTTTATTCCCGCATACGCCGCCTAACAGAGACTCTTTTATCTCGTCCCTTCAGGAAGCTATATATAGATTGGTAACATTTTAAAAACACTAATAGCGTAGAAGGATAGTTACGCTTTATATACAATCTATTCTGATCTACTCCATTTTCTATAATCATTGATATAATACGATATTTTTTCAATGCAAAATGTCAGAAATCAAATACAAAATTGTTCTTTATTGATACATTTCAAAGTATAGTCCATTCGTTTTAACCCATTCATTTTTAGATTTCCCTTTTTAAATTGCCGTCTGGAACTATGAACATATCAGAATGAAGTATATACCTTTGCTAAAATATCTAGAAGATATGTTGGTTTCGTTTTCATCAAGATTTCCCCTTCACATACGCTCATAAAAGTTCTTTAGAAAGAGAGATAAACACTAACGAGTTTTTGGCCAATGATGAAAAGGTCACTCACTACTAACTATTTGCTTTAAATTTTCATTTAACGACTTTTTGAAAAATAAAGAGAGTCAAATGTACCAACGATGACACCAGGAATATATGTATCCAACTCTTTATAATTTGAATTAAAACAAATATTATATTATTAAAATAACCTATTTTAGGCTTTTCAACGGGTGATACGAGCCTCCTCTACTAAAACCGAACAACTGAATAATTCATCTAAAAGACATCGTGTAACCCTTTCAATGGACATTGTGCCTGATTATTTATATTGAAATATATTCAAAGAGTACGTGGGACAATTCAGGGTGATGAATCTTACTGACTTGTAAATACATCGACCGGCCTTAAAGCCAGTTCATACCTCATGTTCTGTTTGCATGTTTATAGACAGTATTTCGCAAGAACAATTACTGCAGTGTATAAGACGATGGAAAATTGTCATAACCCGTAATAATTCCAACGTTATGACAAGCGCGAAGCACGTACTACAACTATTGTGCCAACATTGGCGATAAATCTACACGGATATTTTTTCCGTAGCCTTCCTCCCTCTCGATCGGTTGATTTTTATATATGACTCATTACGGATGACTCAGAATCGATCTCTGGCAATGTAGTCCAATGTCATAAAACTGGATGGAAGGTGTAGAAAAAAATCTAAATCCCACCTAGCTCTGAATACTCACGCAACACGGAATTAGCCGAGAATAAACATACATGTACTACTTATTTGACCAACGCAATCGTTGTGAGAATATTGTGAGAATCAGTTAAATCGGTGAATGACAAAACTGATAAAACACGATAGTATACTCTACAACGGCTCTCCATCTTATTTCTCTTTGTAATTCTTTTTTGAACAGTGTTTTTCTTTAACCTACTTTGGCTTAACCCGATAGATGGAAGTTTCCCTATATTTTCGGTTTATATACATTTATCGCGTAATGTGGGAAAATACGATGAAAGCGGAAGTGCTGCCTTTCCGAACTATAAAGCAGAATGACGGCACCCATAGTTCCTGCCAACGAATAGCGAGGTTATAATCTGGTAGAGCTAAGTGCATTTCCATTGAGGCTGGTCAAAACACAGTTAAACCACACTAGTGTTTTGTGACCTACTTTTTCGAGCTGCGCACTGTAAAGCCGGAGGTAGGGAAGGAAACAAACGTTTGTTATGAGTATTTTCAAAACAGAACTGGTGACGACACATTCGTTTTTCACGTTCGTCTTACAGTAAGCGTATGGCTTCATTACAGGTCGTAATAAGGATTCTGTATTAGTGCATCAATGTTAGTTTTAAGTAATATATCGTAATAAACTAACCCAAAATGGAGCGTTCATATAATTCATTCAGTCATTATTGATTCCGATGTGGACTGTCAGTAACGATACTCACTCTGAATGTAATGAATATCAATTTACACTGGTGTATTTCCTATGGTTAAAGTCATGCAAAATTTCACTCTTCTATTTCAAACCAAAATATATTCATTTTCATTGCGAAAGTGCTTAAAAATTAAACTCACATTTAGAATACACTAAATTTATTCGATATATGGAAGATATTTTGGAAATATTTAGCTGACGCAAATCTAACAATTAAT
>OZ012689.1:38126504-38129004 GCA_963942565.1 Maea johnstoni
TCTAGTGACCATCATTGCTACATCAGCTAATGAATAGAATGGGTTTCTTTCAATTAATTCCGGAAGAAGTGATGAACTCTAGATCAGGGCCCGGAGTCAATTATCCCTAATCCAACGATTTGCTCTTTAAAACAGAGTGCCCACCAAATTGCATACGAAGGTTACTAAATGGAGTATAGAGTCTTAGTGAATGACGATGAATTCAATTTCAAATTGTATATATATATATATATATATATATATATATATATATATATATATATATATATATATATATATATATATATATATATATATATATATATATATATATATATATATATATATATATATATACATATATATATATATATATATGAAAACGGTATAAACGAACATGGATTTTTCAAAAGTAAATGCTAACTGCTTTTTTCAAATTTTTGTTTTGGATGATAACAAATACAGTTAGCGAAGCGGAAAAGAATTATACCAAAAGACTATCGTATATCCATTTTGGGTAGGGGTGACTTTAACAGAAAGCACAGAAACGAGATCCTCAGAATGAAGACAAATTCGTTTCCCGGCATTTTGTACGATATTCTACACATATCATAGAGGCCTTGAAGAGGCCGGGCTATCTAAACACTTAACGATTGATTGTGTTTTAAATTGAAAAACTGTGTAGCCTGCTACGTATCAAAGTTTACTAGTTGACCCGAGATAGACGTGGATAACGTTACATGCCTTGATATCTACTGGACCTCAGCAAGCCTATCTAGGTTATATGCTAGACCCACAGTAAGCGGTCCGGAAAACTGCAACGATTACTGTGGCCTACAACCGAGACGTGAGTGCATAGCTTACAACTGTGAACATACAGACCGCCTACACATCTAAGTGGTACAGACCTACGAGTGACCAAACATGCATTTTAGGTTTAAACGTTTTCATATTGTATACGATGATTGGTAAGCGAATTGAAAGTGGTTAGAGGGTGTTTGATACCTTTTGCATAGTTATTTCTTTTGCAGCAAATCTTAAAAAATAAATATCTAGTGTGTGAATTACATGGCTGTAACATGTGAACATGTGTAAGTATTACTAACCTACGAATGATCTGACATACATTGTTAGATTTGTTTACTGGCATATTGTATACATGATTGGTTTGCTATCAAACGATCATCAAAGTGAGTTTGATTCCGAAGATAAATATTTACTTTATAGCGTGGCACACTAACAGTAAATGCCATTCATCGTCTTTCAATAAAAAAAAATGCAATTACTACTTTGGTGAGTTTTCAAAGCACGTAGGTGACATCGATCGCCCTTTGGCCGCTGACTTACGGGTCAGTTTCCTTTCTCAGCCTCGGACAAGCATGATTTGTGGCTGTTCTAGAGGGAATATATATATAAAGAAGCTTGATTAGCTAGCTCGGATTTGAGAGTAAATTGCCCTTTAGGGACAGGTGAGGGTTATGACCCAGAACGATTCATCAGATATTCATTGTAAAGTAGCTGCATATAAGTTATAATGTAGATGGGTGTAATGTACAGTAATAAATGTCCATTTCAATACTAGAAGTAATAATCCATAAAGAAGAATTACATGGATCTTTAGTGCTGAAAGTTCTTGAATAGTTGATTTTCCAAATGAATACTATCTATACGTATAAAGTAACATTTTTGTTCACTAATTTTAATTTGTTTTTCATTGAACATTTAACTTTATGAGTCACTAATATCTTTGGTGCTGTTGAATTTTGTTCATCATCAATAAAGCTAAGAGAGACTTAATATGAACCAATGTTTATAACTTATTTTGAAGGCTAGCCTTGACCAGTAAAATTAGTAGAATACTCATACAGAATCTTTATTTCACCTTAACCTTTTTTTATGAAGTATGGATTTTATTAAAAGGATTCACAGTTTGAAAACAAGTCAAAAATCATAAAAACAGAAGATTATACGAATTTCGACGAAATTTATCTCAAATTGTGAATAATTAGATCTGGATTTTGGTTCAGCACACATATTTCAAATTAAATAAGTAGGGCATATATAATCGGTATCATTTAGACTACTAGTATTTAATTGCAAAATAATATTCTTACTGGCTGGTATAGGGGTGTCCACAAAATGTATCATCTGATTTTATCAACTTTTTAATTTTACGGTTGACTTATTCTTAATTTCGACAACAGTACCGATGTGCACTACACTAGTTTTGTAAGGCACATCGCTTTGGTCTGATCTTTGCTCTAATAGGCACCCAATGCCACCGAGCAATATTTCGTTTTAGCTTGTTTGAAAGTCTCACTCTTTCCTAGGGCGAGAAGAGAGTCCGCCATTAGCTCTGTCAAAACAAGAGCGGTAGAGAGCGAGGAGTAACTTTGAGAAGTTGGAGCTGCAGATTTGTTTTCTTGCGCGCCAACGGATGCATTTGTTTGCTAGCTACGATTGGCTGACAGGAAAATTATGTGGCCAGCTCCAATCTGGGTTTTATTGCGATTTTACGACC
>OZ012689.1:38131504-38151504 GCA_963942565.1 Maea johnstoni
CATTTGTTCAATCACTGAAGTGGCTTATTGAAATAAAGGCGTTTTGTTGGAATCAATATTATTTTCAGCAGTTTTGGTTTAAAAATCTTTCTTTGATGTTTAGGCATGCATACTACCTCTTTATAATTTTTTGCAATATTTATATCAAATGCTGTTTTAAGATTTGTTGGGAATAAAAGAAAAAATGCATAATCTATCCAATAGGTGCTGTACTGGCTTATTCATACCATTACATAAATGAAATGATTACAAAAGAAACACCAAGATAATTAGATAAAATTCTTTTTCTAGTATATTTCCATAAGTCATCTTAACTTTTCTTCGACGTCTCAGACTTGCGTAAGACAAATATATATGCGTTGTGTTTTCTGTAGTACGATACAGTGTGGATGTATTTATGATAATGGGCAGAGTACAAGATGATTATGAAAACAGATCGTAGAATGGGAGAGGTATTTTTATCTATCTTACTTTTAATTCACTTGTTACCAATAAATGCACCTATAAATCTCCATTGCGCGAGACAGGCAGCATACGATGGGCGAGAGATGTACGGCTTGTTTATGCGCTGCCATTAAGCAGTGATAAGTGTCTCTCTTACGACACCAGGGGTCGTGGTTGGCGCTGCCTACCTTGCCATAAATTACCCAAGTGTCATGGCGGACCGGTGACAGAGAAAAAGGCACAGTTAGCATGCTCTCGTTTTTTTTACTCTAATACATGTTTTCTTCTGTAATTAGGGTTTGAAATGCAGAGATGGATGGTGGGTATTGGGAAGGAACGAAAAATGTGCTTTTTTCGTTAAACAGTGTATTATAGGGGTCTTTTTTCAATAGTTGTAATGTGGTGAGTGATAAACAAAAGTGTAAGGTTTCTTATCAACATTGCCTTTATATGTTTTTTAAGACAGTTCGCATACTTGTGGCGAGGCATTATATATCAAGATAACTTTTTGAATGTTTCAATTACACTTGAAAATTACAAAATACCATAAATGTAGTCGTTTTTCAGCCAATGCAGTTTTTAGGATTGCCCGTTTGGCAATATGTTTAATGTCATAAATTTTATTTCGAGCGATTGAACATACAAGAATCATTACTTCAAAATACTGTTAAAATTACTTTTAAAAAATAAGGTTAGTTTACATTTTCTTTATAGCGATGACTTTCAAACTTTTAATATCCTTCAAACAAAATCTGATTTATATGGAGTATTTTTTTTAATGCAATGCAGTCAAATCATGTTTCAAGAAAGGAGTTTTCAAACGCTTTCGTTCAATTCCCAAAAGGTATCAACAACTCCACCAATGACATCGATGTGAGAAATATATCTTGCAATGTGAGAAATATATCTTGCAATTGCAAACTTCCTTTTATATATAGCATTTTCCTTTAATAAGATATATTTAATATAATTGTTTATATCTACATGTACGACTGGTAAATTCGTTAAGATTATCGATTTTGCAACTATATACATATGCAAAACCAATGGTATAATTCTCAATCACTCCAAAAACGAAATTTTGAAGCTAAACGCAAAATACCTTCGTGTAAATATCCTTTATTTTATATCCGGCATGATTTGGTTGTTTAATCCCCAGAGTCAGATTGAAAAATGAGTGTGGGAGAACTGCACATCTCTTTTATAGAATCGTCGAACTTCTGGATTTACATATGAAATATATATCTGAATAACACCAATTTGCATTTGATAAGTTCAAAAGACTCGGTATTTGTGGTTGGGAAGTGAGTAAAAGGCATTGTTTGGCCCTTCTTTAGTTATTTTCTATAGGTATTGTTCATAGGGTTTTCAGTCAATCTTCGCCTGGACACATCGAACAAAGGTGAGTGGTACAAACGAAAAACTTCTGACAAAGAATCTTTTTATCACCAACGAACAAAGCTAACAAATAATGTATTCTTTGACGACATGTACTGCATTGGTAATATATTCGATTATCAATACGCATAGTGATATTTTCGTTTTAGTTTTGGTGAAAACGGACCAAATGTTAGATACATACATACACCTTGTACTCGAAATGAGGCCCCCTCCGAATCGAACCAAAATACTGTTTTCACTAAATTCGTCTGGATCATCAATAATTCTCCTATGGTATATTGAGAAGCAGATTATGTATGTGTTGTTATATTTAAAATGTTTATCATTTTACATAACATTTGATGTATATTCGTCATCATTATTTACAAACATGTCCATTTTCCAAGATCCGGACGCACACATGAATAATGAACTTAAAATAACGAATTATTGTAACGTCTAACTGGAAATGCTTCTCCTAATGCAACTAAGTATTAATCCTTATAAAAAAACTATGTTTATATATCTAAAAATGGAAGGATATTTACACATATCTGATAAAAATGTCACATTTGATTTATACTTCAAAGGAGTCATGGCGTCATTGTCTCTGATATGTTCATACTTTTCTATTGATTCGAAAAACTATTCAAATGTTAGGTTTTTCTGATTTTGTTGGACAGAACAAAAATTTCATTACCTCTCAAGTGCGTGTTTTGATAAGTGCAGTTAATATATAGACAGTAAAATTGTGCAAAAGTCGGTTTATAAGTATTGTTTCGTTTGCATTAAATTCATACAAAAACGAACCTTCTAATAATCCGTTCGAACAGGTATTCGCTATTTCTTCAAAATATTGACAGTGTTGTTACATTTTTAAACATGTTTTCCTCATTATTCGAAACAGATATTAAATCTTTAAACGAATCCATATACTTTGAATATTCTCATCTATGTGTATTTCTGTTCAGCCATTATGAGGTCAGTGAATTGTATGTACTACTATGTGTATATATATATTTATTTAAGTATGTTAAAAGGAGGAAAAATCAGTAGTTTGGTCAATTTTGTACAGCAGCCAGTCTTATAACGTCTGCATTCACAAAGAAACCGCCAGAGTGAAAAGATACCCACAAACCATTTTTGCATTTCAATAGTGCGAACATCTCCCATTCTCATTCATTCATTCAATGTTTAATGTATGTATGTGTGCTTGCACTTGCTGCCCTTTGTTTATACCAAAATAAATTCTACACTATCAAATATCTAGTTGGGTTAGAACAAAAAATGATCGAATAAATGACTAATATACTAGAGTTTTTGAGTAAATGTCCCAACCCTTAACGTAGAGTTAGAGGCCAGGCATGAACTCGCCTTGAATTAAACACAAATTAAGTATATCAAAGAGCGCATATCTAAATCAAATAAAGCCCAAAACCAAAACAGATCAATGTGTGTATTACAACACCTTCTGTGTTAAGAGGGTTATCAGGCTGAAATCAATATATTTATGCACGAAAGAGTTATTCAGTTAACTATGTTAAGATTATTGAATATAACGATCCGGTAAATTCCTTTATTTGTGAATGCATTTTATTGTGTATTATCTGTAGATGCAGTGGGTTGTGTTTCCAATTTTCAATAGCCTCCTTTCGAGAACAGAATCACATATGTCTTTCTCTATGTATCCATAGAAAGGAATTCTGCCAGTTTCTCAAGAATTCCAGTAATACTTGTATTCGAAGCAAGGAATACTTTTTCTTTAACATTAACATTAACGAGATGTGATGTTCTCGGAGAAGAATGTTCTCGTTTCCGCTACGTTAATGGAATTCCAATCAAATACATCTAAATAATCTGAATCCAGCACCGGGCAAATCCCCATAAATATCATTCGGGGGAGAGGAGCGATTTACTTCCAAATGGTTAAACTAGCTTAACAAATGGATTACGTCACTTGTCAGCAAGAAAACGGCTGAGTGTGGAAATGCAGACGTCATCGCTGGAGGGAAAGCTATCGGATCAATTTCCAAGACTTGCCAGGATCAGAGAAATTGCCTGCTATGCAATTATTTGGCAGATGCCCAACATTTAGCTCTGGTTTTTGTGATAACCCTCATGAATGTGCTGGGCGGGGGTCGAAATACTGAATTCTCTGGCAATTGTGTGCCATAGGAAAAGTCTAGTATGTTTATCTAAAATAGTTGAAAGAATATAATAGAAAGAAAAGTCTTTCTAATTTTCCTTGCCAGACAGCTGATATGGAAAGTCCTAAAATTGATTCAAACAATGCCGGATCAGTGTCGGTTTCTGTGTGTCTTATCTGGCAAGTGTGTTCCATTTATGAAAGGTGCATGTACTCCACGATGTAGCTAAAATAATACTATAGAAAAATCACTGATTATATTTCAGGACAGCTGATATGGAAAGTCTTAGCCGAGTTATGCGAGCCATGAAACGAGTTGAATTTCGACAATGTCACCCATATACTAGTATATCACAAAAGGTTAGGTTTTGCAATTGATTACAGTAAGTAGGGCATGGTTAATTCCCTTTTTATTTTCTTATATGCATTTATCTGGTCTTATCGTTACTGTAACAATTTTCATTTTATTCAATTTAAATGCTTTTTCTTCTTATGATTCGTATTTTTTTCTTATTATCACCAATATTCTTGATCTTTTATTTGGTATTTATCCATCTTATTTGTTAATGTTAATCGTATTACAGCGGACATAAACATTCTTAAAAACTAATTTAGAAAAAGAAAAAGTGCGCATTAGGTTATTTTTGTTCTGATTGTCCTGTATTTTATTCATCGAAAATTTCTAAAACATTTTACAAATATTCTGACGTGTACATTACAATATATCTTGTGACATTTCACAATGGTACTACAATTGTTAACTACGACAATACATTTCTTTATAATTCAAACAACCTTGTGCAAGGCCTTTGTTAAATATTTCGGAGCAATCTCATTGGTTAGAGAACCTAGGAAGGGAAACACGCTTTACCCTTTACCTGTGATCTCATCTTATTTTCCTATCAAAATATGATGTCAAAACACACTTTTATGCGTAATTTTAGGTTATTTCTTTATTCTTGACAACTTGCTGTTTTGCTGTGTTAGCTATTCGGGGCACGTTCCTGCGTAATGGTTAATTTCGTTCCTCACAGAGTGCTGACCTATTTGTAGCCGTGCACTAGAGGATAGGATTATCTTCTAACGAAATAAATCGATATGCTACAAATATAATCAATATTCTATAAATTAACTAAATAAGTTCCCTAATATATCAAATACCTGAAGTGTATATGTGAAAGTAATTAAGAAATACTTCTTTTCCGATAATCAACAGCATCTCGAAAAACCGTATCAACGTATCTTACCGAATCTTAGGTTACATTGTCAAAATATGCTATTTCATGATGTATTTATGTCATATAATTTTTCACGCGACTATGTACTTATCATTTATCATAAAGATAGTTATCCTCTATTTCATTTATTTTCTATTTCTGATGATTTTTCATTCAGTAAGACACCCTTTATATATATATTCCTATTATATTTACATTCACGACATATATTTATATAAAGATGTTTGCATTTCTTACACTTGTTGTAAATAGATAGATAATTCATTTTCGTTATTTTCAGTCTAATCGTGTTGTAATATTCCAAACGCAACCTCTGACCCTTGGCGTTTGACCCACACCTGAGATTATAAATGGCGCCATTGGAGGAACTAGAACTCCGTAAGTACCCATCATTTGGCGAACTAAAAACAACGCTTAATCATTTTTGACGAATACACAAATCTAGATATGGGTTAGTGAAAATATCTCAATCCATCGCAGCAAAGTAAATACTCAGGATCTATTCGATTAAGACGAAAATTCGTTCGCTATCAACTTGTCTGGCCGTCCTTCCATGGAGAATTGCACAGGGTTTCTTCAATTCCTTTAATGTCAGGATAAGTGCATTTATCTTCGTAATCAAATTACTAAATCGATACACAATCAATACATTTCTTATCATCCAAATCGAAAATCTTAATAAATAGCTTGCAGTATCATGAAATATTTGTTAAAGTCATACGTAGTCCAAGAAGTTGGTTCAGGTAATGTGAGCCTCCTGTATGTAACCCTTGGATAACAAAAAAACAATATCTTTCTCTAAAATGGTTGGGTTTACGTCAAGCAAAGCCTCAAGGTCTCGGAGGAGGGTGACGAGAGTAAGTTTGATTGGTAAAGTTCCAAAGTAGAGAGGGGGTATCTCGTTACTGTCATTCCCCGTCACCGTTACGGGTAGTAAATCTCCCTATTGCCATTAGTTTTGATCGTAGAGTTCGTATTCGACACATCTACTTCTCTGCAACCCTGTCCAGCGGTTATTATCGCAAACGCTTAATCTTATCAACAGGCGGAATGGTCCAGCAAGTAATGTATTGAAACATTTAGGCTTTCTAAATTGCACTAGCAATTTATGAAATGTAGGTAAGAGGCGCATAATTCTGGCAATGTCCATTACGATATGTGTCTGTGAGCCTGGTCATTGGTTTATTGGAGTCGAGAAGAAAGGTGTATGCGATAACCTAATGTAAAAGTTCTGCCTCCAAACTTACCAAGTGACAATCTACCTTTCCCCGTGTAATCATACTCGAGCATTAGCGCAAATGCTTTTAGGACAAACAAACAAAACTACCTGCGTGTGATATCGTATCTAATTTTCGTATAATGATGATCGAGCGTTAATGTTATTGTTCTTAGGACAAGCAAACTGCAAGATGTGTTTGTGGTAGTTGTACGTTCGTTCTAAAGGTGATTCGTGAAGTGAAGCTTTTTACACATATTTTGTTTATTTGATGGGATTAAAATCGTAGACACCCAGGTATTTTCGCCACTGGTATAACTGCTGTTAGAAATGTTACGAACTTGCTATTGTTGTTGTTGTTGATTTTGTTGTTGTTGTTTGTTATTTTTATATTTGCAGTTGTTGTTTTGTTGATTTTGATGTTGTTGTTGTTATTGTTGTGTTTGTTTTTGTTGCGTCTGTGATGCCGCCGTTGTTATTATGGTTGATGTTGTGATTGTTGCTACTCCTCTTGTTCCATGTTATCATTTTGTTTTGATTTTTGAAGATTTTACAGTTGTTTAATATGAGGCAGTTGCTTTTTATCAATATTATAAAAAAACAAGGTATACAATACGAATTGTGATGTACACATTGGTTAAACTAATTTTACGTGTAAAAAGGATCAATAGTCTATTGCCTATACCAAGGCTTAAGACCACCTTTAAATCTATAGTACAATTTTCAGACAAAGCAAACCCATTCTGTGTATAATTCAGACAAAAAACTCATCTGTGCTTGGCCCTGCCTGGTCGTACTCTGTAATATGATAAGAGCATTAATAACTCGTTGTGCCAGGGGCAGACATAGATGAAAATGGCACTAATTCCGCAATGAGACAAATATCCTAATTACATAGACAGGTATTAATGCCAACCCACTAAAAGCTAACCTAGGGGTAATAGCACAGCCACTTCAATAAAAACGGAATTTCGTAGACATGTTTCTAGATCCAATCAAAATGAACAACATCTTTTCTTATCGAAATGGTATCATACATATAAATGAATTAAAACTTCTAGAAACAGTTTAAAAATAGCTTTATGAAAAATTCGTTATTATTTCATATCAGTATTTCTACTGGACATTTGTTTAATACTGTACATTTACAAATTTCCTAAAGACATTCCATGAAATTTGAACAGCAGTGCAATATATCGTTAACGTGTTGCTTTCCATGCAGAGATATAGGAACATTTGATTTCTTCTATCTTCCTAACGATTTTCAAAATTTGAATAGCTGTATAAGGATAATTTAAACCACGTACTAATGGCTACTTTTAGTTAGCAATGATGCCTTATGGAATAGCACAATAATGATTATATTTGGCAGGTTAAACCGGTTGAAGCGGGTGTCCACCAATTCAATTTAGTAGATAGAAATATATGACGTAAATTAATCAAAACGAAGTCATTGAAACCAAATGTATTATATGAATGTTAGTTATGACATGAAATTGATAACGATTTTCTGATTTTAAAAAATGTATATTTATCATCAGTCTTGGTAGGACTGGTGTAAATTTGATACTTTTCATTTTCGTTATGATTCTATCCAACAAACGACGATTTTGATGTAATAAAATTAATATTAAAACTGAGTGGTTCAATATACCTTTTTAATTTGTGTTAGCCTTTTGGTTGTTGATTATTGGAAAGAAGTTTCAATGATTCAATGATTCCGTGTCGTTGCTAGTCTTTCCCTGGTATTAGGTTAGGTCAGGAAAATGGCGGCTCTACTCTAAGCGCCATCACGCGACCTTCATGGCCCAGTCATGTCTTTTATAGCTAGTAAAAGCACAGTTAATGTCTAGTTGCTTTAAAAACATCCAGACGATTTGACCTACTTACGACATGACCTTATCCTTGCCATATTTAGCTTCAATTAATAAATGTTAGTGACCTACTGCTATTAACCGGATCATAAATGTCGGCAGTGGGATATTAAAACGGAGGCATTATCGGGTCATTCACTGGTATCTAAAAACTCTATGGCATCATGAAAATGGAGTGGCTTCTACAATAGAGGTGTGTCCAACACTAAATGGTTTAGAGAGTTGACATTTAGTATCTTATGGGTGGAAACGGGCAGATCTGATACGAACATTAAAATAGCAATTAAAGCCACCCTATATGTGCATGTGTACATAGCGTTAAGGTAGACCCGGTATAGCACACTAACGATACAGAACTCCCCTGCGTAGCGAACCTTCTCTTATTTATAGCATTGCGCTATATCATTTGAGGCAAATGTATGGGATATTTTCTTGGAAAAAACATGTAGATATACTCTTTATTAGAAGTACTCAGGTTATACGTCATGATAAGACAAATGTGGTCCTAATATATGTGTACTTTCCCGTATTTTTATACCCCATACACTCATTTTACTAGGATCTAGTTAAAGTTTCGATTGTCGCGATATCACGTTCTGTTATTGCGTCAACTTGATATCGTTCAGTCTCAAAATGCTGCCAACATCTTTAAAGATGGCCATCCGTCCGTGAGATGATGCAGCATTCATGTTCATAAATTATAATATTTCAAGTTCAAGGTCGAATTGACAACTGACACGATTTAATCGATTTTCTACGAAAGCAATATGCGGTCAACCAGATTTCATTACAGATGATAGGGTAATGTTTGATTCAATTACGAATATCATTGTGTAATATTCCAAAAAAGGGTTTTCTTAACGTCATCGCGTCATAGGGGATACCCCTTCAGGGAATTAATTGAGATGTATTTGAAAATATGTTTATGATATATCTTTTCGTGATGGAATCGTAGGTGAAATAGAAATTAAAAGGTGTTTTGCTAAATCCATTTGTACCTGGCGTCATATAACACACCTGGGCACGAAACCTAAATCATAACCTATCAAATACCAGTATATTTGAAAGGAAAATGTGTGAAGGTAGAATTAGTTTATCTCAACTGGGGCCCAATCGTCCAGTCAAATATGCACCAACATATTGCTGTTTTATTCCCATGTGTCAAGCGGCGTTGTAAGTAGGTCAAGTATTTATCTCTGGAACATAGTACTCTAATCAATAATTCCATGTGAACGACGCAGGTAAAGGTTCACATGGAGCGCTGGAAGAAATATTTCGATATGGTTTCCCTATTACGAAAAATTGTTGTAATCTTCAACTACAACGTATTGATACAACAGCTTGGATAGATTGTGTCATACCGTCTGATAATATGCTATCGGTATCCTGGCCAATGTGATATAATTCCAGCTGTATCAACAACAACTATAGTTTCCCGTACGCAACGATGCAGTGATACGGTATCTAACAATAACGCACATTTATCCAATGGTATGTACATCTTCTTTTCCAGATAAAAATGTAAAATACATGGTGAAGGAAATTGCTTTTGGAACGGCTGGGGGAAATAGGAGTTATGCCCACCCAAGTGGTTCGAATAGCAATTGTTATGCAGCGTGCACTCCGGTTTGTTGGCAATACATAAGATAATTACAAACCGAGATGGAAGTGTCAGTGAGGGGGGCTCATACTCCCTAAAGACCAACCCGCGGGATTCCTAAATCTCATCCCTGTTACGAACGTATTCATGCAAATGGAATATGTTATCAGGGATCATCGAAGAATATTTATTCATAGACAAATACATGGTATCACTTCTATATTAACGATGTCATTGCATTTTATACGAATGCGTTAATACTTCCTATGTTTACTCTTAACACAAATAAAACAAACAAATATTGATTTATGCATTCATATCTACAGACCTGAGTGCATGTCTTCTATGCCTTAGAAATCCTCGTTAGAAATGATGTTCTTATATCTGCACTCTGATAAAAAAAAAATACCATTGATAGAACTGCCTCTGATAGAATTGAGTTTTCGCTGCAATATAATGAGAAGTTTTTAAGAATTTTGACGGCAAAAATAGAAAGAAGTTAGAGTTTACTATCTAAAAAACTTATCGAAAATATTAGAGATAATTGAACATCTTAAACCTTAGTTGACATTTATTTATTAACGAAAGTGCAGTTGGAACGGATAATCAATTTGAAATTCTGCAATCGAATAAATCAAATTTGACAATTAAGATGATATGTGCTTAATACAAAATACATATACACACATTGAAAGTCAATGTCATTATATTCTAACATTATCTTTTGTTGTATTGAGTGTATTTGTGTATGTAAGTTCACTGTATTCTTGGGTCGCACTGTGGCGATGACCAGCGAGCTGTCTTCGAGAGATGGCCATTTAGTTCCGTAAACATCCGATAGAGGGACACTGCTGTAGTCGCCTAGTGACCAAGTGAAAGGTCACGTGGGTTAGGTTTACACGGTCATTTAGTAAGGCCGTGCCAATGTAAATGTGCGATTATTTTTTTTCATCGGATTTGCATATGAACGACTTAATTTAAAGACCTGTATGTATAGTATATACTTACTAACGAACACGGATAGAAATACAACTAAAACAAAATTTCAACGGAGACTTTTTGCGTGCAGTATATCACATCCATTATGTAAATAATCGAATATTCAATTAGTGAAAACATTAACATTCAGTGGTCTCTTCAATTTGCGAGGGTACAAGTATTCCCGTTTATTATTTCATAGAGTCAATGAAAAAGCAGTTTGGTAGGTGATAAGTAATTACCCAGACTTTCTTTCCATTTCTCGCAGATTCACTTCTACAAGATAAGTAAATACAAATGTGTCTGTATTTGTATTTTTCGATTCACAACAAGCGAAACAATGTGTAATACTTCATATATAAAGATATTCACAACTTGACCAAAATGAATGTCACGATACATCTAGCCACAAAAGTTGACTTAACCGTAGTAGCGCTGCAATGGTCTTCCTTAACGAAACACGTACTATAGCAGGTATTTCACAAATCCTATTTTCGTGTCCGCCGCCGTTCCCTGAGCTACTGTCTCTCGTAATGAAGCACAGAGGAGGTATTAAGCAATTGCTGGATTCGTCTCTCTACCCTAAGTGATGATGAATTCCCATCAAGGTAGCTCTTTGGCCCTGCCAGTAAACTCCAGGGCCCTCCCCTGTCTCCTGATCGTGAGTGATGTCGTCTATTCCAGCGCGACCTAATGCAATTGTGCTAAAGTACGGCTAGGAAGTGCACGAGAAAACTTAGTTTGACTCTTCTTCCATAGAGTCCGTAAAGTAATAAGCGTATCCCTAGGCTGGGAAACTAGCAGCGACGCAGCGTAATTGTCTTGCATCGTTCGCCATGATTTTCATAAGGTTTATCCACACGCCTCTCCAAGTGTATGGAAGATTTCCCACTCAACAAAGGCTTAATCCAAGCGAGAGCTACAGAGTTCATTTGATTAAAAGGTAAGGATATACTTTACTCTGAGACGGATTATAAGATAGGATGGAGTTTTATTGCATGTAAGGATATTTAGAATTGTACTAATTCAAAATGGCACCTACAATCATTTCACTATAAAGTTGAGATGTTGGTATCGTGTGGAGTTTTGATATCATACTTGCTTTCAGAATGTTCACGTATGACAGCATTGCAGTAGGGTCGTAGGCCCTCTACACTGAGCTCTTATGTATGGAAAACATCGACTGAGAGATTGAGTCACACCAGGCCAAGAAACGGGCACAGAAATACCCTGCCCTACTTGACCCCTCCACCCTGTCACGGTAGGGTGCTGGCATTAATTTAGGGTAATGTATGTTAATGTATTCACATTATCATGTCCGGCCACTAATGTGCCCATCAATCAAACTGGAATATGTTAATTAGGTCGGACGATGAGGAGCCAGAGGAGGGCGTGGACATGCTCAGAGAGGATGAGCAGGAGGAGTAGATGAGAAAGAAGAAATAGAAGATGATGAAGAAGAAGAAGAAGACGAAGAAGAAGGAGAAGAAGAAGAAGAAGAAGAAGAAGAAGAAGAAGAAGAAGAAGAAAAAAGGAGAAGGAGGAGGAGGCGGGGAGTAAAAGAAAATGAAGAAGAAAAAGAAGAAGAAGAAACGAGAAAGTGGAGGAGGAGAGTGGGGGAAACATACAGAGACGAAAGATGGAGATGATAGTAGTAGAAAATAGTAGGAACAAGTAGAGACAAAGAGTACGTCCTTTAAAAGAAGGCAAACGGAGAACTTGACAGAACTACTGCCTCGGAAATTTTCGAATGTATTCCAGAAATGTTCACAATTTGTTTTCGTTGATAGAAGAATCACTTTGATGGTGATTAATCAAGGAACGTTTAGACTACAAGATTAGTAATTCTTTACTGGGAGATTAAAATAGGTCGTTGTTATCTATTACTATTCTACTTAGGTAGCCTAAAGCTTCGGGGAGTCCAGTGCTTTTAACTACTTGTTTGTAGAAGTAATCTCGCCGGCATCTCTATCTCGCTCACATTTTAGACAGGCTACTGTCAACGAGAAATCGATATATCCGCTTCCACAAAAATTGGTATCAACTAACCGATTACATTGCTTTCTAAGCCCTTTAGGGAGTCCACAAATTACTGCTGAAACTCAGCACAAAAACACGGTGTCAGAATACCAAACATTGTCTAGTTAGAGGTTGCTGACTTCTTGGAGGCCGTACCTAACCAGTCTGTACAGTAGTATTCAAAGGAACTAGGACTCTATACATTAGAACGTTTCAGGAGTGGTATATAGATTTTACACGATTATCCACAAAGGACAGATCCAGAAAAGAGAGATCAAGGAATGCTCACTATAGGCACTTTTGTATTAAACCCATATAACCTTTCAATAAATCATAAAAAGGCTTAGAAAACTTCAAATGTATGACGTAATAATTTGTATATACCTTCTGGGGAATAACTAGTCTGGAATCAAAGAAGCCGAATCTTCAGAAATACTGTTACAAACGAATTTATATCCGTTCAACGTGGTTGGTTTTTTTCATGTCTGAACCTCAGTTGACTAGTTAGAAATCCTCACATAAGCCCACGACATACCTTTTCCGCAATTGCAAATGAATTATAAATATTACCCCTCTTAAATGTATACTAGTTGAATACAAATACAAGATTAAAACCCTCATTTACTCAAAATACAAAAAGAACATCCCTCTCACAACATCACTTGATCCAATGATCTCAAATACATGATCCCAAGCCTTCCAAAACATACACTTATTCAGTGACTGCAAACACATTACTGCAATTCAGCAAAAACACACATATAACCACAAACTGTCTTTATATAATTATAATATATAATTCCAGTTTTTTTCAAAACACGCATAGAGACTAATAATATCAACCAGCCAACCTTCTCAAAACATACTCATATTTACAGAATGCAGGTACAAAATTCGAACAGCAATAATCGACGAATGCTATGTTCAAGTACAGAAGCGCTGAGCGTTTCTTTGAGGATTTAGGTCTTTGGAATTGTTCTTTAGAGTTTCCGTGCTTGGTGTCTTATCCTGCCTGCTTCTCCTAGGTACGATATATCACGCATGGCTGATGTATAATTCATTGCCCCCTATCCTGTTCTCCCTCCCTGCTCCTCGCTCGCTGGCGAGACCCAGTGCCTTCTCCTCCCTGCTGGGGAGTCAGCAGCCTTCTCCAGGCGCTTCCTGCATTTAATAGTGTATAGTGGGCCACCAACAGTACACACCTCCCCCACTGGTGCTCGTACGTATGGGTGCACTGCCCGTTAAATCACACACGTAGGAAATAACAATTCTTATGCTATGAGAAAAAATGGTACCAACCTATGTGTGTATGTATATATATGTATATATATATATATATATATATATATATATATATATATATATATATATATATATATATATATATATATATATATATATATATATATATATATATATATATATATATATATATATATATATATATATATATATATATATATATATATATATATATATATATATATATATATATATATATATATATATATATATATATGTATATATATATATATATATATATATATATATATATATATATATATATGTATATTTATATATGTGTGTGATGCGTACAACTTAATACCGTTCAACTCATTAACCGAACTAACAGATATAGGTGATATGAATTATAATTCGTAATATCCTAGCCTCAAGGAAAATAGAGAATTAGAAAGACCAGCGCTAAACCTTTTTTTCTATCAACAGACTAACAGCCAGTTATTATCCACTCTTGACGTTATATTTGCTGTTATTAACAGGCTGGGTGGCCTGGATTGCAGTCTACTTACACAGGATTTTTTGCCAGCGATTACAGGTTACGGTTTGCCAACCATGACATTTACATCAAGAAAAAGACGAACAAGAAACTAATTGTGAAGAATAAGAAGAATACAGAACAAGTGGTTCAGGTACAGAAATGAACAAAGCATACGACTAGATATGCAATAGATATACAGGGCTATCTGTGTTCTCAGTCATCGCCCTCTTACAAAAAACAACCCACAACTTGATGTACTAATTGACTTCCACGAATCTTCAAAATCAAGTTTCGTAATGGCCATAGGTTTGACCGTGGGCTTACCAGGCATATTATTTGAAATATCAATTCACCCTCACACACAATGTGTAGTTATTCAGGTATTAAAGGTTACTGAAGACATTTGAAGGCAACCTTTGCTCGAAAAATATACACTCTTCCCCTAGATAGCTAAGATCATAAGATCATTTTTTCTAGTCAAACATCGTTGAAACATATGTGCTTTGATGATGCGTACATTTATAATGCCAATATCTACGCTTCACCCGCCTAGTACCTAGTGATCCCGGATCCTCATTTCACATAATAAATATTGATATATAGTAAAACCAGAAAAGAATCTACAGCTTTATTTATGTATCTATCCAACTACGTATCCATGTATTCATGTATATACTGAATATACACACACACACACACACATATATATATATATATATATATATATATATATATATATATATATATATATATATATATATATATATATATATATATATATACACATATATATATACATATATATATATATATATATATATATATATATATATATATATATATATATATATATATATATATATATATATATACATTTGGAAACATTATTGATAAGTGGTAACATCGAGGTACATTCAGATTGATATACACACTCTGATTTCGATTAGTAGATGGCTATGTTAACTAAGCTATCTTGATATGTTGCCGCGATAGATTCGTGACTTTACGAGGTGGCTAATCCACAATCTTTCTCCTTGAAGAAGCAAATATCTCCCAACGGATCATTTATTCACATTGACATGGCGGAGAAGTAGTTATCCAATCGTCGCCGACTTCCTCTGACCTCGCAATGCCCCGACGTCAACTCGCTCTCTCATCAGAGTGACAGAATCGAGTAGAAGTTGTAAAAGTAGTAGTAGTAGTGGTGGTGGTTGAGTTTCTGGATGAAAGAAAGGATTTTTGGACAGTGAGACTCGGTGTGTCCAGCCACAGCAAGAACTACTATGAATATAAGCCTGCGTCGTTGGTTCTCGGCAGCTGTACATAACAACATGAGTACGAGCTGCGTAGTTTCCCCGCTAGTGGCGCCAAGATGGCTTTTAAGCAATGCACATAAGTAATGGTACTTACCGCCGGGCGCTCAGTGGCCTCGCCGGGTTCTGCCCAACAGTATTTCCAAACATATTCTCACAGGTAAACATCCAGAGAGGACCCGACTGGCCCAGGACGGGACAGAGCTGAGAGACTGGTGACACTCTGGCCAACTACGACCCCACTATTTCAATTAAAACACTCGGCCAACTCTCTGACATAATTATGTACTTTATGTATTGTAATTGCAGTATTTTATGACCACCCCACTGGGGTGAACGAAGTGCCCCATAAACCGCACTTTTTCCTCTTATTCTGGATTAGTACAAAGATAAACATGGGCCAGATGACCCATATATATGGCACACATCACGTCAGCATCGCATCTCCAATAATCATATTATTCAAAGGAGGGATTTCGGCAAAATCTATTCAGTATTCAGGAGCGGGTGCAGGTTTTAATACTGGCCTAGTATCACCTGTTCACTTTTAAATAAAATTTGATGCCCTTTTTATCTGCATATAAAATATCTGGCGGGGCGATTAACGTCGGTCGGGTCCATTATTGCGGAGCTGTAGATCAGACACCAAACTTGCTTTCCGCGTTCACTTCCCATTTTAAAAGCACTTCCTCGACACGAAATTGAATTTGACCACTATTTCATGAGAGTGAAACTTTTACACATAAGTTCTCGCAGGGGAACTGGGTAGTGTTAGAGACTAGTAAACTTCGATCACTGTCCCCCGCCCCCCTACCCTCAGTGTTGGACCGCCCCCCTCGGGAGTATTAGGAGGATGTTTGCGGCCATAGTTAACACTCGTTGCCGGACGCGATCGTTATGAGTTGGGGCTAATCATTTTAGGCAAAAGGTCACCTTGGGGTCGTAACTATTTATGATTCTCTGCGCCCGGCGTATTTCTTACTCTATCTAAATCATCTGCATATCGTCATGGCGACCGTATGTTAATGAGGTGGATTTCTCAACTGATTGACCCCTGGCGCTGAGGTCAGCGCTGTATCTTTCAGCGCGGATCCTGGCATGAAACATACATGCAAGAGGAATCCATAGCGCAAATTTATCCAAATCAATCAACTCGGTATTGATGGATGAACCCGAAATAACCAATCGATTGAGAGAGTTCGACCATTTCTGAGTGCAAGGCTAGGTCCTGCGTGCTATTCACTTATTTAGGTTGGACGCATTTGGTGCTATGGGAGGTTGAATATTCTGTGTGGAGTGGATAATACACTTGGAGGGTACTTATGGTGGGATTATTGAAATTAAGTTTTATATGGGTTTGGTTAAGCTGGCAGGGTAAATTAATCAAGTAATGTTTTACACTAGAAACGGTGACCTGAAACATACGAAATGGATATTGAAAGTTTAGATATGTTTTTTTAAAATCTTATTTCCATTGATTGTTTAATATGCAAACATTCAAACGACTATATATAGATGTCTTGATTTATATAGAAACGCACTTTCAGGGGCCTGTACGCGCACTCGCTAACCAGGCTGCATTGGGTCAAATATACTACGATAAATCAAAATAAATTCCTCGGTCGCGATACCCGTCCCAGTGCCCTTTCCATACCCCCCTACACCAATTTTGCCGGGGTTACCCAGTGCAGTTCGTGCAACAACACCAAACAGTTTCTTCCAACCCCAACTTCACAATATACTTGTTGAGATAAGGTGCCAGACAGACTACCACTTAGACATCATATAGCATGACCTCTCCGTATAGGTCACTTGATTGATAGACATATAGGATTATATATGTATTTGAACACGTACAGTGTACCCTATTGGCTTGTGCACTCGTCGAACCTCTATACCCCAATACCTAAAAAGTTCAGGTTAGTCAAAAAGAAACAATCCGTATGATATCGACAGAGTTATTCATTTGGCAAGCTCGTATATAGTGGACATAGATCACAAGATTAGCTTGTAAGACGCCATTGCCAGCTTCGCGGATCCGCCACCCGTGGAACTCAATGGGGCGTGGTATTTTAGTAAGTAAAAAACAACTGCTTTCGTATTCTTTGCATTCCGCAAAACTCTTCCCCTAGGAAATCTCAAAATGTGAGATTTTCCGCCAGAATCCGCGGAGGGAGCCGGAGAAATCAGCATGTTAGAAAGCGAAGCCAGGAGTTGGCCTGGAAATTTACCAATCAAAGTCGATCTTACCTCTGACGACATTTCTCCCGCCTCTCTCTGGCTCAGTAGTCGTGCTAACTGTCAAGATCAAAATATTTCTGCTTCCTTCCGAGAAATATACATCCATATGTTTGTGAGCTCCGCGTTTTCGGTGTGTCGTGTTTGCCATGATAAGAACAACTGCCACCAAACTATAAACGGGAGAAATTGCAAACGGGAAGTGCCTTTTATGACAAAACAAAATTTGTACCGAGTGACACGGTCCCGCGGGAGGCGAGCCTTGCACGACGCACCCCGCAAAAATCCCTTATCTCGATGAAAACACACCATATCCTCAACCTACCACGTCGACAGAGTCTCTGGTAGTTGGTTTTGCTCATATTTTGGCGATTTTCGTGAAAGGAGGGACGGTTGGGAGAATTAGGATTTATTGGGAACACAATGTTCGCCAATGACGCATGATTGGATTTCGGACCATAACAAAAATTATATTGTGCTTTATGCCGTCGTAAGTCTCGCACATGAGTCTGACGACTCTGAGAAGCGCTATATCATCTCGTGTCGACCCGCGCTTGAGTGAGTGGCAAGCGACAGGTAAGGGGGAAGGGGGGTGACAGTATTACTACAGGGGAGGGGGGTAGTCTGACCTTTTCTCAGACAATCTACCAACTGGCCGAGCTGGGGGCAGCGGTGCGTGACATGGTATGCCAAGGCGGCGACGACTTTACCGCTGACTCCTGTCTAACACCAGTACTGGGATATACCGGGGCGGCACTTTAGGCACAGGACGCCACCCCTGATCTCCGGGCACATCAGGAGCAAGCACCCTACTTACAACCCCTGACCTGTTAGAGTAAACCCTTGTTAAGATCACACAAAACACCTTAACTGTCTTCTTATCGTTTTGTTTTGACAGTGAAGGAAGTACGATTTTTTCCATTAAGGATGACTTTTTTAGATAAAATTGAATCCGTCTTGCAAGAGATGGTGGCATTTTCGATTTAATATAATACGTTTTGCATGGTCTATCACTATCTATATTTTTCACAATGATCATGTTTTCTGTGTAAGACATCAACATATAGCTGTTGACGTCACTGTCTCCATAGCTATGGAAAAGAGGACACTCAACCTGGTCGTGACAAATCAACCAGTGTTGTGTTTTTCACACTGCAAAAGATTGATACTTTAGCCCCTATTTCTCATGAATGTATGATATTTGCCACTCAAGAAAAAGCACAGGTGATAGAATTATTTATAACTAACCAACCATTTTTGCTCTATTCTAACTCATCTTTTCATGTATGTGGTTTCATATCGTGTACTATTTCGTTCATTTACGAGAGTGGTGTTTTTATTCGAAAGTTGTTTTTATCAATTACAATTGTAATAGTTTGAATTGTATCTGTCATTGTGCATATATCTCTGAGGAATTCGATGTCTTTTTACAAAAATGATTTATTTCGGAACGCAAAGAAAAACAGCAGCTATGTGATTTATTGATTGTGTCAACTGACGATTGACTTCAAATGATTCCCAAAGAATGTCAAGTACAATCTTAGACAAGAAATATTGTTCATGCCTGACGGTCGTTGTGAATTGAGTTGATATATCACCACTGGGGATTAGGAACATCCTTGAAATATCGCTAAACCCAAAGCTGGCTCCTTCAAAAACGGGTTACTCAAGCGCAGAATCCAATTTGGTACAATCTATTATTCTATGGGGAATGCATCATCTCTACCGAGGTAAATCATCTCTATTTCTGATTCATCATGAATGCTTTGATCTT
>OZ012689.1:38152852-38165352 GCA_963942565.1 Maea johnstoni
GAAAACTTAAGAGAATTTGAAAAATCATCTTTAATTGACTAAAGCTATAGACTTATAGGTTATACAGGATATGTATCTTGTTAAACAATTACATTCAAAATCATACTATGTTTCTTAACCTAATATGCTATGAACAGTAATATTATATGTGTGAAAAGGGATTTTGAATGTTTTACAAGTCTGGTGTGTAAAGATTTGAAATGTTTTACATCTGGTTTGTAAGGATTTGATGATATGATCCGCTTAATATCTAATGATATTCGTATCAAACAGTATAAGGATGAGAGTGTTGAATGATACCATGATGCAACCAAAAATGGTATTTGGAGAAACTTTCAGATTGCTAAGTGCGCATGTGTTATTGTTTGTAGCTAATTGCACTAAGCGACCTGGCAGGTTGAATTATAGGAGAGCACTCACTTCAAGGTCGAGCTGTTCCGCCATTTCCTAGTTGCCTACCTATCCAACATCAAAGGCACAAGGGGGTAATTGTATTGGTTGATTTATTCAGATCACCTTCGCTACGACAAAAGAGAAGGGCAATAAATGATTAATAAACTGCGGTAAAACAATGAAAACCCCTGTCAAGTCGATACGGCCTACCTGCAAATTAAAAAAGGAACCAAGCCAAAAAACAGAGTTCGAGCTGACATCAAATGTTTACCTGTACCCGATACAGGTTGGAATTAAGGATTCATATTACGTCATAGTGATCTAATCGCATAAACTAACGCTACTTCCGGGTGCGAACGTTCGCGGATGGATTTTACGTCGGAACCGCTCGTTGAGGGAGCAATCTAAACAAATTGATATACCTGTGACGGTGCAGAGATATAATTAAATCATGTGTGATGAATCGTTACCTAGTGGTCACAAGAAAGGGTCGTAGAAAGGTGTGCGTAAAGCCCCTTTTACACTATGCTGGCAACTTGCTCGCAACGTGGTGGCAAAAGATGGTTGCGGGGGATTGCCACCACATTTTTACCCCCATAATTTTCTATTGAATCAAGTTTGTTCAATGTATCTTTTATATCGAAGATATAGTCAAGAAATACTTACTAACTCACTTATTGCCCCCCGTCGCCAATGGTCGCCAGTACGTTGCCAGCAAAATTTCTGCTAGTGTAAAAGGGGCTTAAGCTGTATCGACTAGTTTTACTAAAGAAACTTATGAAATGGGATTTCTTTCGAATACTACCATACAGGATCTTTTATTGTATTTTATATGGAATCAGACCCTTGATTAAAAACGCGCTCAACGAGGTATTTTAGAACTGCTTCACTGGGACTCATACTACAAAGGATGTTATCCCTTTTAGTCCTCATATGTTGTCTTTAGTTTCATTTTGACTTCTGATTCCCATCGCCCCTTCATTTTTCCTCAACTTTATCTTTTCGATGTTTCTTTCGTTGACATATGCATTCTCCTCCTCATCCCGCTTCATCCTCCTTTTCTTCTCCTTTTCCTCTTCTTCGTCATACTTCTTCGTCTACATCTTCGTTTTCTTCCCCTTCTCCTCCATCATCATCATCACCACCATCTTCTTCGGCTTCGCCTTCTTCATTGTTTCATTCTTTCATTTCTTGATTTTAATTAAGTTCGTGTGTCTTCAAAGATACTTTCGTATCGCTCAATATGAAAACTCTGCCTAGACTTCAGGGAGCTGTGTTTGATAGTCTTAGCCGTATACACATCGATTGATAAAGTTTCAATACTTGTTTTACGCATTGCTGCAACACTTCCCAGTTCAGATAGTAGCTTTAATGTACATATGGCAAGAGTAGATATTTTAAAGAAAAATCGAATAATTAATGTGTTAGTATAGCTGCAACTGTGTATGAGGTTGGCTAACCATTGGCTCAATGTATATTGATTTTGCCAGTATGTAGACTGTTCCCAAGCAGATATCGATGGCTGTGTTGTTAGCTAATGTTGTGATCTGAGCATAACCAACAGACTGTGACGAAATGGAGCGAAGCGGTCCTCGATAAGTTAATAGTACGTGGCGTCTGGCGGTGTCACTCGGTGCGACACTGTCAACGATCACTGACTATTCCTGATCGTTCATTCAGGGGGTAAGCTATTTCCGCTTCCGCTTTCCCCTTGCATGAATGGTCAGACAATGATCAAACATCGCACCAAGGAACTGTTGGGCGGTAAATTGCGCAAGGTGCGTGTATGGGGAACCCCAGTTCCACGCATTAGTTCGCCCTGTTCACATAAAAGTAATACTATAATTATTCGCTCGTTGTTGCGGGGCCATAAATGTATGAGTTACCACGCTACCCTACGTGCGCGAGAGAACGCGAGAACACACCTGACTGCGCGCAACAAAGGAACCGAACGCTCATGGTGCACAGAAATACTACCAGGGGAATTTGACCTCCCCCTCCGCACGGTTCCTAATGCACGATATGATAATCACATCGCAGGGATTTTTCCAGTGGCCAAATTAGGGGTGGTGTCCGCAGTTAAACATGTTTCCGTCTCACGCGCGATTTACTGCATGTTGACAGTTTCGGCGCATGCGCACTCCAAGTTGCAATTTCTGTTCAACTTCCACTCCTATTAAGGAAAAGGGACGAAGCTCGCAAAGTATTTACAGAATTTAAAAGACGACACAAATCACAGGTCCAGTCATCATTAAACCTGTTTTGCTCAAACCCAGAGTGACCCGGCCGTACCCACGTTACATATGCCCTAGGGGCGGTTAGTTTACTGGGCCTATGTTTGCAATTGCATAGCTATATAAAATGCATCTTAGGTTTTGTACGGCGACGAAGCTCGCGCAGAAAAAAATGAAACAATCGAAAACACCTATTGTTATTACTGACGATAATGGGTGAGAAGTGCATATATTGTCGATTAAGACTTTCTTAATGACTATCTTAAAAGCAAGATGGTGCGAACATGCACTCATCTGAAAAAACAAACATGTGTCCAGACAGTATAGAGGCTTATTCTATCTGATGGATACCTGCCTATTCAAAACGCTCTAGTATCAAATGTTATGGCTTTATCTTAAGTAAAAATTAATTGTGATGACTTGTGAATGTTAGGTAATCATAGATAAAACATGTTTACGGTTTGTAATATTCAGCAAAGGACCATAGTGGTAATTTTTTGGCCAGGGAGCTAGGTTTGATTGCTACCATGTACAGTTTCGCATAGAGAGCGGCTCCGATCAGAAATGTGTTGTTGTTTTTTGCTAAGAATTGAAATTTTTTTAAGTTTTGGATGAAATTGGTGTGAAACGAACTATATACTTTTTTGTTTTTAAAATCTTATATAGTCACCATAAGTGTGTTAGAAACTTCAGCCAAATAATTATGGGAACTTCTTGGTTGTCTTATATTAAGCCACGCATTCCACCTATTAACACTGGTCAGAAGACATTATGAAAATTATCTACATGTATATCATTAACACTTGTATACTTAATTCTCGATATGGGGTACCTTTATAACGCAACGCTTGCTTGGAACATACATTATATATATATATATATATATATATATATATATATATATATATATATATATATATATATATATATATATATATATATATATATATATATATATATATATATATATATATATATATATATATATATATATATATATACATATATAGTTTATTGACTACAAATAAGACAGGTACATAATTGTTAATACATAATACTAGCATAGGTTGATATCAGAAAGAAACAAAACGAAGTAAAATTAAATATAAGTTGTAGGTGAGCAATATAATGCAAATCCAGACCACAACACGTGTTATGAAGAGTGCTGTGTATACCTTACAGGATTCGCCTTAAGTTTAAGAGTAATCATATTAACCCGTTAATACTCGCAGCAGCCGAAAGCAGCCTGACAATTTTGATTAAATCTTTCAGGCAAGAGCATAGCTGAGAGAAGAATTGAAGGAAAAATGTTAGTCAGGACATCACCAACTTCTCTCAGTCATACATTTTGCAAAAACATCATTTATTCCCAATTTATTGTCAATAGTATTATATATCAAGATGACTACTTCCCGAGGAACTCTTTAGCATTGATGGGTTAAGAGTTTTCTGTTGCATAGTTTACTAACATGTAATTTGTTTTTTAGCTTAGCTTTGTGAGCTGGTGAGATAGCTATAATTAGTTCAAATCCAGTTTTTAATCAGGATTATATTGTATGATCTAAATTTGTGTTGTAGTTGTGTTGAGGAATTGGGAAGCACAGAAATCTGGTCTCAATATTGAGTCTTAAAAGCCAATGGAACCCATCAGTTAGTGAATGTACGATAATGATATTTTAATGGAACGCAAATAAGATGACGCGCATGCGCTGTCGTGTGGTCATGATGTTGTTCCACTCTTGACCTCTAACATTTTACATGGCTCTCCCCACCCCCCCTTCCCCCTCTACCCTTTCAGCTGTTTCCTCACAAGTTATTAGATAACGGGCTTTATTCATAATGCAAATTTTGGCATGATAACACAGACATAGTGTTTAGTTCTTATACCATTTGATTGACTTTGATTCCGTGTATACAAATATGGAATTACTGTGCCATATACTCCAGGAGATTGTATTGAGATCCTAGTTTGACCATAGTCAGAGTATGTAGGTGGAGAGTATCCACACGTGTAAAGGGACTCACAAATGTAGTTTGTAATTAGAAATGAGTTAATTTTCATTCCTGGTATATGTGTGAACACTATCTTCATTACATATCTTCATGCATTCGATTTTTTTTAAATTCTGTAATGATACGATCCAAACACGCCCAAATAGAAAAATACTGTAACAAACCCAATGACCTATATGAATTTAAGCCATACTGAACTGAAGAGAGTGGATAATACAGTGACCGCATTATTATAGAGGAGTTGTCAATATAAGGATCCACACACAGAATTAAATCAGCGGCACGCATCAAATCCAAGGCAACGTATCCTTTGGGCAAATATTTGATAAGAATATACTAAAATGGGAAATATTAATAAAATGGATTTTATGTTCGAATCATATTACAAAAAGAAGATTTGAACCAGTGTTCCCATAAGCTGAATGCATTAGTAGACGCATGTTGATATTTGAATCTGATTCGTACTGATATGAACTATGTTCCCTTTTGAGAAAATGAGTGTATGTTTATCTCCACAATCTCTGCATTGTGTTAATCTGGTCTGTATTCTAGTACGGACCATAACACGTTTGTATCCGGCCACCACTGGCCAGTTTTCCCTTTCCTCGCATGTCCGCATCGACCTGGAATACTTACACGTGTTCACTCCACGAAATAGGCAGGCAATTTGCCGCCCTGTTTTTTATGGCACCAGAGATGCAAGTCAGATTACTCCCTCTGGCGGCTGAGCAGATAATTAAATTAAACATTTACTTTTGGTAGTGCTCGTAGAGAGGGGCGTCTCCTTTTCTATCAGCTGTGAGTAGCACATCACATATAAAACATCTCAACAACTAAATATGTTTATGATTTATCCATGGTTATTAAAATCAATAAAAACATGAGGCAAAAGAAAAACAGAGAAGTGTATTATTTTCGTATGTAATTAGATTAAACGCAAGTGGGTTTTTGGTTATCAACTCCGTTTCTCAATGGAAAAACACATCTTACGGTATTATCCTAGGCGTGAGCAGGACTTGGAAGAAGCCATGCGTCCTCTGCTTAGATTGGATGGACTGATTTATTGCACATCTCCTTAACTGTACGGATTAGCATGGCGTGGAAGGGCTCGAAATTACCCCATGCACCTGGGTACCTCTGCGAGAAAAATACTAGAGAAACAGATAATGTAAACAGATAATATCAATATTAGGAGTATGGAGCACCATTCTGAGCTTTGCCATAATACTTGCTCTCCTGCTAATGGTGATTTGGTGTGCAATACTGCATGTATTAGTGCGCGACCCTGTACGCAGCCTGCAGTACAGGTCAACATTGCTCAAGCCTGCTTAATTGACTGAGGGCCTTCGCTACATCCTGAGCGGAGCCTCGCGCGCTAGGTCAGAAAGTGACTCTGAAAACACATTGCAAGATTAGAACACGGTGCGATGACTGATATTGACTGAGAGCCTTGCCTACATCCGTTCTCCCGCGCTACGTCAGAAAGTGACTCTGAAAACACATCACAAGATTAGAACACGGTGCCTCTGATTCTATGCAAATATTTATCATGTTTGTAAACATTCCAGGACCTATAGTGGAAATAAATTTTAAGTCAGCTTTATGATATTTAGTATGAGTTAAATGAACACTTATTTACTCAAGATTTTTTTTTCTATATTTGGAGTGTAATTTTGACTGAGGGGTTTCGCTACATCCTGAACGGAACCTATTGCGCTAGGTCAGAAAGTGACTCTGAAAACACATTGCAAAATTAGAACACGGTGCGATGACTGATATTGACTGAGAGTCTTGCCTACATCCATTCTCCCGCGCTTGCTAGGTCAGAAAGTGACTCTGAAAACATATCGTAAGATTAGAACATGGTGCGATGGTAGCTATTGACTGAGGGCCTTCGCTACATCGTGAACGGAGCCTATTGCGCTAGGTCAGAAAGTGACTCTGAAAATACCTCACAAGATTAGAACACAGTGCGATAGCAGCTATTGACTCATGCCTATAGCTATTGTTTTGTACTGAGCCTCACGCGCTACGCCAGAAAGTGACTCTGAAAAATCATCACTAGATTAGAACATGGTGTGATGGCAGCTATTGACTGGGGGCCTTCGCTAGATCCTCTACTGGCGATGGGCTAGAAAATGACTCTGAAAACACATCAAAATATTAGAACACGGTGCGATGGCTGATATTGAATGAGGGCCTTCGCTACTATCCGTACTTCGTTTGCGCTAGATTTGAAAATGACTCTGAAAACACACCACAATATTAGAACACAGTGCAATAGCAGCCATTGACTGATGCCATTGGCTACTTTCTGTATTGAGCCTCAAGCACTACGTCAGAAAGTGACATTGAAAAATCATCACAAGATTAGAACACGTTGCGATGGCTGATATTGACTTCGCTACATCTTGTACTGCGCCTCTCGATTAGAACACGGTGCGATGGCAGCTTTGGGCTAAAGGCCATGGCCATTCTGTAGGGAGTCTCACCGCTTAATGCCATAAATTGGTTCTGAAAACATATCAAACTAACAGAACACGGTGCGTTCGGAACCATTGACTTGACTTAGGACCGTGGCTAAATTATGTATTCCAAGCGCTACTTCAGAAAGTATCTCTGAAAACACATCACAAATTCAGAACACGGTGCGATGCAGGTTTATACGGAGGCCTTTGCTACATTCTGTACTTTGCCTCACGTGCAAGGTCAGAAAAAGACTCACAAGAAAACGAAAAAAGACGAATAGAAACCACATCACAAGATTAGAACACGGTGCGATCAAAGCTTTTGGCCGAGAACCATGGCTACATCCTCTGTTGTGCCTCAATGTCAGGAAGTGACTCTGAAAAATCTCACACGATTAGAACACGATGCGATGGTTCATATCGACTAAGGGCTTTGGCCACATTCCGTACTGCGCTTCTGCAAGGTTTGAAAGTGACTCTCAAACACATCGCAAGATTAGAACACATCTTTAGGCTGAGGGTCATGGCTACATTCTGTAATGAGCCTCACGCGCTAGGTTTGAAACTGACCCTTAAAAACTCTCACAGGATTAGAACACGATGCTGTGACCGAACACATCACAAGATTAGAACACGGTGCGATGGCAGCTTTAGGCTAAGGACTTTGGCCATTCTGTATTGAGTCTCACCGCTTTAAAATTTGGGCCAGAAATTAGCTCTGAAAACACAGCACAGTCACAGAACACGCGTACGGTGGGTTAGCAGCCATTGACATGACGTATGGCCGTGGCTAAATCCTGTATTGTATACCAAGCGCTACGTCAGAAAGTGTCTCTGGAAACACACCACATATTCAGAAGACGGTGCGATGGCAGCTTTTGGCTGAGGGCCTTTGCTACATCCTGTTCTGTGCCTCACGCCCTGCGTCAGAAATTGACTCTGAAAAAGCCTCTCAAGATTAGAACACGATGCGATGGCTAATATTGACTAAGGGTTTTGGCTTTATTCCGTAATGCGCTTGTGCAAGGTTTGAAAGTGACTCTGAAACACATCATAAGATTAGAACACGGTGCGATGACAGCTTTTGGCAAAGGGCCCTGGTTGCACTGTGTACTAAACCTCACGCGCTACGTCTGAAAATGACTGAAAACACATCAAAAGTTCATATCATAAGATTCGAACATGGAGCGATGGCAGCCATTAACTTTTCTTGGGGCCTTGGCTGCATCCTGTATTGTATTGGGCGGTCTTTTGCTTCTCCAGTTTCCTCCACCCCTTACGATTGGTCAACAACGACCCAGCCTCTATATGGCAGAAAATGTAACGATAATGGAAATTCCATTTTTACTTCTAAATCTCCAGAGAATAGAAAAGGCTGCGAGTTAGTTACATGGTACCAACCTTGACTAAAGTGGTCTCTACGCCTCATGGTCCACAATCCCGCTGACTTGGTTAGAATTGTTATTGGAAATGAGGAAAAAATGCATTTTTTAGCTTTCAGATTCCATAACTTTTCGAAAAAAGGCATAATAAAAAAATAAAAAATGTTACACCTTTCGCTCCGAAATACATTTATCTATAATTATGCCATATTTTAAGCAAAGGCCGTTAATATCTGATATCCAAAATACGTTTGAAGCAACCATGCTTTGGTGAAATTCGACAAGGAGAAAAGGGCCTAAAACATTTCCTGCTTGTGTGCAAGCCTATGGGAGCTTTTGTAAACGATGGCCTCCCACTCTGCGAGGTGATTGCCTAGAAATTCACAATTGATCCGATTATTAGGAAAAGGATGTATGCTTTAAGATATGTAAAACTCTCAAAATGTCCATGTATTTACAAATTAACCGCACAATTCACCTTGAAATGCTCTTGTATTTTCCAGTTTAATGTAAGTGAATTCGTGCTATCTTTTGTCTGTGTTTACCAAAATGCAAGTTCATGTAACTGTGTTGTTACTTTTGTCTTACTTCCTTTCATTTACGTAGTTCCTTTGTCTGTTATTCTTTCCTAATCTCACGTCTACTTCATGTTTTGCTTTGTTGTTTGTAACGTTTCGATCCGTGCATAACGTTGTGTTTCTGAAGCAATCAGATGTGCACCATCTCTACCTTCCTTCAAGTCTCGATACCGAATAGCAATGTACTGTACTACTTTGTAACCCTGGGGTCCTCGAGCTACATGTACTTGTAAACATGCCAGAGGGCCTCAGGGAAGATCCTTACCATTGAACTGAGTTACCCTCTTTAAATAAAGATTATTATTATCATTATTATTATTATGTTTCTATCAACACATATACTACATACATAAGCTAGGTCCATTCCGCGGAGGCCAGTGATCTTTATTACCCACAATTAAACATGTAACACTCATAAACACACGGGGAGATTAAAAAACGATGCGGTGGCAGGTATTCTTTTATGAAGCTTTCATGGAACAGGGTCGAAGTTCTAAATAAAACTCAGGATGTCTTAGTTTGTGATATTTTGCGATGCGATATTGAAAGTTAACTCTCTGCATATTTTTCTGTTAGAATGAATACATAGAATCGTTTTAGGGTTATTAGTAATAAGAGAAACAAAGATCACGAAGAGCATACAGCTATTATTCCTAGTCATTAGCCGCACTCACCACGTCGATAGTTGGGCAGGGAAAGTTTGCATCATTTAGTATATAGGTGGCGCCACCGTCGGATACACGTGTGTTAAACCGCATAATGTAATAAACGTTGCGAAATGTAATACCTACGCATAACGTAATACAAAATCGTTGCGAAATGTAATACCTACGCATAATGTAATAAAAAATCGTTGCGAAATGTAATACCTACGCATAATGTAATAAAAAATCGTTGCGAAATGTAATACCTACGCATAATGTAATAAAAAATTGTTGCGAAATGTAATACCTACGCATAATGTAATACGAAATTTTCACGAAATGTAATAGCACAAGGTACGCATAATGTAATAAAAAATCGTTGCGAAATGTAATACCTACGCATAATGTAATAGGAAATTTTCACGAAATGCAATAAAAGTATTGTACAAGCAAATTGCTTTTGTAGATAGCTATAGGGTCATTCCGGCTCAAGTGGCCCAGAGGTCAGCAGGTCACCATCACGGATTTTGACGAAACTTGCCTCATGTGTGCCTGTATGTTAAAGATGATTGAACGAAAGATTTCAGTTCAAAATTCCAAACGGTTCTTGAGAAAAGTGAGGTTAAAGGCATGGGGGGGGGAGGGGTAGCTCATATTTTCACTCATGAATCTAAATAGTGTGTTGGACTATTTTCAGATGCTCACAGTTTTTGTAAAATTCGAGGTGCAAAGCCTATATTTGCTATTATGACTGATTGATACCTGAAGAATCACATTATGAATTTTCTTTTTTCATATTCCTTATGGGTACTTAGATAAAGAGGTTCAAAATGTGATTTTCGTTCAATTTCATCATTTTCTTTCAGTTTTCAGGCCATTTTTTCTTCCAAGCCATTCATATTTGATATATATTCATATTGTCTATTCATAGGGGATTCTACAAAAGTCAAGATGTTTTTCTAAAAAGGTCAAATTTTGACACAGTTGGTGGGCAAATGTTGGGCGGGATCAAATTTGTAGTAATTTGGCCTAACTTTATAGCCGAGTTTGACCATGTAGTCTAGTACCTTCAGCTTATAATGTGATAATCTAACATATATCAGCTATTTATATACCAAATTTTGTTTTGTGATCTCAATTCCTTCACATAAAAAAAACTACTTTTACTAATAGACTATAGCGACTGTTTCAGATATATAGGTCAATTTCATGGCCTGTGTATAAATTTAGTAATTATTCTACATTATTAGGATTTAACATATTCAGTACACAGACAATTAGCAAATTGTATTGTTGATTGATTTTGTCAATCTTTTTGGTCTTTCTTGAGGTAAAATGGTCTAAAATCAGTTTTTTTTGTTCATTTATGTTTATATTTTTGTATTATTTAGGGCGCTTGTACTTCCTAATTCACATTAGGCGAGTAGTTTTACTTAATTTATACTGTTTAATTGTAATTACTCTCTAAGGAAATTCAAGTACTTGAAAATCAGTCAAAATTTTGGTGCACCTGTTTTCCAAATATAGTCCCTGATCAAAACGTACCTATATTGGCCCTGATTTCATGGTTTGATTTGACCATGTAATGAAATGCCCACTGCCATCATATTTTAATGAATGAAATGTACTGATATAGGCTGTTAATATGTCTAGGTTTCGTTTATGGTTCTTGTTCATTCACTCTGAAAGTTTTGTTTATTGACAACTGTGGCTCCTTTTGGTTGATTTGTCACTTTGACGTCATCCATTGAATGTAATTTTAATAGTACAAAGATAATATTCTCTATAATGTTTGTACATCAATAAACATATTTTGGAACAATTTTGTTTTTGCTACTAGTTATTCAGACAAAACGAACCAAAATTAGGGTTTTGTTTGAACATCTTTATTTTTCCCATACAATAACAAAGGAAATGCATACTTCATGATGAAAAATTAATTATTTTATTTATAATGTCTGATTAGAGGAGATTAAGAGATAAGACTCTTGTTTCAAATTGACCAATGGACCAATTTTAGCCATAATTGTCGAAAAACAAAAACAAAAGTGTAATTTAATGGTGAAGGAATGAAAACCATTAAAGCAAACTTGGTGTATTAACAGCCTATATTAGTACTTTTCATGTATCAAAAGGTGATGGCAGTAAATGTTTCTCTGCATGGTCAAATCAAACCTTGAGAACAGGGGCAGTGTAGGCAAATTTTGATCTGGGCCAATATTTTGTACAAAAATTTGGTCACTTAATTTTTCTTGCAGTAACTATAAATAGACAGTATAACTCAAGTAAAACAAGTCACCTTATATGAATGACAAAGTACAAAAAGTGGTCTAAAATTTAAAAAAAAACAATAAATAAATTAACAAAAACCCAATTTAAAATGCCTTAATGTATAAACAAAATTAATCCATAATATGATTTTTTGATTGTCAAATACTACCACTGTGTTTTTATGACTATGTATATAAGGAGACCACAAAGTTGACTGATAGACCTGACACGGTCACTACAGTTTATGAGTAGAAGCTTAAGTAGGTTTTTCATATGAAGGAATTGAGACCACAAAACAAAGTTTATTATCGTAAGAATCGTATTACTAAAATCCTCTAAACAGACATTAAAAATGAAATAATAAATTTGCATCATGTATGCATTTCCTTTAACATTGTATAGAAGTAACGAAAACCCAATTTTGGTTCATTTTGTCTAAATACTAGTAAGTAGTAGCAAAAACAAAAATGATTTCAAAATCTGATTCTCTTTGTGTTGATGTACCAAAACTATAGTG
>OZ012689.1:38170352-38177852 GCA_963942565.1 Maea johnstoni
CAACATGGGTCGAAATGTTTGGATTTCCGAATGCAGTGCTGCCGTACATATACCCCACATTCTGCACTGCAGCATACTTCAGCAAAGGGGTCGAAATGCCTTATTTTCTTTGCAACAGGGGTCGAAATGTTTGGATTTCTGAATGCAGTTCTGCCGTACATTTACCCTACATTCTGCACTTCAATCCACACGTCTCTCCCACATACAGGCACCCACCCACCCTGCATCTCTGCTGGCTGCTTTACGATACTTTTCGCTACACAGCCGACCCTGCATTTACCCGTAGCCTAATCATCTCATTTTTTCTATCGTTCACCTGCGGAGGCCGCATGAGGTGAACTGCACACTCGTCGGTGTGTATGGATAGCAGCAGCAGATGCGGTACACCAGCAGTGTAGCTAGCAGCTCGTGGAGCCGGCCTCCTCCCAATATTGTACTGCAGCAGTCAGTAACCCACATTTCATTAATTCGGTCAATGTATGCAAGGCAGAGAGGTCAACGTAGGGGTTACGGTGCCGCAATCCGTTCACGGCTCTATATTGCAGGATTCTCTTCTGTTCGTCTTGGCGCGTATCCAGCAACGCAAAGCGACTTGCTCAAGATGCCTTTGCCAGAGGTAGATGTTTTAACCCATTAATGCTCACAACTGCCAATTATTTTGGTGAAATCCTGTAGGATAAAAGGAGAAAGATAACGAGAACATTATCAACATCTCTACACCAAGTATTTTGTTGAATGATTTTCAATATCAAAGTAATTGTTAAAAGTATTCTAGATCCAGAAGACATTTCAAAAGGAATTCTTAAACATTAATGGGCCAGGTAAAAATCCCGCTAAAGGGGGCACCAACGAAAACTTCTGAATGCATGTAAGGATTTCGGAATATTGGACAAATGCATAAGGATCATTTAAGGCGTGTACTATTTAGATAAGTCATCTACGGAAATTGATGAAGGAAGCTTAGGTTTAAAGTCAATGTGCGCCCTCCATACTCACTCTTGTGGATAATATCAGATATAATCCCGCCCCCATTGATTAATGGCTTTGAAATTATGGCTAAATTAGAATATAACTGCAGCTTACTAAAAATACAGCGACTAGAGATTGAAAAAAGCATCCATTAGCCATATAAGGTCTGTAGTGATTGTTATCTTGGCTGCAGGGAAGATGTTTTACATATGGTGATGCAGTGCCCTTCGTATGAGGAGGATAGGTCTGAAATGTTTAACGTTCCGAGTAATATTAGTGATCCTATTATCTCTAACCTCATAAAGGAACAAACTGATCTGTTCTACATAATCATAGGGAGACATCCAGAGCATATCCCCTTTGAATGAATGCTTGAATTATTGAAGGTTACTTGTATGTAGATTCCTACAGGAGTCCTTGGGAGACGCCCCTAGATGCCTTTGACTTCACCAGTTTTGCTGCATCTCTGAGTATGTCTTCTGTAGCTTGTTGTAAGTGTTTCTCTCCCCGACTCCGATTCAGTTATTGACGCTCTTGTTGTATTGGTGTATTGTATAGTATATTCTTTTGCCGTGTCATACAACATGAAATATCCATTTACATCAATGATAAATTATAACATAAGGAAACATACAAACGGTACAGGTTACAAAGAAATACAAATGAAAAACAAGAAAAAAAGAGAAAAGACAGGGGTTGGCTAGCAAAATGTCTCTCCTGTGTACCAATCACACAAATGAATGGTGTACGTTAGGCTCTTATAAAAGAGTGTCAAAACTCATAGTCCAGATGGGGGTATAAACAATCAATGCCGTGGACGCAGTCGGATGTTTGATGTTTTCCTGATTTTCCGTATATCAGTAAAGACCTAGCAACTTTTCTGTAAAGGGCAACGTTTACCTTAGTGTGTCTCTCCTGTCTCTGTTTGGTAGAGTGGCCCCCTCTCACACATACGTTTAGTTGGTTTTCTTAGTTTTCTATGTCTACGATTCCGTGTTTCCTTATTCTGGTTCTCTTTGTTTACTTTTTGACTAACTGTCGTAATAAACTCTCGTCCCATGACCTGTCCCATGGCACAGTGGCGTAGTGCATTGCGCAATGACTACTCGCTACAACTCACTCACTAACATAGAAGATAGGGGGTCGAGTAGCCTGAAGTTAGTCGGTGGTTTTAACCAAGGTACTCTGGTTTCCTCCTCGTTTAACTATTCGAATGCTAAGGTTACTTTCGTCTAAAGCACAAGGACGCAAAGATTTTTGAAAACGATCTGAACCCTGTCATCTTGGTATCCGTTGCAAAGCTCTTGCTGAGCACTATCAGAGGAGTACTCATGTGCCAGGGTTTCAATCGTTTCTCATTTTTTTGCATTTTTTTTGTATTGGTCAAATTAGTTACCAGCAGGTTAAAGATTGTTAGTAAGGATTAAGCCTATGTTGGCAGAGAGATTGACGATAAGCGAACTGCCCAATTTTAATACCCTCCTACCACTGAGTCCTGGCGATGACGACTTGTGTATGATAAGATGCTTGAAGCTTTTTTCCAAAGATTGGCCACAGTCAAGACAATGTTGGCGGCCAATTCCCCTAAGCGTAGTGGGGGTTCAAGGTTAGCGGGCAAGGTCGGCCCTCGGGACCTGACCCAATATAGATACAAATTAGATACAATCGGTAGCCAGGGTCATCGCCAAGACAGTATATTTAGAACCGCACTTCGTAGCCAGATAGGTTAGTGCAAATATTGCGTACACTAGACCTCAGTGCTAAGGGACTGCCTCCATGGCTAAGCGCTCATGACATTGCCCTTCGTATGTATCTATTTCAAGGGAATAATGGTTTTCCCGAGGGCGAAGCCCGAAAGAAACCATCCTGCCGAGGGGATCCGTTCCATCATGTTAACCCCACTAAGATGTCATATTTGTTTCATCATACCGAATAATCTACCACCTCAACTGGGTGGGTATTTTACTTTTTTTCTAAAAATTGAGACACTCGCCTATCTTTTTTTCCTTTATCGTTGTTCCCAACAATACGAAACTCCACTGTTGACCGCGGCATTCTGCTCAGGCCGTGATCTCAGAACGTCATATTATTAGTTACGCTCGTTGGAAAATGCGGTCCGGCCTGATTTCCACCCGAAGTCATCCAGATCCCACGAGGCGGAGCCGAGTGTAATCTGGACAACTGAGGGTGGATAGCAGGCCGGACCGCACTTTCCAACAGGGCGTAACGAATTTATCACCTGTTCTTTCATTTTTAGAAAAAAGAACAAATACATCTCATAAGATTTTCAGATATCTTTGGAGGCGAGAACGAGGCAGGTGACATCTAGGGGCCAGATTAATTGCCAAGTGGTAACATCAATTAAAATGGTGGTTCAAGTGGTAATATTGAATTCTGCCGTTCGATATTGAATCTACAAAGTGTGGACGGCTCCAGGTCTAACATCTATTGACTAATCAGCATAGAAAATCACAGCAGAGCAGTTGATAAAACAACATACGAATATGACATCCCAGTGCCTGTGGGGGAAACATGAGGGAACGGATCCCCGAGGGAGGATGGAAAACCATCCTCCCAAGTAAAGGAACATACGTCACATGCTGGCGATGCCGGAAATGCGCGGAAAGAGCAGGATGACATAACTTGATCTGAAGCAGCATTCAACCAAGTCTCAACCCCCACCCACCCCCCCCCCCCCCTCTTTGTTCTTCCAAGGCATGCGACATATAGGGCTTCAGTTCGTTCGCTTCATGGCATGTGAGAAAGTTACCAGTGATTAGGCTTAGCCAGTGGTTTCATCCACCATTTATGACTGGCTAATGACGACTCGGCATGAATACGGGGGGAAAGTGACGATCACTATCCAAAATACAATGGCGTTGGTATCTAGGCCATTTCTCCTCAATGCTTGCATTCTTTATCACTACCAGTAAACACGCACCCTCTTGTAGAAATTGGAATTTCTTTTTTCTTCACTTTTTCTGACATATTAAGGCTAGATTTGGGAGTCATGGAGAAAACATGCGTACCCAAGAATACCATCACTTAATCAAACACCATTGACACTTTTCTCAATTCGCCTTCTAACCCGGACAATTGGGGTGGGGCAGGCAGTTAGTGGCACCGCCCATGCGATTCGGCTATAGGGGCAGACCCTCACAAGTGCAGCGGAACCTGTGTTCCAAATAACACATATACAGCAGTACATGATATTCATTTAAGCAGGTGCTTAACTTACCGACACTGTGTTCTTATGGTTTTCTAATCAGCAAGTGGCCTGCTGCGCCAATATACAGAGACCATCGAAGAAAGGAAGGAAGGAAATGGTTTTACACCTTTTTACACTTCACATCGCTACGAGATAGAAACCCGGAACAGAGAAAGAGTTCCCTTCTCTTTACGAATCTTTCAGTCGTAGAAGCTCCAGAGACCACTAGGCCACCACGGCGGACCCCTACAGAGAATAGCGCTCGATCTGGCAGACTCTACCATACAATATGGCTAGAACCCTATCCCCAATGCCGTGTGACTTCTCCCAACTGACCGTGGTCGTGCAAGCGAGGGGTTATATTAAGGATCTGTAGACAGGATGTTTATAATGAACGAGGCAGAACCACGCAATGGCAATACACGTAGCGTATCTTTACCCAAGTGCAATAACAGGAGCTTTGCTTAATACAGACTCTGGGGAAGAAATCTGCTGTCACTGACCGTAAAGAAATACTAGTAGGTTAGGCCGCCCTGATAGCCGAGTGGTTTACGGCGTTGCCACTGTCTACTGTCTCTCACCATTAATTGGGTTCGAAACCCAGACAAATCACGTGAAAAGTTACCAGTGATTTTTTGGGCAGGCGATAGTTTTCGACAAGTACTCCATTTCCTTCATCACTTACGGATGGCTAGTTATTTAGCCTAAAATAGCAGAAAAGTGACGATAATTGAAATTTAAGAAACGGCTAACGGGTCAATTGACTTCCAGCGCCCGCACTAGGAATCTACAGTCTAAATCCCACACGAGTCAATTTGGAATGTCGCCAATGACTAGAGGTTGAGCGGTGGTTTTCTCCGCTAGCTCTGGTTTACTAGATCATTAAAAACTAGTAAATTATTTTGCATTGTGGCAGAAAAGTTGACGAAATGAGACGTCAATACGAACATCAATGCGAAGGGATCCGCCGTGGCCTAGTGCTCATAAGCGCGAGGTCGCAGGTTCGAGTCTCCGCCAGATTCCTATTACCCAGTTGGCCTTATCACTATATAAATGTGCGACGTTGTGGAAGACTGTCTATAGTACTTCTGCAATTGAAAGACCCCTTGGAACTATTCGTGAAGAGAAGGGAATCTCCCTGGTACGGAGTTTCTTTCACGTCGCGAAATGACCTACGCTGTTGAATTTCGATTATCGTTACTTTTATTATCATCATTTGATAAAATGATTTCGGCAATTTTACCTTTCGATATATTGTTGCCATCTCCGAAATCAAATTCGCGAGTATCACGGTACTTAGTATCATTACCTTTGGCCACCAGGGCGGTGCCGAAACGTTACATTGTAGATATTGTCGCTATCCCTTCACCTACTAATTAAGTTAGATAAGATACAATTTAGCGACTCGCTTGATATAATGTATTCATTCTGTAAATAGATTAGCATCCTGCTATCATGCTACATATGTCGTATGTCTACTGGTGGTGATGAGATTGCATTCCGCATTTCCGTGTGTGTGTGGGGGTTAGTAGGGGGGTCCATTTCTTTAGTATGGAACATAATTGGTCAGACAGTAGCGTCCACTAATTGAAGATTTTCTTATCGGAAAGGTGTCCATTTTTTCGAGGTTTCAATCTACGAATATGTAATGTTTCTAAATGTTTGGTAAATATCTTGTAGAATGAGTAGAAAACCAGGTGTGTTCACTTCTCGAAAGATGCACAATCGGACACCCTTAGGGCTGTTCCATTTAAAAGTGTGGGGGGGGGGGATAAGGAACGGAAGGTTCCTTAAAGGGGGGGGGAGGGGCCGAATTCTGAATTATTTTATCCCATTAGACTATATATGATTTCTGGCAGGAGGGGGGTGGGTGTCGAATTTTTAATTATCCTCCGTTCCTCCCCCACCACACAATTAAAATGGAACGGCCCTTGCCTGTTCTTGGCAGTGGATTATTGCTAAAGTAGACTTTATAGGTAGGCACGTGCACATTTGCAAATATTACCAATTCGCTAATGAACATTTGTAATTCATTGAAGAAACCTACATAAGACCATTTGGAAATGAATTTGGAATTTTCATTGTGAATATTCCTTTACACTCCCATCTTCGATAAATTCACAAGTTTTGCGTAGGAATATTCATAAATGAAATGAAGCTATTCAAAACGTATATCCTAACATTTAAAACTAAATATAGTGAAAATGAAATTCAATCTATTATTCCTTAATATCTTTGATCCGTTTATGTTAGCACGTATTTAATTCAACGTCGGTTTGCCGGAGAGGGCGCAGGACCTAACTTAGGACGTATTCGTTTGGATCTGGGATAAATAACAAACAGTAGTGTTCACAAATACAGGGATATTCAACATTTATAGGAGCGCCTCCCTCTATCTGGGTTCACCAGAAACTGACCCGCGCTTCTAGGAACCCGGATGAGTGACCTCCTGAGGTCAACCATTGCCATGCACTGCACGTGCTCACTCACCCATCGCACTTACGGAGGTGTGCATTTTTGATATGTTGAATATAAGATAATGCATTAGGGGTGTAGTGGAAAAAAACTGCGGGCCTGAGCCATAAATACCCGCTCTCACCCGGTAAACGTCCCCCTTCGACATCCACCCGCCGCCAAACTAGCCCAGTAGTACATAGTTCGAGCAACTCTAACAGTGGCACCGGCCGATGTTTACTATATGCTATGTCTAATGGCCTACACCACCGTTAGAGTTCTAAGCATTTAAAAAAGTGAACTTGCGCCAAGAAAACTGGGCGCTCACATTTCTAGCCCAGTCTGGCCCCCCAAACCAACTGAATTCGTTCCCTACCTTGTTAATTTACGTTGTGACGCTTTTACAGCACTCAAATCCGTCCAGAGTGCGAGAAATGAGAGCTTTTTGGCTGGAAGCGATAATTTTCACTGTGTCCGTTCCGCCATTTAATTTGAGATAAGACTAGTCGAGCAGCACACGTGTGAGAAGGTGATAGGTTTTATACGGGAAATGCTGGACAGTGCTGCTCGACTAGTCATGCCTCAAATTAAATGGCGGAACGGACACAGTGAAAATTATCGCTTCCAGCCAAAAAGCTCTCATTTCTCGCACTCTGGACGGATTTGAGTGCTGTAAAAGCGTCACAACGTAAATTAACAAGGTAGGGAACGAATTCAGTTGGTTTGGGGGGCCAGACTGGGCTAGAAATGTGAGCGCCCAGTTTTCTTGGCGCAAGTTCACTTTTTTAAATGCTTAGAACTCTAACGGTGGTGTAGGCCATTAGACATAGCATATAGTAAACATCGGCCGGTGCCACTGTTAGAGTTGC
>OZ012689.1:38182852-38197852 GCA_963942565.1 Maea johnstoni
GCGCCAATCATTGTCTCATTAGGCGTGCTAGTAATGGGGACGTTGGGTCATCCTAATCTAGAACGTGTATTTTTTGTGTATTCTATCCGGTGCTGTGACCCAGGTCAGAGAGACCTTGGGTGTAGTTGCTTGCTTGTTTTTCTCTCTCGGGACGATCGACAACAATTCCGGCCCGGATGCTGCCAAGAGTTATTGTTTCGCACCGGGCTGATGAGGCGCTGGCCGCAGTTACGTCATCATCATCGTTGTCGTCATCGTCACATCCGGGGGATCGGCAGCAGGGATGAGCCGCTCTAATCCCTGTAATCTGCCCCTCCCCGCCGCGCCGGGTACCGGATCCCGAGCACGTTGGCTGCGGTAGTAGTAGCACGGGGAGTGCGAGGTGGGAAAGGCACTAAATCAGTCAGTGCGTGCCCCGTACTATAGGGACCACGGGCACGCCGCCGCCGCTGCCATTGCTGCTGCTGCTGTCAGCGGATTAATCAGTCAGGGCTGGTGTGTGGAGAAACTGCTAGGATGTCATTGAGAGGGCAAAGGTAACTGGTGCGATAAGTTGCTATGAACCCAACCTGCTACCCTCCCCACCCCTTGCACACGCACCTGCACCAAGATTGTGTAATTGTCGCTCTTTCTGTTGTGCACCTGGTACTGCTTCTTGAATTGTTATTTTTGCTGTTATTGGCGTCGTTGCTGTCACTTTGTTGGTGTTTTTATTGCTGTTGTTGTTGTAGTTGTTGTTGTTTTGTTGATGATGATGATGGTGTGGTTAGGGATTGGGTATTAGGGTTTAGGTAGCGGGTATGATTTGGCATAAATGAGGCAGACGAAGTGATGATAAACAATATTCTCCTTAATTATTGTTGCTGCTGTTGTAGTTTTATTTTTGCTGTTGGTAGTCGTGTTGTTGTTGTAGTTTTTATTTCTATTTTTGCTGTTGATAGTCGTGTTGTTGTTTTTGTTGCTGTTGTTGTTGAAGATGTTGTTTAAGGTAGTGGTTGTGGTAGTGATGTTATCGTTCTACAGATTCCAGTATGGCTTGAGGGGCTTCCTCCGTAGTTGAGTAGTTTTACCACAGCCTGCTCCCTATGTCCTAACGCTGAATGAGACCTGCATTTCGATTCCTCCTAAGACTTGGGAAAAGGGTTGGCTGTGGACTGTGGACGACTAGCCATTCAAGACTGCTGCCAGTAAGCACATGAAAATAGATGGACCAAACTCCTAATTCCAATTTTCCCGAATACAAGATACAATGCAAAATCACAGTACACCAGTTCTAAAAGATCTTCACCGGCTGCCCATCAAGAGAAGGATTGAGTTCAAGATTCTGCTTTTGACTTTCAAATGCATGCCCCTCTATACTTGAGGGAACTGTTAATCAAACAAGCCAACACAAGGACTACTCTAAGATCAAACACTAAGAAATCATTGCAGATACCACACACTACTCTGAAAAGGTTTGCTGACATAGTATTCTGAACCTATGCACCACACCCTTTGAATGAGCTACCTGACCTTAGCAGTTGCGTTGGTCAAGTGGTTAGCACGCTTGCCTTCGGCGCAGACAACCCGGGTTCGATGCAGAAAAAGGAAATTTATTTCCTTGCTGCTTTCCAGTGCTTCGGAGGGCACTGTAAGCCGTCGGTCCAGTCGGCCAAGAGCCTTAGTAGCTGGAGTTTCTTGTAATTGATATACCGACTTAAAATAAAGATTACATTTACCTTTTTACATGACATCAAGGATGCTGATAGTGCGCAAAACCTCAATAAACAACTGAAAACATTGTTATTTCGAAAGAAGTTTATTTGACTAAATGGAGTTTAAACACCTGTCCACTGACTAATATTTAAAGCGCTTTTGAAAATTATAGGTGAAAAGGGCGCTCTATCGAATATCAATTACCATTATTATTATTATTATTATTATTATTATTATTATTATTATTATTATTATTATTATTCAAAATCCATTCACAGTATCCTTATCTCGGTAAAGTTCATATTTTTCAGTTTTGTCATCAAACGTGTCATATTTGGAACTAGGTCCCCAACGAACTACTCTTCACTTCATCAATCTTTAGACAATGCTATAGGTACACCTTCAAATATAACTTGGATATATAATGATGTCCACCGCGGAATCTATGAGTATATTAGTGGTTAATGTTTGCTTCTGTACGTGTCCCGCTTTTGCCCATCTAGCAAGGCATGTATCGAATCCGTCCTCGATTATTGCTAGGTACCTCAATAATCGACTCACACCCCCCTATTTTCAGGAGAGGTTATTTCTTACGAAATGGTATTTCGATCATAATATCTCTATTTCTTCTTTTTAATGGCTGAATGGTGACTGGTCAGTAGTTTATGGCCGGTCAAAGTGTAGCAACAGGGGGATTTCATCAGACAGACCATAAGTCACCGGTACCTCTCTCACATACCGAAGCGCAAAAAATGAATAGGCTGTAGTACCACAACCTTATGGGAGGTGGTTTGTATATGCAGATTTTTATACAACTTTTAACGTGCGTCTAGACTTGTATATTGTGACCAGCCTAATATAGATTGCGGTCTTGTGGCCAGGTCCGGCTCTACCTGTACGTACGTCGCCCACTATAGTGCACTGGTAGACGTCCTACTAGGCCTAGGAAAGGTGATCCAGTATCCTTCCCTGAGTACCGCCTACTAGCATGCGTGGGTAAACAGTAAATGACGGCGTGGTCATTACGTTCAAAGCCATAACTCACACTGGTTGGCGTATGCTCTGAGCGGCATACTACAGACACAAATTCTGGCGGCGGCGCGTTATGCTGGGCGCGTTATGGCGGCGGGACGGTGACATGGACCAGTACACGTCAAAGATGACCTCCCGTCAACCCTTGGTCTGTGTTCTGAGTAAAGCATATGTTTGCAAAGGGTTGGACATCTCTGACTTTATATATATATATATATATATATATATATATATATATATATATATATATATATATATATATATATATATATATATATATATATATATATATATATATATATATATATATATATATATATATATATATATCGTGTAACTACACTGGTTACATGATTGCATATCTAGTAAGTTGGTAATATTGTTTAGAGAATTAAGTCTCAACACAAACATGATATGATACTATTGACAATGGATAAGAAACAAAAGATAACAGCGACACAAAGTCACAAACTATTTGAGGAGAGCTTTACGTTGAGTACTGCTTAGTGATGCCTTTTTATTATCTTTTTGACTAATGTTTATGAGAGAAATATCACAAAATTGTCTAGACTATATCATACACTACAGGCATGAAGGGGTGAAGCTGTTGCTGAAAAGTCTTTCCCCTAAGTGCAAAGCTAGCTGTGGTCCGCATGCGTTGCATTTATACCTCAGATTTACCTTTGTCTACGTGTGTTTGCGTTTAGTTGCGTTAATTATTCAATATCCATATCGTATCTCCCATTAACTCGTCTTGCCATGCGCTGCCAATTAGTAAACGACATCAAACGAGAGGACGTGGCGGGCCCTCACGCCCCACAATAGGCAAGAAGGCACGCGCATTATTTAGTTTAATTGCTATATTCATGTCCATTTTATTGCTGCTCCTTCAGCGTTTATGCTTAATACCCGTGCGGGTTGACTGCCATGAAAAGTTAAAATCTGTTTTTGATTTCGCGAAAGCTTTCGACCTGGTGGAGGAGCGCATGTGCTTTTGTTATGATATTGCACCAACATGTGCCCTCCCTTCTTATCCTTTAGATTACAAAAACTAGCAGTTTACCCTGTTCACTTTGTCTTGGTTCTATGACCAACATGGTAGCCCCCCCCCCCCCCCCCCCAACTCTCCCTCTTTATATGGCCTGTTTATACGGTGGTTAGCCATTAACTGATACTTTTATTCACAACATAAATCTGGGTCCATGCCGCCATAATTGGATAGGGGAGGGTGGGCTATTCTCCGGATGAAGGAAAAAATACGAAAATCGATACGGGCTTGATGAAGTTAATTAGCCACTATTGATTTTTGAGGGTTTATTTTCATTCTGCGGCCTGGTCCAGTGGTCCTTAGAGGTCACTAGAGGTCAACTATCAACATAAGGTGGTTCTAAACATGATTTTGCCGCCGTTAAGGACACTCGGAAGTGATGCCGTGGAAATTGACCTCCGTGTTTAATATGTTGACCCAACGAGTGGCGCGGTAATAAGAGGGCATTATAATTAGATTAATAAGTAGTATTACCCAGCATAAAACAGGGCCTGCTGAACCGACAATGCTTGTCTAGCAGTAAACAGATAATTAAGCTATCGCATGTGATGAGCAGCCGGCAGAGACCACAGCGGCCGCTGATGCTGGTGCGTAACGTGGGGAGGAGGGGGGGGGGGGGCACTGACGGCGTGTTTAACAGCTATTATAACTATCATAACACACACTGTTCAGTCTATCCCTGCAACTTTACCCCGTCACCTGCACGCTGCTACTCTCCTGGTCAGGATAGTTCTGACGACACAGTCAGGATGCAGCACTGTCAAGCACTACCTCTCATAGTCGCTATATTGCTGTGATTGCCATCACCGCAGAATGACATGACTATTGTTTTCGGTGCCAGGAGCCTTGTTGTCTTTGTTCTTCTTCTTCCTTGTCGTCTTCTACTTATTTATCTTCTTTTTCTTCTCCATTTTCTTCTGCTGGTTCATTTTTTCTTCTTCCTCTTCTTTTTCTGCTTAGTCTTCATTTTATAATGTACCTTTATAGAAAACTATCAAATCAGAAGTAATATCACAGATACGAATCTTCATTATCTTATTTTTTCTGCTGTTTCATTTTCTCCTTCTTCCTCTTCGATCTTCTTCTGCTTAATCTTCATTTTCTTCTTCTTCTTCTGCTATAGCAAAATGGCTAATGTACCTCTATAGAAAACTACCAAATCACAAATACTATCACAGATACGATTCATTTCATCGCCAGAAGCAGCTACTACTACTACTACTACTACTACTACTACTACTACTACTACTACTACTACTACTACTACTACTACTACTACTGCTACTACATCGTCTTCTTCTTCTGCTGCTACTGCTACTGCTGCTGCTTCTGCTGCTTCCAATCCTGCTATTACTACTACTATTACTACTACTACTACTACTACTACTACTACTACTACTACTACTACTACTACTACTACTTCTACTTTTCCTTACAATACGATTGTCGCCTCAGGCGTGAGCTTCTCCTAAAGAGGAATGTTAAGTGTGGATGAGCGTAGATGGTGGTCTATTCACACATACTTAGTGGGTGTGGAAGTGGGTATTGCCCATCATGACACTACGATAAAGTCTGCGGTTTTATTCTTTAAGAGTTTACTACACTCAGCATCGCCCCATTCTCAGACAGATAGGCAAGAAGGATAACCCTTTTAGTATTGGCACTATATATACATTTACTACTCTTAGCAGAAGAGCCATTTCTAAGGGAATAGTAAACCCCCTTGTTGTGAACATCAGGGAGATGTGGACATCTATTGTGACATCATTTTCCGGTAACATACATCTGTATCTGAACGCTGAGAAGAAACTCTGAAAGTTGAAAAACCCCTTATTTGAACGCTTTCCCCCCTGGCCTCCAGATGTTCCATATCAGGTGTTCCATATAAGTTTCACCATAATACTATTCTCATACATTCCATATTGGTTCGTTTTGTTTATTTCCACAAAATGATGTATGCCTCCAACTTTTGTAAACCTGTTTTACAGTCAATAAAAGATGCATACATACATACATACATACATACACACTATCTGCATCTTTGTAATGCGGATGTACACATATCTATCATCTGCCGGAAATATTCCAGAATATCTTTCCATCAGGAAATTGAATGTAACACGTGTCAGCCATCGCAGGTAGTAGTGGCCAGGGAGATAATCCGGCACTTCAGTGGTTAACTTCCTGGAAACACTGAGCAGGATGCTGCGTGTTACGTCATAGTGTTCTCAGCTCCTTAGTTGTTGCCTGGCTCTCAGGATAGGTGTGATAGCTTCGACCACAACTGTTAATGCCAACAGTACAAAAAAAGAACAGGGCAGAACAGAAAAAGCCGGGATCGAATATAATTGAAGAGAAGAGAAGTAAACAGAGCAGAATATAGAATAGAATATAATAGAATAGGATATAATAGAAATGAACAGAGAAGAAAATAATCGAATAGAATAAGATTATTTTTTATTATTATTTTATTAATTGGAATTTATATAGCGCCTTTTCCATTCATAAAATGTTCAAAAGCGCTGCACATTGTCATAGTTTGAGTCATAGTCCACAACGCCTCAATGGGCGAGCCTGAAAAGGTGTGTTTTGAGACACTTCTTGAAGGCCTGACACGATGTTGAATCCTTCAGGTGTTGTGGAAGCGCATTCCATAATCTCGGTGCACAAATGGAGAAAGCGCGATCTCCAAATTTGAGTCTAGTCCGAGGCTCATCCAGAAGGCCCTTTGCTTCTGATCGTAAATGGCGTCTGGGTTTATAAGGCACGAGCAGCTCCTTGATGTACTTAGGTGCAAGTCCGTTTAGCGCCTTGTATACCAGCAGTATGACCTTTAATTGGATGCGGAATTTGATTGGTAGCCAGTGAAGCTTGATGAGAACAGGTGTGATATGTTCATACTTCCTGGTTCTCTTTACTATCCTTGCTGCACTGTTTTGTAGTCGCTGCAGCTTTGCAATCAAATCCTGTTGTATTCCAATTAGGAGAGCATTGCAGTAATCCAAGCGAGACATCACCAGTGACTGCATCACTGTTTTTGTGGCATCTTCTGTTAACACACGTCTCGCTTTTCCAATATTTCTCAGGTGAAAGCTAGATTTTTTGACAACACTTTTGACATGGGGTGCCATGATCAGTTGAGAGTCAACCATAGCTCCCAGATTCCGCACAGGCTCAGATGCAACAGACACATCAGTCCCCGCTACAGAGAGTGACTAAATGTTCAGTTCAGCTAGGTGTTTCTTAGAGCCGAATAGAATTATTTCAGTCTTGTCATTGTTGAGTTTCAGCTTGTTCTGAGACATCCAGACACTAATGTCACACAAACATTTCTCAAGATTTAGGATTTCACTTTTGACTATTGCATGTAGAATTATATGATAGACGTTTATTATACTAGACCTTCTGGCCCTTTTGTCAAAATAGTTTAATAAATGAATTCAGACTATTTTACAACATTCAGTCACAAAGAATCATGTGGAAAAAAGTTATTATTATCCTTGCTTTCTCAGCTGTTGTTATTTCTACTTCGACTCTATACTGTGAATGTCATCGACAAATACGTTTTAGTTATACTTTTGAATAGATTTCTACACCGAAGTTAATTTTCGCATTACATTACATTACATTATGAAATTAATCTTTTATGTAATCAAAAGCACTGTATTTTTTTTTATCTATCCTTAGCTCTCTTTTTGTGTTTCTGCCATCTTCCTTTTTGTTTATATTGTCAATCTTTTACTCTTTACGTTTTATGCGAAATTGAATTTCTGAATCCTTTTTGAGATTTAGACAAAGATGGCAGCACACTCGTCAAAGAGTCCACCTCTCGTTGCGTGAATAAATGAATGAATGAAAGAAAGGATGAATGAATGATTGAATGAATGGACGAAACATTCAATGAATGAATGATTGATTGAATGAATTTAATGGGAATTTAATTCTGAAATACATATCGTCATCACTGACATATGCTATTGGATTTGCGGCTATCATAAAGCCCATAATGCTATAAAGTATTAGTATACATAAATCATGATGGTACTTAATGGCAAATAATGAATCCACACTTACGGTATCAGATAGAAAGATACTAGTATTTGATGTTCGAGTCCAATTGGTTTATCCTTATCAGATTAATTTTATGTAAACTTACTGGTGATGTTATTGCTGTTTGAATCATTAAACCCCCATTTACATTTTACTACAGTAGTGGCAGGAGAGTTGGAAATACAAGTAGCAGGTAGAGAGACTGTTTTCTACCTAACTGGGAGTCACGGTATCTTACCAGTACAGCGATAGCAGACTAGCTCCTAGTATTTGGAATATCTTAATCTTTCCTTTCTCTGTCAATAGCTTTTTCTTAATGCCTGGTTTACTGTTCCGTGTAGCTGAAAAAGGTGGCAAAAGCTAAAATCATGGAATCGTAAAGGTCTCATAATGGCCTAGTGGGTGAGTGTAGAACTACGTCGGGGTAGATAAGTTTTGATTTGGTTCATATTTATAACGGAGACGATCAGCTATGGCTAAGCGATTAAACCTTGTCACTTGTCCTTGAGACCATCTTTAAAAAGAAAAGAATTTCTTCTCGGTTGTGGGATTTTAATCTCGCCTGGCCTCAGCTTTTGCAGCGGCACAAAACGCAATAAAAAAATTTAACACATATTACAGTGGACACAAATTCTAGCCAAGTGCAGTGTTCAGTGGGGATGAGTCTCAGTGGTAGGAAAGATAGGTGGTCTAGCGCTGGTTCTCACCACTGTTTTTGTTCACAGAACGGCCAGGACACGCTTGAAAGTTGCCAGTGGTTCAGGGATCGGTGGTGGTTTTCGCCGGGTACTCATATTTTCTCCACCGCTATCAAATGACCAGTGGAATTGATAAACGGAATTCCTAATTATACTAGAGAGAGCTGAGTGTTGGGTGTTGGGTGTGGGATGAGGCAGAGAGGCGGAACAGGACGCCGCGCCCTCATCCTGGCCCTGGTGGCTGCTGGCTTCTGGCTGCTGGCTAGTGGTACTGCTACTAGCAGCAGCGGGTTTAACTGGATGGCGGATCCGGGACACGCTGACAGGCTACTCGGTGCACTAGCTGTATCATCTACTCCCACTATCAACCGCTGCCTGGCTCGCTGGCCGGCAGAGGCGAGTCGTCATCACTGAGGAGGCAGATCAAATGATACGTGTAGCAGCAGTGTGGGGCCGGTCAAAGACTCTCCTAGCCTACATTCTAGGCGTTCATATATACACACACACACACACACATATATATATATATATATATATATATATATATATATATATATATATATATATATATATATATATATATATATATATATATATATATATATATATATATATATATATATATATATAATATGTATATATATGTGTGTGTGTGTGTGGATGAGGTTTTAGTGAAAATCCTCCCTTGGCAGAGACGAAGTGGTCAAAGTTAATTACAATGATCTCTTTAGTTGGTGTTTGATCCATCCTTCTCCAAGGGTTTGACAATGACATTTTCTTGAACTTCCTAAAACTTTGCCGTTTTCTGTTTATGATGGAACACAAATGTCATGTCACGAACCGTATAATACATTGATTTTACTTCTTAATGACCCACGTCACATGATTTCTTTTCGAAAAGTTGTCTTTTAACATCTGATCAGCACACACACACACACACTACGTATGTATGTTTATTGGCTGTAACTCACCGTACAAAATCACACAATACATGACAAAACAACAAATAATAAAGATTCAAGTAAAAGTATGTGCAAATAAAGAACTATGTATGGTTGAATAATGGCCACTTGTGATTTGATGAATAGTAAAACTATATCGGACACATGCACACTTTATACCATCTTGGAGTTTTCCGTTTGGCAGTATTTATCTATACAGTACACTGGTCGCGTGGCACATGGTATCTCAATAGGAAATGCAGTGCCATGACCCAGTATGACATCCTGGGGATTTATCATAAGACAGACTGCCATATGGCACCATGCGGAGGACACTGCATCTAGTGGAGGATACAGGACAATGCAATCAATACAAACTCCTCAGTCAAGCAGATTAATCCAATGTTTTATATCGCCCAGAACAGGCAGTCTCTCACCTCTGCCAGGGTTCATATCCCGGCCAGGGCATGTGAGGAAGTTAACAGTTACTTGGGGTCAGTCGGTGGTATTTGCAGGGCACTCCATCACTCACGTCTGGCTAGTCGCGATTTAGCCTAAACGTGGCAAAAGAGTGACGATAACAGATATTCCAAAGTCGCTCATATTATTATTATTATTATTATTATTATTATTATTATTATTATTATTATTATTATTAGTATTATTATTATTATTATTAGTAGTAGTAGTAGTAGTAGTAGTAGTAGTAGTAGTAGTAGTAGTAGTAGTAGTAGTAGTAGTAGTAGTTTTAGCTTTTTGACTCTGATTCTCAGACTAGTACTTTTTACACAAGTACAAAGCATAAACGTGATGGCCGGGTGTGGGGCGCGGTATAAAAGTGGTCTACTATGACTAAACCGACAATGAGAATATAAACCCAAAGCCGTATTTTCACAATTTCTGTGGAAGCCCGCTTATAGTCACTTTTTCTGCCACGTTGAGACAACCGTTGTAGCGAGGCAGCTGACTGCTGCTGCTGCTACTGCGGGCAGAGGTGCTCGTCGGCTCATCATCAGTCGTCGCGGGATGTGAGTGGAGATGTAATTTGGAGTAGTGAAAGCGATCCGAGTCCTGATTATCCAGCCCGTGTCACTGGCGCAAGATTTATTACCCTGAACACAGTGCACTTTTATCAATCCCGGCCACCAAAGCCGCTGTACCGGCTGAACCCTGCCTGCCGTGCGGCCCTGCAGTACATTCCTGTCTATATATGAAACAATGTCCCTCTCTGTCTCCATACAACAGGAAGGTGACTCCTTTTTTACCACCTAAGCATAAAAACTGTATCCGATCCTTATCAAAGCCAATCAGAATGAACCTGCTATGCACGTACACACTAACTAACCGCTGCTTCACTAGTGCATCCAACAACTGGAACATATAAGAGTCTGCGATTTCATACTCTGAGATCTGGTACTAAACACGAAGAAGAAAACATATTCAACTGTAAGATGTTACAGGATACTTTTTTCTCGCCCGATTTTTTTCTGTTCTTTGACATTGTCAATGGGGATAAAGCGGTCGTCTAAGTTTGGTGACTGTGGAACCAATGCAGTCGATAGCGCTCGACCCGAACAGTCTATTAAGAGGAATCTTCGCCATTCTTCCTTTGTAATTATTATAGTACTTCAACCAGTATAATAATAATAATAATAGAAATAATAATAATAATAATAATAATAATAAAAATATTAATAATAATGATGATTATGGTAATGATACTACTACTACTACTACTACTACTACTACTACTACTACTACTACTACTACTACTACTACTACTAATAATAATAATAACAGTAATAATAATAACAATGATAATGTAAATGATGATAATAATAATAATATTATTAATAATAATAATAATAATAATAATATTGATAATGATAATAATAGTAATAAAAATAACAATAATAATAATAATACAAGTAATAATAATAATAATAATAAAAATAATAATAATAATAATAATAATAATAATAATAATAATAATAATAATAATAGTAATAATTGATATTTGATATAGCACCCTTTCAACCTATAATGTTCAATAGCGCTTTAGAGTCATTGGACAGTTGTCATGGTCCATAAAGTCAATTAAACTCCTTTCGAAATAGCAATGTTTTCAGCTGTTTCTTGAAGTTTGGCACACTATCAGCAGCCTTGATGTTGTCAGGGAGCTCATTCCAAAGGCGTGGTGCATAGGCACAGAATGCTCTGTCACCAAACCTTTTCAGATTAGTGAGTGCTATCTGTAAAAGTTCTTAGTGTTTGATCTTAGAGTCCTTGTATTGGCTTGTTTGACTAACAGTTCCCTCAAGTATAGAGGGGCACATCCTTGCATATAATAATAATAATAATAATAATAATAATAATAATAATAATAATAATAATAATAATAACAATAATAATAATAATAATAATAATAATAATAATAATAATAATAATAATAATAATGATAATAAGAATAATGATAATAATAGTAATGATGATAATAATAACTATGATAATAATAATGATAATATTGATAATAACAACAATAACAAAAATAATAATTGTTATAATAATAATAATCATAATAATGATACACACAATAATAAAAATAATAATAATAATGATGATGATGATGATGATGATTATAATAATAATAATAATAATAATAATAATAATAATAATAATAATAATAATAATAATAATAATAAAAATAACAATAATGATAATAATAATAATAATAATAATGATAATAATAATAATAATAATAATAGTAATAATAATAAAAAATCATAATAATTATGATAATACTAATAATTATAACAATAAATATGATAACTTTTCTGATATTTTCACATGACACAAAATGTGTTCCGAAAATTATTTGTTCCAATAATGCATGCCTCGGCACTATAACCCAGCATAAAGAATATTCACGTGTCAGAAAATGAGTTGACATATATGTTAACGATCAGTGTTTTGCAAAGCCATTTACAGATCTATAGACAAAATCTAAGGACAATAGAAGATAACCCCCCCCCCCCAAACAAAAAAAGCACACCACACATTTACCTGACTGTCTAGTACCAGCAGTGCACCCTGTCTACAGAATGCACCGAATGACCCCCCTTTCACAAAGTACCGTTTTGAGCTTTATGGTTTATAACAATATCGAGTGTGGTTTTGGTCCAGTCGAGCGTGGCGCCATCTCACCTGCCCCGCCCGGCGTGTCGTGTGCGGGAACGATTAGGGCGGCCCGCTTGTCTCCCCCGACAATAGCCCAAAATAACAAGCTTTGGTCGCTAAATGATACAAGTCACACCATGCTCGACGGCTCTTAAAAGCACACTCCGATTTAAAATACAAAAAGAATACTAGTATTACTCTAAGTATTTAGTTTAACCATATTATGACTCTTTCTGTTTCACTTGGATTTGCATTATGGGGTTATTACCTGGACACCGATTAATATCATTTCATATATTTCCAGTAAGAATAAGATCATTTGTCATTTCCATTTTTTGACTGTGTTTTCACTGTATAATTTGTACCATTATGTTTTATATTAAAGAATATACAATGAAATACAAAATTGTATTCATCAACAGACATCATTATAAGAAATTTGCTCATTCTATTTGAATGTCTCAATAAATTCTCCGTGACTTTTCATAAATTTGAATAAGTATATCACCTTCAAGCTTCACGTATTAATAGCACTGCTTAGTGTAAAATGTCCCAAGAAGTCTTCCATGTCGCCATACAACCACCTAATTGCTTTCAGCTGCCAATATGCTGCTTTCCCGGGACAGGTAGTTCCAAAAAATGGGGATTTACTATTCATTTTTTCTTTGATTCCATTTACGTAATTGCTGAAGACATTCCAGAAATCTAAATCAAATCAGAAAAAAACTAGAGAAAATAGACATATTATGTAATTATTTAGACACAAACGACTATTAGAACACTAGGAGATCTACGTTTGGTGCTTAAGTAAAGGTCTAATGGATTACGTTGATAAGAATAATACGGATTTTAACCTATCAAGTTAGGAACCCCTTTTAGTTGATCACCTTTTTAAGGTGGAAGATTTTTGTCCTCGACCTTGCATTTACAATTATATAAGAACCAAAAACATCACTTTTTGAACACCTTTTTCTTGGGCCGAATGTAGTCAGTACACGTAGGTTTATTTAAAAGGATGATGATGCTACTACTACTACTACTACTACAATACTACTACTACTACTACTACTACTACTACTACTACTACTACTACTACTACTACTACTACTACTACTAATAATAATAATAATAATAATAATAATAATAATAATGATAATAATAATATATTGTTCTTGTGTTTGAGACCGAGGCATTTTACAGGGGTGGGGGTATGCCTCTAGTGTTGAAACAGAACCTTGTTTGATAACAGTCCGATCATTCTTACAACATCACACGCTTCATTTTCTGTATATTTTGCAATACGCACTAACCTAACGTCTATGTACACTATTATTGGGAAATTTGCTTTTATCTTTTAATGCCCAACTACAATTATTTGCTGTCGCCTCCATCACCACCTACTATACAGGAACTCAATACCCTGTTACTTTCCTTTTTGCTACACTCACACCTGTACCGGAGCCCGCCTATCAGAAAGACTACCTGTGAGTGAGGGCCATCCGTCTATAAAGACCTGTTCTACAATTCTCCTCGCTAAAATACCTTATATGTGTACTGTTCCTGGATACACGGCTTACGGTGACGCATGGGATTCATTTGTGAATGTAGGGACAATTTGAGATGTTTACACATGTTAAAGCCTACACCCTTTCCCTCATAATCAGATACATCACAGAAGTTCATGATCACATAGGCTTGCACACAGGCAGAAAATGTTTTATCGAATTTTATCGAAACATGGTAGCTTCAAACATGCATTTTGGGTATCAAATGTATATACATTTGCTTGGAATTTGGCAAATCCATAGCTAAGGGTATTTAAGAAGTTCAAAAGTTATGGAATCTGCAAAAGTTATGTATAAATCTCCCCCCCCCCCCCCCACACATCTACGAAATTACAAGGTCCCCGATTCATAATGAAGGTAGGAGCTTCGTTTGAAAAAAGAATGCATTCTTTGCTGTTTTTTTTCTGTGTGTACCTTTGTGATGCTTAACATATTCCTCATCAGAAGACCTTTCAGGCAACAGACACTTTGTATAGGCAATATTATCAAATAAAAGCAAGGTAGAGAAAAGATTAAGTCAAATAAATTAACCGCTTATTATAAGCTACATTGAAACATTTTTGAGTAACCTTATCAGTGGTGTTTCATAGCAGTATAACTGTATTATTTCTATATTGTATTTTTATACTTTATATTGAGTCTAGATGTAGTCTAAATGGAGAAAGATGTTACCAGTGGGCAACGGGATCTCCATTAGGCCCTATAGACTAATACATATTGATACCAGTGTGGTGTCATGACGGGTGCCAGTGACCTTTGGGTGGAAGTGATGGATTACATTAGAAAGGGCAATG
>OZ012689.1:38202852-38210852 GCA_963942565.1 Maea johnstoni
CCTGATTGAGGGTATGACAGGTTCCAGTCTTCGCACAGGTAGAACACTGGGACTAGTTTCTATACATTTGAAATGATTTCCCTGATTGAGGGTATGATACGTCCCAGCCCTAGGATAGCTAGAACACCGGATCTAGTTGCTATAGGTTTGTAGTGATTTCCCTGATTGTGGGTATGTTAGGTCCCAGCCCTAGGATAGCTAGAACACCGGGACTAGTTTCTATACGTTTGAAATGATTTCCCTGATTGAGGGTATGATACGTCCCAGCCCTAGGATAGCTAGAACCCCGGATCTAGTTGCTATAGGTTTGTAGTGATTTCCCTGATTGTGGGTATGTTAGGTCCCAGCCCTAGGATAGCTAGAACACCGGATCTAGTTGCTATAGGTTTGTAGTGATTTCCCTGATTGTGAGTATGATACGTCCCAGCCCTAGGATAGCTAGAACACCGAATCTAGTTGCTATAGGTTTGTAGTGATTTCCCTGATTGTGAGTATGATACGTCCCAGCCCTAGGATACCCTGATTGTGAGTATGATACGTCCCAGCCCTAGGATAGCTAGAACCCCGGATCTAGTTGCTATAGGTTTGTAGTGATTTCCCCGACTTAGGGTATGATACGTCCCAGCCCTAGGATAGCTAGAACACCGGATCTAGTTGCTATAGGTTTGTAGTGATTTCCCTGATTGGGAGTATGATACGTCCCAGCACTAGGATAGCTAGAACACCGGATCTAGTTGCTATAGGTTTGTAGTGATTTCCCTGATTGTGGGTATGATACGTCCCAGCCCTAGGATAGCTAGAACACCGGATCTAGTTGCTATAGGTTTGTAGTGATTTCCCTGATTGTGGGTATGTTAGGTCCCAGGAATATGATAAGTCCCAGTTCTAGGATAGCTAGAACTCCGAAACTACTTTCTATAGGTTTGTAGCGATATCCATGATTGAGAGTATGTCAGGTCACAGTCCCAGGACATCTAAAACACTGGGACTAGTTTCTGTAGGTTTCTAGTGGTTTAGTTAGGGTAAGTTAGGTCCCAGTCCTAAGACAGCTAGAACACCGGCACTAGTTTTAGGTTTGTACTGATTTCCATGTTACGTCGTTTTCTTAGGGGTGCTAGAACACTGGGACTAGTTTCCTTAGTACTGATTTCCCTGATCGAGTGTATGTTAGGTCCCGGTCCTAGGACAGTTAGAACACTGGGGCTAGTTTCTATAGGTTTTTAGTTTTAGTGATTTCCTTCATTTAGCGTGTGATAGGTCCTGGTTTTAATGATTTCCCTGATTGAGGGTATGCTAGGTCACAGTCCTAGGACAGCTAGAGTACCGGCACTATGTTTCTATACGTTTGAAGTGATTTCCCTGATTGAGGGTATGTTAGGTCCCAGTCCTAGGACAGCTAGAACACCGGGACTAGTTTATATATAATATATAAGCTTGTAGTAATTTCTCTGATTGAGGGCATGGTATTCCGAGGTCTAGCACAGCTAAAACACGGATAATAATTTCTATAGATTCGTAACATCTTCCGAGTTTGAGGTCCCAGTCCTAGGACTGCCTGCGCTAGTCTTGCTACCCATCGCTCCTCGCACCTGGCAGTAGACACCCAGGCGAGCAGTTATCTCCTGCCTGAACTTCTACTCCGGCTTCAATTCAATTAGAGCGCCGGAGCTGCGGCTGGCGAGGCCTGCTAGTGCGAGTGATGGAGAAAATATGGTATTCATATCAAGCCATTCTAGAGGGCAGCACTATCTATATGCTAAAACAGCGACAGTTGAAGTCCTCGGAAAACAGCTAAACCTGTCCCAGACAGGTGTTTCTATAAGTGTCAGGGTATGTAAATGACACGTGTGTGAATGGGTAAACTGAATACCTGCCATGCAGTAATAGGGCAGTCAGGGAAACAGCATACGAAGATGATGTTTGTGTGTGCAAACATTTGGATTAAAGATGCCCCTTAAAGTACTTGACTTCTTCCAAGTGTTTCTGATACATTTTTTGAGTTTTAAAGTTTTAAAGGAAACCGGAGTATCCGTCGAAAACTACCGTCTAACCCTGGTCGCTGGTAACTTTCTCGCATACTTTCCATTTCTTTGGCCCATCTAGTGCATTGCAATCACATGGCAATCGTGACGAACTTCTCCTTACGAACTGTGACAAGCATGCTCCTCGAAAGTATAGCATAATATGTTATTGCAAATTGCTGTGTTTTATTATTGGTATATTCTTACCGTACCTCTTCAATTTATACAAATGTATTCCTTCTAAAATGACCAAATACATTTTGCAAGCAATCTTGATAATTATCATCAGCTCCACTATAATTCTAACAGCGGATTGGTCATTTTCTTTGTTGTACTGGACGAATTGGGTATCTAAGATAGCTTTTTTAACCATTGTCAAGTAGGAGCCAAATATTAATCCTGTATTGGGATGCTTACACTATTTACAAACGTTCATTGTTAGGACCCCAATATCTTCCTGTAGTGCAATGGAAACCATTGTTAGGCATACCACATCCTTCGTCGATAGAGGTCACTTTAACATAGCTACAAAATGGTGGTTGCTGCTCCGTCGTTTCCCGCTATAAATTGTTTTTAGGTCTTAAACACTATTTGTGCATTATAATCTGGTAACATGGTGCACATCTCGAAAAAAAGACGGCAGGAAGTAATTCAGATGGATTCGGGTAAATAATTCGCGACTTCAAATGAGAAAGCCTTAAGGGTCGCTCAAGTCGAGTCTGACGAAGTAGATTTATTTTCTCTGATGTCCACTGCCATAACCTTGGACTTTGAACTTGTTGTGCTTATTACAATTCAAAATCAATGTGGGGGGGGGGGGGGGGGGGGCTGGGCTGGCTGATGATAAATTCGCTATCCTAATTGTAAAAATGGTACATGACCAATGTCTGCGTTTAGCCAGCGGCATCGCACTCGGCTTTTCACAACAGAGATACCTAATAATATCCATCAGAAAGTTCCATTGTTCTTTTACTTGGAATTGAAGTGCGTCTATTTCTACTTATCCCATCTCATTTATACTGAAACTGGTGTTGCTTCAGTCGTCGCTTCTACTGCTACTGCTATTAATAACTGCTACCGCTTCTTTGACAATTGCAATTGTATTTGGATTTTATTTTATAATTGTCTGCAAAGCAGATGTTTTTTATTGCCTCCCAACATCCTCATATTTCAAAAGTTTCAATGATACAATTCAAAAAGATAATCAATAATAATCAATGATAACTAGTGCCGCTATTGCCTTGACTCCTGAGCCAAGCAATGCCATTGTATTTTCTGCAATTGACACTATTGGCAGATTTTATTTTGAGTCGACATGATAGCTGCTGCTACTCTACTTCCGATGTCTTCTTTCAGGTGTCTGTTAAGGTTTGGCTTGTCCATGCTAATATCTCTCTACTAGTACCTCTATAACGTAACAATTCTCCAATTTCTTTAGGTAGCCACTTCTATATTTGTGTTCAATGTTAGTAACGCATAACTAATCACACTTATGCTTTTTGTTCTACTACCAGATACTAGTATTGAGATCCTTAGTTGTTACTATTTTTAGAGCCTACATTAGGTTACATTCTGAACCAGTGTGTCCAGTGCCTATAATTGAATCCATTTCTGATACCGATTGTCCTATGGAGACCACAATACATCCAGAAAACATTAATGTAATCTACGGCTTGAAGAGAAAACGCATACATTTTCATGTCTTAACTTTCACAAGGTCATAGATATTTTGAAGCATCTAAAGATTTCAGAGATCTCTGCCCTACACATGTGGGTGTCTTGACGTGCGATTTTCAAATGTTTGGGTGTCAAAGTGATGCACAGACAGACATCTAGATAAGTCATTTCCTCCACTGTTTTAATCACTGTTTCCATGCTTGCATATACTGCTGCTTTAGCTTAAGATTTCAGACGGCAGGAGGCTTTGCTGACTGACTGCTTCCTCTACTGCTTCTGCTATTGGTTCTCTGACTGCTCCTCCTATTTCTTCTCTGACTGCTTCCTCTACTACTTCCCCTATGATTGCTTCTATTGGTTCTTTGACTGCTTCCTCTACTACTTCCCCTATGATTGCTTCTATTGGTTCTCTGACTGCTCCTCCTATTTCTTTTCTGACTGCTTCCTCTACTACTTCCTCATGATTGCTTCTATTGGTTCTTTGACTGCTTCCTCTACTACTTCCCCTATGATTGCTTCTATTGGTTCTTTGACTGCTTCCTCTACTACTTCCCCTATGATTGCTTCTATTGGTTCTCTGACTGCTCCTCCTATTTCTTCTCTGACTGCTTCCTCTACTACTTCCCTAATGATTGCTTCTATTGGTTATTTGACTGCTTCCTCTACTACTTCCCCTATGATTGCTTCTATTTGTTCTTTGACTGCTTCCTCTACTACTTCCCCTATGATTGCTTCTATTGGTTCTTTGACTGCTTCCTCTACTACTTCCCCTATGATTGCTTCTATTGGTTCTCTGACTGCTCCTCCTATTTCTTCTCTGACTGCTTACTCTACTACTTCCCCTATGATTGCTTCTATTGGTTCTTTGACTGCTTCCTCTACTGTTTCTCTTATTGCTGCTTCTCCTATTACTTCTCTGACTGCTTCCTCTACTGCTTCTTCTCCTACTGATCCTATTGCTGCTTCTCCTACTGCTCCCTCTCCTATTACTTCTCTGACTGCTTCCTCTACTGCTTCTCCTACTGGTCCATCTCCTATTACTTCTTTGACTACTTCCTCTACTGCTTCTCCTTCAGCTCCTATTACTGCTTCTCCTATTACTTATCTGATTGCTTCCTCTACTGCTTCTCCTACTGCTCCTAATAACTGCTGCTCCTATTACCTCTCTGACTGCTTCCTCTACTGCTTCTCCTACTGCTCCTCCTATTACTTATCTGACTGCTTCCTCTACTGCTTCTCCTACAGCTCCTAATAACTGCTGCTCCTATTACTGCTTCTCCTATTACTTCTCTGACTGATTCCTCTACTGCTTCTCCTACTGCTGCTTCTCCTATTTCTTCTCTGACTGCTTCCTCTACTGCTCCTATTACTGCTTCTTCTATTACTTCTCTGACTGCTTCCTCTACTGCTTCTTCTACTGCTCCTATTTATTGCTGCTTCTCCTACTGCTCCTTCTCCTATTACTTCTCTGACTGCTTCCTCTACTGCTTCTGCTACTGCTCCTATTTATTGCTGCTTCTCCTACTGCTCCTCCTATTACTTATCTGACAGCATCCTCTACTGCATCTCGTACTGCTCCTATTGCTGCTTCTCCTACTGTTTCTTCCCAAATTACTTATTTGGCTGCTTCCTCTACTGCTTCTACTACTGTTCCTATTGCTGCTTCTCCTACTGCTCCTTCTCCTATTACTTTTCTGACTGCGTCTCCTACTGCTCCTTTTGCTGCTTCTCCTACTGCCCCTTCTCCTATTACTTCTCTGACTGCTTCCTCTACTGCTCCTATTACTGCTTCTCCTATTGCTTCCACTACTGCGCCTCCTATTACTTATCTGACCGCTTCCTCTACTGCTTCTCCTACAGCTCCTAATAACTGCTGCTCCTATTACTGCTTCTCCTATTACTTCTCTGACTGCTTCCTCTACTGCTTCTCCTATTGCTGCTTCTCCTATTTCTTCTCTGACTGCTTCCTCTACTGCTCCTATTACTGCTTCTCCTATTACTTCTCTGACTGCTTCTCCTATTGCTTCTCTGACTGCTTCCTCTACTGCTTCTCCTATTACTTCTCTGACTGCTTCCTCTTGCTCTCCTATTGCTTTTCCTATTGGTTTGCTTACTGCCACTCCTACTGATGAGGAACCAGCTCTCATTCTACTACTGCTTCTTCCACCATCTTCCGAAAGGAACCCTGCTGTTGGTTCTTATGCTGTGGGTGCTTTAGGGATAATTCTTACTCTTATCTTACTGCCACTGCAAATCCACGCCCTGCTGTTGCTGCTACCGTAACTGCTTCTTTAGATGCTGCTGTTGCTGAACCTGTAACCGTTACTGTAAATGCTTCTGTAACTGCTGCTGCTGCTACTGCTGCTACTGTAAACTGCAGTGCTACTGTAATTTCAACTGTAAGTGCTTCTGTAACTGCTCTCTGTAAATGCTACTGTAACTACTTCTGTAACTGCTTCTGTACCTGCTGCTGTGTGCTGCAACTGTAACTTATACTGTAATCAGGGACTTACCCAGGCAACCACCAGGAAGTCATTTCAACTCCCAAACACAAGATTTTTGGGAAAATGACACCCAGTTGTATTTTGCAAGATTTTCTGTATTTGTTTGAGTCCAAGGAAATATTTCAAAAGTTTCACTCCTAGAAGACAATAGGTACATTAAATGACATAGAGAAGCACATTTTATTTTGCTAAGTCAATATATAAGGTTGCTATGATCATTCTTGTAAATTGGGTATTAAACTAACTTTCGACCCCCTAAATTTCAAAAATCCTCAATTTTGACCCCCTGTTTCCAAATCCTGGGTAACACCCTAGTGACCCTAACTGTAATTCCTGCTCGTTCCTGCTGAGACCTTCTCACTCCTGCTGAGACATGCTCATTCATGCTTAGCCCTGCTCATTCCTGCTGAGACATGATCATTCCTGCTGAGCCCTGCTCATTCCTGCTCATTCCTGCTGAGCCCTGCTCATTCCTGCTGAGACATGCTCACTCCTGCTGAGACCTGCTCATTCCTGCTTAGCCCTGCTCATTCATGCTTAGCCCTGCTCATTCCTGCTGAGACCTGCTCTTTCCTGCTTAGCTTTGCGCATTCCTGCTGAGACCTGCTCACTTCTGCTGAGACCTGCTCACTTCTGCTGAGATCTGCTCATTTCCGCTGAGCCCTGCTCACTCCTGCTGAGACCTGGCTATTCCTGCTGAGACCTGCTCATTCCTGCTAATTTCTGCTGAGACCTGCGTATTTCTGATGAGACCTGCTCATTCCTGCTAAGACGTACTAACTCCTGCTTATTCCTGCTGAGACCTGCTCATTCCTGCTGAGACGTACTAACTCCTGCTTATTTCTGCTGAGACCTGCTCATTCCTGCTAATTTCTGCTGAGACCTGCTCATTCCTGCTGAGATGTACTAACTCCTGCTTATTCCTGCTGAGACCTGCTCATTCCTGCTAATTTCTGCTGAGACCTGCTTATTCCTGCTGAGACCTGCTCATTCCTGTTGAGACTTGCTCATTCCTGCTGAGAACTGCTAATACCTGTTCATTCCTGCTAAGACCTGCTCAATCCTGCTGATACCTGCTCATTCCTGCTGAGATGTACTAACTCCTGCTTATTCCTGCTCATTCCTGCTGAGACGTACTAACTCCTGCTTATTTCTGCTGAGACCTGCTCATTCCTGCAGAGATGTACTAACTCCTGCTTATTCCTGCTGAGACCTGCTCATTCCTGCTGAGACGTACTAACTCCTGCTTATTCCTGCTGAGACCTGCTCATTCCTGCTGAGATGTACTAACTCCTGCTTATTCCTGCTCATTCCTGCTGAGACGTACTAACTCCTGCTTATTCCTGCTGAGACCTGCTCATTCCTGCTGAGATGTACTAACTCCTGCTTATTCCTGCTGAGACCTGCTCATTCCTGCTGAGATGTACTAACTCCTGCTTATTTCTGCTGAGACCTGCTCATTCCTGCTGAGATGTACTAACTCCTGCTTATTCCTGCTGAGACCTGCTCATTCCTGCTGAGATGTACTAACTCCTGCTAATTTCTGCTGAGACCTGCTCATTCCTGCTGAGAACTGCTCATTCCTGCTAATTTCTGCTGAGACCTGCTAATTTCTGCTGACACCTGTTCATTCCTGCTGAGAACTGCTAATTCCTGCTGAGACCTGCTAATTTCCGCTGACACCTGCTCATTCCTGCTGAGAACTGCTAATTCCTGCTGAGAACTGCTAATTTCTGCTGAGACCTGCTAATTTCTGCTGACACCTGCTCATTCCTGCTGAGAACTGCTAATTCCTGTT
>OZ012689.1:38213552-38218552 GCA_963942565.1 Maea johnstoni
TGAAATACTTAAACAGAACAACACAATAACAAAACTAAAAGACAATAGCCTGCATCATATATTTTTTCGATTTTCTAAATCTGCGGATAGCGTGTTCCAACGAACTACCCTAGGCACTTTTAGAATCGGTAAATGATTGGCCAATATCGCTAACTGGTTTGTACCCAACCCATGTACATAGAAGGTGTTAATAAACCATTTTGGCAATAAAACGACAATAGTCGTGTGTTTTTATTGCTGGTTCAATACTGATGTATGATTCATACTTATCCTGCTTTGCACCCAATGGCCCTCTCTTTTTACCAAATCTGGCAACCAACCAATACTACCAACAAAGATCCGCGCAGAGTTTCATAATTATGCCTAGTGTAATACCAGAAAATATTCAAAGCCATAAAAGGTAATAGCCCGGAGAATTCGTGAAAATGGCGGTGACGAGCGGAAAGTTTTTTGCGGACAGAGCAACTTTGGGCTGTTTGTAGTGCTATTGGGGCAAGACGTGCTGGTTGGTTGGTCGATTGCGTCAATAAAATGCCAGACATAAGGGTCACCCAGTGCGGGGCTGGAGCGACGCAAATGCTGCTGCAGACTTTGATCTATGTGTCCCTTGCATGCGTAATATGTGTGCTAATCCACCCAGAGCAGTCTACGTGTGGGATAACAGAGCACACTTGCCCCAGACCACTCTATCGATCCCCTTGCAAAATGGATGCAGTGTGTGAAAAGTTTTACCGCTCCACGCCCCTTTTCTGTTCTATCGCTTCATTTTACTCAAAGGTAGGAAATAGTCTCTTCTCTCTATCACCAAACCAGTTATATATTTATGTTCTTAATTGACTGTAGATCACTTACAAAGTGCACAATATATTGTGATATAGATATATATAAATGACAGATCAACCAATACAAGTAGCAGAAAGCACAAACATAAAACTGGCTAGTTAGTACTTGGAACTCAAAAAATATATTTATCACATTTGACGTGTACATTGTGTATTTGATAGAGTGTCGACAATGCAGAGTATAGAATACTTAAATGATGCATAATTATGTTATTTGATATCGGCACCTGATGTAACAAATGTATTTCTGCGCTAAAACATATTCTTTCTCATGGTCTTATTTTTGATATATCATCTTTGTTATGCTGTTTGGTCTAGCATTTTACAGTAACACATGTTATAATATTGTATCAAAACGATGTTAATATGAACATAAAATATAAAGCGATGACTATTTTTCAATTCGCATACAAGTCACGACCGTTCTGTTGCCAGCAGTTTGTTTCGATGATATCTAACTGCAATTTATAGACATTAAAGTTTTTATTGTCGCTGTATTTAATAATATATATATATAAACGAAAACAGGTAACATATTTCATTTTCCCTTTGCGCTGAAAGCTTGCTATTCATTTGCAAATATGTCAATGATACGCGTTTTTGCAGTTCGTATGATCTTTTTCAGCTTTTTATAATTGATAGTGGTAATTTTGTTTTTTAGTCCCCTTGATAATATAGCAATGATACGATTGAGAATATTAACATTTGGACATAAAAAGAGTGCCCTTAAAATTCCATTTATTAATTCCATTCTCGGTTGTGAGTAGTAAGCGCTATTTTTTTTTACTTTCTTCCGAGAAAGCAAAAACAACATTTTCTAATTCAGAACTTGGCGCTTGCACAAAGGGTTTTTGGGTCGAACTCTGGTGAATAAGTCGCCCATATGTGTTCTTACTTACTAATAATACATGTCATTCTGATCCAAAGTATGTGTGAATTAGTATTGGAACAGAGGTAGCTTAAGAATATTCTAGGACATTTTTACTGAACTCCCCCATCCCTATCAAAATCACCAAAAAAGTTGTAGTTTTAAGGGATCCTGACAGAAAGTATTAATCCTCTCTCATGTCTTGTCTTGAAGATAGTGATGAAATATCATTTGAGTATTTTAATTTTATGTATATTCTCACAGCTTTCAGTGAAGGGAACGGTATTTTCGTATGCGTTTAAGCCGATGCCTGTATGATGTGGTAAACCACAGCCATATTTTATAGGAGGGGCGGGGAACTCAAAAGCCTGCATTTGGGGGGATCCTCGCATTAGTTCTTTTACAAAGTACATTTTCAAAAAACAAATATCATATGTAAGAATGAAGTTAGTTCCCATAACATATAGATTGCCTAAGGTTGTATTCAAAACATTACTTGATTCATTCAAGTATGTATTCCTATTAACTATGCATTAACTTTTTCATTAGTCAATACGTTTATATCGTTTTCAACAACTTAGATCATATCGCTACAAGATAAACAACTGCACCGTGAAAAATCTCCCTTCTCTTCTCGAAATGTCTTAAGGGATTTTCAGTTGCAAATGCATCATAGACAGTCTTTCATAACGCCGCAAAGATGTATAGCGACGAGGGCAACCTTTTTGCATTTCATACGCACCGTCGTGCACAACTGATTTTCGTTTACATACACATTAAAAAAGATAAATTTGCATTTTCAAAGTAAAGTATATAAAAAGGGAAATAATATAAATAGATAAACTATTTTACGACCAGGCCAAGCTGCTAATGAGGTTCCAGCAGAGATTCGAACATGTCTCCATCCGCTTCGGAGCCTCCTATGGCATGGAAGGTTCGAAACATGTTACCTGTTATTATCTATGAAGCAGATTACCACCGGGAAGCAAGGCTGTAGTAGGATAGTGCGTGTTGCAATAACATACTTAAATAGCAGTCTGGTTAAAACACGCAATCAGGGGTTGGAGCACCTTAAAGTAGAATTTGGCATATTCAATGGGACATTTCTATTCATAATATTTTAGATGACCTTCCTTGTGAGTTCGGAGTCCTGAAAGTGTTGTCTTCCGGGTATCGTTAGCAAATATATAATCCATTTACCCTGAACAGGGGTTAGTGGATAATATTTTCCTTGCATGCCCTTGCCAATCAGGGAGCTATTGAAGTAAAGGGGAATGTAGGGTAAAGTGTAGGCAGGCAAACTTGGATTACATCTCAAAACAAAATGATGACTTATAGGTATACAGGCGAATGAACTCAACATTGCGACGACTCTATATTGAATATGAGCTTCACTTACCTTGTGTGAATGAAGGTAAGGGATTCCCCTGAGATTTTCCAGTTGTGATATAATCAACAACTTCGTTATATATGGACAGTGGAGGACAGGGGATAGGGCACATGGCGTTGTCATTTCACAAACAGATGGTTAATGTTTACCTTTCGTGTTTGGCTGTATTTTTTTTATTAAACATTCATCTGGATTAGAAATAATCATAAGCGGCAGTTTTCAGCCGCAAAAAAAGTTTAAAAAAAGGTTACTTTCTTTTATGGCATATAGGAAAACAGCCAAGATATAAGTGAAAATTATAGTTTTAACCATCTTTCAATATTTTGCCTTAAAAGTTCCCAGGGGTACAAATATGTTGTATCTTATATTTGCTAGATGTCATCTAGACGTCGTCATGAATATGTGTTCCACGTTTGTATATGCATATGCATGAATACTATATAATACTCACAAAAGCAAGTTTTTGGTGATTCCTCAGAGTAGATGCCCAAAATGTACTACTGGTACATTCCTATCAAAACATCTCGAAACAAACCACAAGGACATAGGCGTTACGTGAGGTGTCTTATACCCTAGATTCCAATTATTTTTATTTTCATATCTTGTGATTTGTGTGAGCGCCTACAATGCCAGACGTTTTTGCCGTTGTCATATCTACAACTATTCTATGTCTAATTTACCTCCTATTAAAATGTCTAGTTTATCTCCTATTAATATATAAGTAATAGCCGTTGGCTGGTTTATTACTGATAATACGTTCAGTGAATATATGCCATAGAAAATGTGTATGTTGCATATTTTCTGTATATTATCCAGTATATCTTTCCTATGCGTGGTTGTTTCTTGTATATACTTAAACGCAATATGGTTAATATTCTGTGAAAATGCCATCGAGCAGTACATGAGTCAGAGTCATCTCTCCTCTATTACAGCATATCTTCACATATGGTGTTTTATTACTTTCTATCATTGTGATAATTAAGTAAGGAAGTAAACGCTGCATTGACAAGTTTTAGCAATGGAGTTGTACGTTAGCCTTTTGCTGGTGTTTTTCCTGAAGGAGATACATAGGATCATAACAGTAAAAGAAATTAACTTTTGGCTTCTGATCATTCCTGAGTTGATTTGATTAATGAAGCGTGTCTATATCCAAGCTATTCTCGGTGAAATTCATTCATCTCGAAGAAAACGCTTTCACTTTCATAAAGAACGCCTTCCAGTATGATTGATGATCGTGCAGCTCATTTCCTTTAATTATGAATACCTCTACTTGTACAATGCATATTTAAGTAATCAGACTCCTTTTGAAGTAAAAATCCCTGTATTGATGAAAAAACCATTTGCACAATGCAGTCATTTGTTCTCGTTCGCTCTGTCTCAGTATTCCTGACAGAGCGCCAACACTTCTCGGGGAGTTGTGGGTATACCAAAACAACCCGTCTAAAATAAATGTCCATAACTATTACTTTTATGCCCACCTTACCAATGCGTTTTCTGTCCAAGTGGCATAATAAACTGTGTGAGGTTTGACGCTATAACTTTGACGCATTTAAGGGCCTAGTCTGGCAAGGGAATTATGTTTCGCTGAAAGCAATAGTGCATTGACTTTATAGGTATAATTTTGTATTTCACAGAGTGCAGTCAATAAACATACATTACATACATTTCCTTTGGAATTGTTAGCCCACTGACATTACAAATATATTCTACTGGCATTACACTTTGATTTAGAATATTCATGATAAGTTTTTTTTATTGAATTTTAAGGAAATTCAGAAAGTGGGTATTCCTCCTTGGCATTGCATATTTAATTGTATGTATGTTGTATCTCAACAAACACACAGTCAAATGCTGTGAATCCTCATGATATAAGGTCGATACTTTTGATATAAGGTCGATA
>OZ012689.1:38223552-38233552 GCA_963942565.1 Maea johnstoni
GAACACATAATGTGGTTGCTTCAACAATGTTGTTGATTATTCAGATAGTAATATAAAAGAAGAGCAAGACCTGCACGTCTCGTAATTATGACCATCGACCCAGCTTAGTTTAGTTCAAGCTATACTATCATTTATGTCATAACTGATTTATTTCACGACTTTCCGTACTATAATTGGGATACTTATGAAAGAATTAAGAATTTAAACGTTCAACGAGAGAGAGAGAGAGAGAGAGAGAGAGAGAGAGAGAGAGAGAGAGAGAGAGAGAGAGAGAGTTATTAGAATATAAACGTTCAACAAGAGAGCGCCTATTTTTGAAATACTTGATAAGAGATTAAAATTTAACATCAATAAATGATATATTGGCTATAAAATGTTTTCTATCCAGGGAAATCATATTTACAAGCAATCACTGGTAGAAACTGTATTTTCGTGCCTTATTTCTTTTGGCTCTCATCCATATTGTGATATTGACTTTCTTGATAAAGAACTGAATCCAAAGACACAAGGCGTGTGTAGATTAGTAGACGAACTAGGTAATATCCCAACTTGACAATAGTAGTGATGATTTTCTTGTAATTGGAAACTAGCATTATTTTATATCACATACCCTGCATACATTATCTGCCTTTTTATTTTTGGCTAATATCTTGTCATTGAAATCATCAGGTAAGGTCATTGAAAGGTAGCTACCCATACTGGATATCCCTAGGAGAAAATAATACGTCCAGATGTTTTTGCGTGGGTATTGTTTTGTCAGCCAAAATCTTGTCAGGGGAGAATTCTTATGTCTTGGCTAATCGTGTGAGAGCGGCATACGATTCATGTTATCGCAGACCATGAAGAGACAGGCTGACGAAATAGAGCGCTCCATGTGGCTTATAGACCCTTTTATCTAGGGTTATGCCACTCTAATGCAATTACCTGCACAGGTATGTCTGGATACTAGCCACCAGGTAGACCTACCTACCTGCACGGTAACCAACCTGGCTAACCGCTGCCGCCGCTCATAGCAAACTGGACGAAGGTGATGCCACTGACTGCTCGCTACTGCAGTAGTATCTCTCACCAATGCATCGGGTTCGAATCCGGCTTGTGGCATATGCGAAGGTTGCCAGTGACTTTGGGTTAGGCGGTGAATTTTTCTAGGGGCACTCCGGGTTTCGCCAGCATTAACAAATGGCTAGACACAATATTTCAAATTACGTTATAAAACATACCTTATCCACCTGAAAATAAGCCACCTCAATAACAAGGTCTGATAAATCATTGCTTAGAGTTCACGTCACGAACATATGTATTAATGAAACTTTCATTTATATTTTGAAATATATAGATAAGACTATTGTTTATCTTCAAATTTCAAAATGTACGGTGGGTTTAAACCTTCAATTTTTTCTTGGTTTCAAAATATTTGTTTTTTACATAATACATTTTCCCTTACGTCATATGAGAAAGTTGCCAGTGACTTGGTACCAGGAGATGGTTTCCCCTGTCTTTCTGATGTCCTCCAACATTAATAAATGGCTAGTCATGATTTAGCTTTAATATGGCAGAAAAGAAGAGGAGAAACACAATTTCAAATCGAAATCCTTCTTTTGTACTCATGTCATTTATTAAGCATTTCGTGCTTGGTATCGATCATATACGAACTAAAGTCGTATCTACAAAGATTCATCAGATAATTTTGACAAGTCGCTTGTAAACGCAATTTATATAACTAGTATTGTATAATAGTTCGTTGCACAGCTCATATATTGTACAAGAAAAAAATATACAAATTATGCGTGAATGATTAACAAATGTCTAATGAGGTGTAGACGAATGTAGTACTTTTGCGAATATTGATTGAAGTTAACCTATTAGTTACGTCTTTGCCTAAATTGAGTGTTAACAAGCACTTTCGGTTCAAATATATATACAGCTTTGTTATGGTATTTGAGTTTAATGTGAGCCGGGTATGTTGTGCTCTATTAAGTACCTATATTCTCTATCAATTACCTATATTACGTAATGATGAACATATTACAAATGATATTCACTCTCGAAATATAATTTCGTTAAATGTGAGATTGTTTGAATGTTTAATTATTTAGGCTGAACACGTCTCACTACAGCACACAGCTGTTATGCAATGCCGCATGGGTGGCACTCATAACTAGGTCACAATATCTGCAGACATGCGGACCACGATTCCTGATGCTTGGATTACTGCTGTGATCCACAAGCGAATTTTGAGATTCAGATTATCGTCCCTGATTATCGTCTGCCTTTAGGATTTTTTAAATTTTCTTTTATTTCTTTTATCTAGTTGGGGGTGGGGTAGGGTAGGGACGGATTCGCATTATCGTCACTTTCTTTGCCATATTAGGCCTAGGTCATGACTAGGCATTTGCGAGTGGGGCAGGAAACCGATTCCCGGAGAAAACTACCGACTTACCCCAAGTCATTGGTAGATTTCTCGAATGCCTATGATAAAATCATAACATTGGATAATTGTTCAATTATGAGTGCTCAGTTGTCGTCTAAATTGACCAATTACTTAATTCGTAGAACATGTTTCATGTGTACGTATGATAAGTAAGACAAACCGTCGTATATATGCATCCTAGGGTTAGAAAGTACCCTACAACATCAGAATCAAATTCACATCTGTGGGTAATAATGTGCGTGAGTCAGGCGTATAGTGGTAGACTAGTGGTGTTCGTATCATAAACGACATATCGGTAGTCAGGGTATTCAATTTTAGTTTTCCTGAAAAGCAGTTATCAATTAACTTCAGGTAATCATTTTTGAAGGCACTTGTTTAATGAATTTTCAGACAGTGAGTGCTGCTTCAAACATTTCAAAACATGTTCTACTTATACTGAACTGTATTAGCGGAAACAGCTTGTATGGGTTAATACGGATCCATTAGAAGGAACACAACGATCTCATCATATTAAAAAGCTTCTTCGTCATCTAATCACTGGTGGGCCTCTATCAGACTCTATACAATACCTTGCATTCAGGCAATCGCTTGTTTTGTTTTGGTGGCGCTGATAGGCAAAGCAAATAACAATGTAGGTGGTGTGCCGGCGGGTGACCCCAAGGCCCTCTGATACGACAAAGCCACTGAGTGACAGCAGCCCTGATATACTTTGCAGTTTAGGGACATGTGACTAGGTCAACGAGTGCAAGTTTTAGCTGTCAAGTTATTGCTAAATAATGCCCGGTTTGCCTGAGTTGACCGCAGCACTGTGAGGCTAGCGTCTAACCCTCAACAGTTTGCAAACAAACCTAGGCACATAAGCCTCGGCATATTTCCAACGTTAAAAGGAAAATTACCGCAATTTTGGTTTGTTGATAATATCAAGCGACATAACGTATGTTTTCTCTATTTTCATTATGTCATATTATATCTAGATAGATAAGTGTATTTTCATACGTGTTCAGATACAAGGCCTAGTTCAGACCCAGACGTTTGTTGTGATTGTTTTGATCTTCTCAAAACATTCGTTTAGGCATTTGTTTGACCTTGAATTTGGAATTTGGAATTTTGTTTTTCGTCACATTTATGCCAATTATGGCTAATTCGTGACTAGCCAGTTTATGAATGTCTTAAGATGAAGACTATTTCACATTGATTACATTCTGATCGAATAAAGAAAAAATTCAAAGGGAGCCCTAAATTTCAAATGGCAGTACGTCTGTTATGAATGAATTCGGGTGATTTCTGCAGTAATGCAATTTGTGGAAGATGAAGATGTCGGCAGCTTGAATGAATTAGTCCACGATTTAAGTAGAATAAAGCATCTTTTGTGTGGAATTGGGGTTTTGCCGCTTATTACGATATTCCATCATGCCATAATGAATGAGTTACATCTTCTAACTGCTAAAGGAGGGATAGTCTTGAAAACCAAGAATGGAAAGTTAAGCAAGCTTAATTTTGCATTAAGAAATCGATATCATCAGGGATAGCATTCACCTGAATGTTCCTCTTTTCTTAGAGCTTTTAAGGAATCTCAGAGTTCTATTTGCATTTTACATATTATATACGACTTCTGATGGATTGTGATTTCATGTCACGCTGTTTTACTTTTTCTATTGCATTGACAGGTTTGATATGATATGTATTGGAACAAATTTATACCTGAGAATTGTACGTATTACATACGAATTCTGCTGGATTGTGATTTCATATGACGCTATTTTACTTTTTCAATGCTCGGACGGTTTTGAAGCGATATTTATTGGAAGAAATTTACACCTGGGTAAGTTATTTATATATTTGTATTACTTTTGAATCAATTGGAATCACAATACAACTTGTGTAGGTTTTAACATGCATACCACATGGAATAAGTGGGCAGCAATTAAGGAATTCCTGACAAAACAAACCAACGACGTTATCAAGCAATCGCAGTTCTGTTAAAATTCATAAATTCATCCATACATACATTTACATATGTTACTTAATATCAATCATGTAATACGATCTGAAGAAATGGATTATTTGTAATGGTACAACTACGCAAGTAAACGTACTACTACCAAAAAGGCATCGCTGAGGTTTGCGATACGGAATTGTTATCAGGTATTTCATCACTTAGCAGTCTCTGTTTCCAGACAGGTAGAATGTATATACTTACCTGGCCTTTCTCTACGCTCCTCTCCCTGCAGTGCACCTCCGATGTACGTCGCCACATGACAAGCGTAACATATGAACAGCCAAATACACAGGTCCAAGGAACATTTAGTCGGCGAATGCATGGGGCTTATATCTTAGCTATTATTCTAGAAAATTTACGGCACAACTCTGTGAGGTTATTTTCTTATGTTGACCACATTGTAGGAAAAAGGTTCCGTACGGTTATGCTATGGTATCTCTCATTCCAAATTAGAAATATTGTACTCAAACAGCACAAATGTAGTATCATTTTTTCTCAATATTTAGAGTCACAAATCTAATAAAGTACGATTTTCAGGCAGGTTTTTGAGTATGATACAGAGAAGAATTTGCTACTTCAAAAGTTAATAGAAAGACATTTTTAGAGATGTGTGTAAAAAAGGTGCTTAGCATTCAATTTAGTATTAGTATTAGGGGAATGAAATACACCAAAATGAATGATATTTGTCGCATTTTGTGAAAAATACGTTTTCGAAAGATGTTTTGCCATATGTTGGGATGTATTAGATTCTAAGAGAATAAACCATAAAAAGAGACACATCAATAGTGTGTTTGTTGCTCATTTCTGAAAATACATGCTTTAAGCAATGATGTTGTGTATTATATTTAGGTACAATTAAGGGATTTTTGTCCAGATAATTGTATTTTGTGATAATCTTGCCACAATTAGCCTCGTGGAAGTACCATTTTATTGTTAATCTTAGATAGTAAATGCTGAAACATAAATAAACACTTAATGTTGGTTGTTGTCTGACAAATAGATGATGCAAAGGGCTGGTATTGGGCAATCAATTTATATGATCGTGTTACAAGTGAAATGGAAGATAGCAATTGAGAATCGCTACCCCTTTTAACATTTTCTTATAAATTATAAGCCCGCTTGTAGATGTGCTAGAAGTAAGGGATTTCTGAATGATGGCACTTTAGTAAGACATCTTGCATTCTTAAATTGAGTGTTTACTGTACTGGGTTTTAGGCTGATTTGTCAGAAATATTGAGGATAGCCTAACATTTAAATTAATTATTTTTTGTACAAAAGAATTCAAATTGTAAAATTATCAGTGTTAAGGGTATATTTGAATGACACAATTTAAATAAAACAATGTATTGACATTGAATATGTAACTTAATGGTGTGATTGATATAAGGATTTAGATATGCCAAGTTTTTGCATTGCAATAGACTTTGGGATCTTTGTGTAGTGTAGGTCTTATGTATTTTTAAGCTTTTCAAAGAAGTGGAACCTTTATAGCTTAGATGTACTGAAAAGCATGTGATAAGTACGAGGATAACGATTGCTTGGTGCTGCTTCTTGGTGATGTGCTGTCAGTGTAAAAAGGGTGTGCTGTTGGTTTTGAAATCAAGAAAAGAGCTTTTTTACAATGTTTATCATGAATCACTGATGTCTTTATTATCCAGAATTTGTAAATTAATATAACATTTACATCTTCGTATATAAAGGAAAGTGACACTGTCTAGAAAAATATCTCCCCATTGACTCTACACTGCTTAATTGTTATCTGCTGACCAAATGATACATGGTTGAGGCCCCCTACAATGGTTGTACTTGTGATCTCTCTGGTTGAGGGTCCCTGCAGGAAGGACGGCGGTGGAGGGGCTGTATAGAGTGTAGGACAGCCTGCTCCTGAGTATCATTTTGTCCTGCCAAGCAAGCACCCTCACCACAAAGATAGAAATGCACAAGAACCATGCAAGAAAGTAAAATACTCTCTGGTCATCATTCGCCCTAATGGCCAGAAGTGAAATGGCCTCAGGCGTTTTTTCTTCTTTTTCATTATATGTTTGGTTGTGAATACAGTGTTTTGGCAGAATCGAGAAATAACAGTGCAATTAATTTAGCTAGATAACTAGCTACCCAGGTTAAGTCGTACTAAAATCTCTAAACACCGTCACATCGCCTACTTGTTTGACCCTTTCAGTCATCACAGCACTACAGAACAATAACTTTTGCCATATCAGCTACAAAACAGTACGACGGAACAGCCCCACTTCAATATAATAGACCGCACATCACAGGAAAAAACTCGCACTAGCACAGAACAATGACTTCAGATAGACAAACGCTGTGAATTTTTATGTGGATCTCCAGCACCGCCTCGCAAGAAAGAAACAGTCCTTAGAAAAAGTTATGATTGCGTTCCCTTAAAGACACCTGGAAGCGAATTAAACCCTACAGCAGGATACAGATCTCGGAATAGTGTTTCTGGTCAAAAGGAATACAGATAACTGGACTTGGGTAACTCACGTTAACTTCTAGACAATAAGGGATCATCCCATATTGAGGATCTTTTTACATATCAATATTTCTACATCCTCCTGAAATACCAGCTATCTTTGGCTATTCCAACTGACCATTTGACCAATATATTTTTCGTTCTTGTGCGCACGCATCTGTCTGGTCAAATTCCTGTTCTTCGGAACTGAGTTCTACATGTCATAGATCATCTCTGTACATTAAATACAATTGTGTATAGCCTACACTTCTCATAGGATACATACTATTTACACTGGGATAGTTGTTGTGGGCTATCAAAAGTCAACTGCTTTCATTGGTATACCGAAATATGCAATCTGGTTAACATGGGAGTAGTATGTGACAAATTGACAGAGGGAACTGGTAATATGCATGGAACACTACATTACATTGAGTTAGCAGGACATCTAGCACCAGGTTAAAGTTTATTTTGATTCCTGCTAATGTAAACTTCTTTCAAACATTAATATAATGATTTTGAAAGAGTAACCGAGAAGCAATTGAACTTTTCAATCAAACTTTCCTTAAGGTTTTGATTTCTTAACAAAATGAAATACTCAATTAACTGTCGATATCTTTGTGTAGTTAGGTTTGTGTTTAAGAAGATTGAGGATATAAACTTAATAAAGTTAAAAAGAAGAGGTGTTTAGTGAATAAAGCTTTCGACTTCATAGTCAGTATTGCTCTAAGTTAAGTTAAGATTACTTATTAATCTACCTATGGCATGTCTGACCACAAAGCGATGAAACGAGAACATTAAAGTCTCCTAAAAAGCACCACTCCGTATGTCAATTCGTATATACAAGACTCAAATCAGATATTTAATTGCATCAAGCCGATTGCCATTTGTGTATATCTTTTGAGCTCAAGGGAACGCAATAAAACAAGAGACTACCTTAAGACTTGCAGTAGGCTTGAAATAACTCAGCTCAAACACATTTTCCTAGATTTCGAGACACTACTAATCGAATGATATTTTTTCTTAGTAATCATCCTTGCTTTTGGAAAATAGATCAGCAAAAGTATTTGGTTGATAGTTAAATGTACATATTAGTTTTGTGCGCTCTAGAGTCATAAATCACAAACGATTTTATTTGGTTGTAATCCTTTGAACGTTTGGCATAGATTTAGCATAATCATTTAGGAAATGTTTCGTTTTTATCAGAAACGGTAAGTCAGTCAATTTGAGCTGCTGGTTAGCAAGAAGCGATTCCTAACAAACTTGATAATGATCATCATGAATGATTAGTAGCGTCCCCCTACCTCCAACTATTGCAGTATGCAATGCGAGCCACAGACATATGTCCATGACATGGTATATTATATATTACAGACAGTAGTTGTCATGGGCATATGCCATCAGCTCCGTATCTACAAAACACCACGAAAGAGCCGGTAGCTTTAAATAAAATACAACTCTAGAACCGTATGATAAGCACACATACGTTCCTGTCCGACCTTGCGATTCAATGCCCATAGTATATAGTTTTCCTCTCAATGTGAGCATTAACATTAACATGAGCGAGTTTACAACAAAAATCTACAACTACACAACAACGTGAATAAACGTTTACTTTGTTTCCTAACCAACTACATCAGCTACCAATTAAAGACTTGATCAGTTTTGATTTGAGCAAAACAGTTATATATATAATAGAATTACTTATATTTCCACTTTGTAATCAGTTGCTTATATAAAAGTTATCATGCCGATTCGACATAGTTATATACTAAACACGATTAACAACTGCTACGCTTTCTATTTCAATATTAGTTAAGCGTAGTTGGTAAAGCTCATTTTGTTTAGTAACGTCATCCACTTTGTCCATGACGCAATGAGACACATATCAATCCCATATTCACGAGATGGGCTTTCTTATAAAACTCTATATAGCATATACTTAACTTTGAATAATCTTTGGTGTAATCTTCAAGAAATAACCTATGCACGGATGTGATGATGTCAGTTTTGACTGCAAATAATGTATCTTTGGGAAGAAGCTTCTTTAACAAACATAAACCTAAAGGGTGGACTCCAATGGTCTTAAGTGGGTTTGAAAACAAAAAAGGGCGGTCCACGAAAAGCCTTAAAGGTTTGACTCTGAAGCAGACCTTGGGTCTAATCGAGTATGTCTTGACAGGAAAATATGTCTGCTTCTAAACGTTTACGCGAAGAAGCCTTTCCAGACGTTTTGACGTAGACGTACGTGCACGTGCGGCCTAGGCTCCTCCGCAACAATTTGCACCACGTGTCAGAATGGTGAAGCACGTGACAACAATGGTGAGATAGTACCATTGTATCGAATCACCAACTTAGTTATGACAGAATATGCCAAAAGAGCCCTTGCAAATTACAACCGCAATAACACCCGTATCAAATAACAAGCTCTTTTTACATACAATTGTCATAGATTATATTAATGGCGTTTATCTACTATACTGACTACATCGACCTGAGATCGGGATATGTGAATTCAACAGTAACGTCAAGATACCATTAGCCTGAAATGCAACAAATACGCACGGCTACAATGTGAGAGTTGCAACAAATCTTCAGCTTGACTTGAGGTGTGAATTTGTACAAACAATTTGGCTACAGATTAAACACAACCTGACCGATCAGTACAGATAACACTGAATAATAGAACACTTAGAGTAATGCTGGGGTTTGCTACAGTCCAACTACACACGTAGACAAGAATTCGAAATCAGTCCCACGATACGCAAGACAGCAGTTTTATCATTTTCAACCAATTGCACCTTATAAAGGAGAAAACACCCCCTACGTGGTGTTACAGACTCTCATGTAGACCAAACCACCTCAAGTAGTATTGAGACAAAATGCCTTATCTCGGAGCAAACACCCACCACACCAGGGCACGTTAAAGACCACGTACTCTATATATACTATACAAATAATCATCCTAATCAATTAAATGGTTCAGGGAAATTATGACTACAGGGTCGCCCTGAGACAAACGAAAAGTAAAGTTAGAACTCAAGTGAAAACTTAGTAGTAACTAAACATGAGTTAAACCCTGTATGACGATTTCACA
>OZ012689.1:38238327-38291354 GCA_963942565.1 Maea johnstoni
CCTTTACTTCTCGGTCTACCAATTATCAGAATGTAGTTTGACCGCCAAGGCCATAGATCACATTGCCCACTTACATTTGGATCACGAGTAAGCTCGAGCTCAGTCACTGTCACCAGGATGCCTTTATTGAAGTGGGTTTGACCGTCATGTCAGATAAAATCTTCAGTCTTATCCTTAATTCCTGTGAATTTTTGCAAATAAGACAAATAATGACATTACTATTCTAATGTACTCGTAGTCACAATATGGTTTCATTTTTGTAGAAAGAACGGCCTATACAGTTAGAATGACAAGGGGATGTTGCAAATATATAAAGTTTTGAACAAATGTTATGTGTTATGTATGTATGTTTATTGACTACGCCTAAGCGTAAAAATATGCCTATCAAAATTTATATTTAAATTTTTCCATAGTAATAATTAAAAACAATCAAAAATAGCATAAGATAGCAAATGTTATCACAGTTATCAAGATCATTAACTAGGGGACACAAACACAAGAGATGCATCATGTCAAATACATTTTTCTTTTTTCTTTTCTTCATTTCATCTTGCTGGGAGAATGAGACGGACACACAACAATATGAAAAGAAAGTAGTACGAGGACGATTCTAGTTTATAGCATGGAATCCCATTCGTTAGTATCACCAATTTACTTATAATATATATATATATATATATATATATATATATATATATATATATATATATATATATATATATATATATATATTATATGTATATATATATATATATATATATATATATATATTATATATATATATATATATATATATATATATATATATATATATATTATATATATACATACATACATACATTTCCTTCATTTATATGTAACCCAGAAATATGATGAAATTCGTTTAAACCTGCATACATTCTTTGAGCGAATTCTCTTCGGGTGCAATGAATAGAGAAGTATCATCTGCATACTGCGACATTTTCTGTTTGACCACAACTGAGTCTAATCTCTCAACAAATTGAAAGTTAGAAGTATCCAGCAGAGGGTTAAATCCATTTTTGTGTAAGTCAAGTGTCTACTACCGACTTTCGAACATGAATTATACAGACACACATGTTTGAAGTACCTACGAGCTATTTCTGCACAGCAATCTAGGGATGAAATCTAATTTATAGATAATCATTTTGATCAATATGGAAGTACATGTGGGAAAGGACTACGCATAAGATCTGGTTATGGGACTACATATTAGTTCATGAGGTGGAGAGAAAACCTCCGTTCTTAACTCTATGTTTGAAACATGTTATGAGTACACCAAGTCCATTTCTGTCTTAATTATCCTATATTTGTATCTGTACTTAATGTTATTTGTTTTTTTATGTGGATAATTCTATATTTGTCTTGTACGTAGTGTTCCTACATATGCTATGACATTCATAGATGATGTATAGGATACTTCTATTATGAGATTACAAATCCTATTCAAAACTTGTGCACTTTGAATTGTTATTAACCTCAAGCAATGTGGATGATGCATGTTGACCTTGGCAGAACATTGATACATTTGGTTTAAAAATGGCATTTGGTCAACAAATTATGTTGGACGGAGTTCTTTTTAGCTTTATACAAATATTCAAATTCAATTAACACGCCTTTAGGGATCTCCTGAAAGAAACAATTTCTTCGACACGTTTACTCTTGGTTACACATATAATTCTAGTATCAATCACTGTGTAGTATATGACTTGTATAAGTATTAAAACTTGCCTTTTCTTTACGAGTGGTCGATGTTTATTTAGGTGTGTGTTTGATTGATACGTTCCTATGGAAAAGCACGAAAGGGGCCATCTACATCTGGTGTGGTCTCTGCTGCTTTTTAGAATATATGAATATTCAGCATGCAAGGCTATGACGAATCAGTGTGCCTACTACCGTATACGAACACAGGATAATCCAGCTAAATTAAAGGGTGACTGCCCCTACTTAGTTCACAGTACATATTGATGTGCACGGGAATGTAATTAATGATTTTTGATGCACTCATTACTGAAAATGTAACTTTTATTAATCCAACTGCAATTCTCTCTCTCTCTCTCCTCTCTCTCTCTCTCTCTCTCTCCTCTCTCTCTCTCTCTCTCTCTCTCTCTCTCTCTCTCTCTCTCTCTCTCTCTCTCTCTCTCTCTCTCTTCCATTTCATTTTCGTTTCCTGCAATATACGATATGAAGGAATCTATAGTCAATGCATCATTTCCTTAAACGGTTTGATAATGTTCTGTAGATGCAAAATATACTGTAATAAAACAATTTATTATTATCAATACTTTCTTGTCATGTATCAAAAGCAAATCCTGATTAGACAGTTATCTTTTCTTTTATAAACATGAGACAACCAAAAGTCAAAAGGTTTCTCGTTTTTTTAAATAAACAAAAAAAAATAAAATTAAGAATAACCCTCGATTCGAAGCCGTGAATGGTGTGAACTTTATCCAACTTATATCCATGGAGAAGAAAGAAATCTACGTTTCATTTGCCAAATAATTATAAGAAAGTGGAAGATACTTTTTTTCTCTAGAGGTTTATAGAGCCTTCAAAAACGATAGCTTTGCAAAAACTTGCAAGCCGAGGATAACACACCTTCTAAGTGATTTTGAAATGTATTCTTTTTTCTTTTTTATCATTATAATGAAACTTAATCTCAGAAGGCTCTGCACTCATCCCATTCCTTCTATTATACAGAGGTTTAATTCCTTCTCTGACACCTTTTATGGTTAATATTCTGGGAAAATGCCCAGGGCTTTGGTGCTCGTGGTTTATCGTAAAGATGAAAAAACTTCAAAAATCTACATAAAACCTCCCCAACATGTATAAATGTCTCACCCCACCCCCATCAAAAACAGTATAAAAGAGTTTAATGATGTATTTGCAAATTTCTTATGTGGAACAAAATCTTTAAAATACAGGAGAGAAATCCTAGGAGGCGGAATTGCAAGAAGGTGAATTTAAGTTACAAAACATCCATATTTCAAAAATAGCTTCAAAATCCGGAGGGTTAACACAGTTTCATTAACAGTGAGAGTGAATGGACCATCTCTCCTAGTGATTTTGATTAAATATATGTCTTAACTTCTGGTTCAGACTTCTTGTCATGAAGGGAGAAAATGACCACTAGGCCTTCTTAGAAAGGTGTCATCAATGCATTTAAGATACTCAGGGAGGGTTCTGCTTTATGGACAAGGATGTGATATTGGAAACACCATTATAGTATAACTCACATTTCAGATTGCAACTTTGCATACATTGTGCTAGAAGAGTATCCTTTTTATATATAACTTGATTCTCTCATTAGAAGGAATCATTTAATATAGATATCAATATATGAGAATGATTTAATGAATAAATGCCTATCTGGACTGGGGAGATATACCTTCAACATCCTTACCCAACCCAGAAATAGTCTGTTGGTTGATATATTATTTCAATTTAACTATTCGGAGTTCTCTTCAAGATATCTATCAAAAATGCCTTCAATTTAGAACCCTAAACAGGCGTTTAATTTAAACGATATTTTTATCAAATTAAGTATCAAAATAGCGCTACATACAGCTTCTGTCATTCTAGTATAGATAACGTGGATCATTGACTCGTTTTGTGATATTGAAAGGTCTGTGGTGGATTGGGATGATATAATTAATGATTTCATTTGGTTATAAAAAGTACAAATTTCCAAACAGGAAACCTTTGATAGATAGTACAAGCTTCCAAACAGGAACCTTTGGATAGCATTATTTCATTGACAAGAAGTGGCATATGACGCAATGAAGGAAATAAACAAGACCTTCAATACTCTGGCTGAAGAGAGATTTAACCTCCTTTCATTATCAACCAAAATGCAATACCTATGTTCAAAGCCAAACAAACTTTTTTGATAATGAAGGACACCCTCTAAAAGAAGTATGCGGTGACATTAAGACCTAAAGAGTACACCACAGATTTATAGATAGATACAAACAGACCTTACGCCCACCCTCACCCAAAGGATAGTAACATCAGTAAGAATTTGAAGCTACCTTGTGACCTTCCTGATATGTTTTGATATATATTTGCTACTTCTATCATTTGCTACTTCTATCGCCATGTATCTGTCATAGTTAACATGCAACTGAACAGAATACATTTTTGAAAAGAATGATTAAAAAATGTTTAAATGGCCGTGTTAAAACCACCGGATCTAAATCCAACTCTAAGGTACTTAAGATTGAAAGGAAATTTATGAAAGGAAATATATCCTTCAAGATGAATTTTCATTTATCAATCTTTCCTCGAGGTGTTCAATTGTTTATATATATTTTCATATTTCAAGGCGCTAACATTTTTGTCAAGAACCGAAAATGTAGGTAATAGAGATTGACCACTCATCGAGATAAATAGGCAACTTACAACAACGGCAGGTAACGTGCATACATTCGCTGTCATTGTGTAATCATAGTGAGGAACATAATGCACTGAGTGCAATTGAAATTGTTTTTGTGTAAGTGTATTCAATTTATATTTTGATTCGAACTTACTCAAGATTGATATAGTAAACCCACGGACCAATTTGTGGGAATCATCAGGTAACTCTAACTATTAGAAGTAGAATTAGTGTATAATGGAATAGATATCAAAGTTAATAGTCCATGTATGGAAGTTTTGAGACATTTATTAGAACAGCCTGATCACATATTATGATCGTAATGAATGAAAACTATCGTTATACTTGTTGTTATGTATAAAATCCGGATTTCCTTCTCCTTAGTGTGCTATTTGTCCACTTTATCAAATGTACCAAGTTGAAAATGTACTTATTGTATATAGAATGTAAATTTCACTGGTGTTTTGTTATTACAAATAAAAGTAGTTATCCAATTTTCGCCGTAAGGTATGGTCATCGTTTGCATACACCACTGTTAGTCATAAAAATAAAAGGTCACATTTTCAACATTTTCTATGCCTGTGTAGCCTTCCATATCCTTCCTAACCGATATTTATCACATGATCTGATTTAAGAGAATGTGGCCTACAATATTGTTTTCATATATGACAATGTGGTTCTCTTTATAACATATTTATTTTATTTCATATGTTTTATATTTTCCACTAGTGTGTCACCTTTCATCGGTTACACTTTGTTATAAAACGTTTTAAGTCTGAAAATGTAAATCTAATTAGTTAGTATGGTATCCAGGAATAAATAAATATCTACCCATTTGAACGAACAATTTTTCCAGTAATTTTACCAATCTCTGTGTGATACTCTTCATATTTCACCTACATATAAAGGGGATACTTAATCTCATTAATGTGCGGATCTCTTACATTTTGTCTATTATTATGAATAGATATTTTCACCATTAAGATAGTAGTATCCAATAAACCATTTCCCCTTTTCGTACCAAACGCATTTTCGATAATACTCATTTTGGAGTTTAGTCCAATAAACCTTTTACTCCAGAACTTTATTGAATACTGTTGGTCCTATTCTCAACTAATTTCCAATATTTACACTTTAAGAAGCTATTTAGGCATGACACAAAGCACAACCTAAATTTCTTTTAAGGAAACGTTCCAAAGTCATCAGGTCTTTAATCTATACATAGAGTTAAATAAAAATCTATATTTCCTCAAAATATTCATGTATTTGCAATGCCATACTATGTAATATTCTATTAAATTATTGATTTTTGCGGTTTACATTTCCAAGAAATAGGAATTCATCTATATTTTCTCAGAATGTCCATCTGCCAAATATATTAAATGTATTTTGCAATATCTGACAACGGTGAATAAAGGGTCAACCTTCCATTTGATATTGCCCTTTACCCAATGTAGTTTCATCGCATTTCGATGACAAATAGAGATACTTTATAATGTCATACTACTAAATGTAATATCATTTCTGGAGGTTTATATTTCCAAATGCCATTGAAAGGTATTCATCTGTCAAGTGTTGCGAACAGAAGTTTCATATCATCAGAAAGGACATAAAGTCAAGAATCAGTACCTAGCCACAAATGCTAATGTTAATGGTATCTAGTTGAGATTAAGGTATAAGCTAACAGGAAGTATTCACAAGATTCAAGACTTTTGCTGATATAAGACAATGACTACACTGGATGCAAAGAGAGAGAGAGAGAGAGAGAGAGAGAGAGAGAGAGAGAGAGAGAGAGAGAGAGAGAGAGAGAGAGAGAGAGAGAGAGCAGTTGCCACATACAATGTACACTAAATGTTGGCGGGTCATGTTGTCCTTAACTTTATTGGTAAGAACCTCCGTATTGAATTGGCACTCTCAACTTACAGTTACATAGATAATGTGAATGCATCAAACAACAAGTTTCTAACTATGCTCTTAAACGCGTCTTTTTGAGCCCTTCGTATGTCACATTCTTTACAAGAATAGAAAGAAGTGATGGTTTACATAGGACATCGTTATTAATTTTATATACCATAAAATAAATTCATGAGTCTGATGAACTTACCTGCTGAATAACTCCAGAGGAAAGGTTTGGACTCGTTACGTCGGCTAGTATAACAGTGTTCTAACTGGTATGACTGGTCCCGTTCAGGATGTGTGAATATTCATTATGCATGCCAATGACGACATAACGAGACACTGCCTTTTCATGTAGGGAAAGAATCATAATATTCATATTGAGCTATACACTATAAAAGACATTGACTGCAAATATCTATGATAACTATGTATGTATAATACGTTGCTATATCCATATAATGCCATAGGAAATGTGCATCTGAGATACATACACTTCGGCAAATATGAATATTCAGTATGCATGACAATGGTGACTTAGCGACCACAATAAGACTGGGCTCAAGTTTGACATTAACTCTATTGATTTGGTTTCACCCGCATTCTGAAGCTGGGAAACACATAAATGAATCATACTTCATTAATGTTCCCACATAAGGTGAAATGCATGGGTGATCCAGATGGTCACATTCTTAAATTCATTTAATTTTGATAACTTTGAAATGTCTTTCAAATGTTAGTAATTTCTCTCTTACTGTTTGACAGTTCTACAAGTTTGTAAAAGTGATTTAAAAAAACTGTGGCATAGAAAGCAAACACTCATGCCTTACAGTCAATCAGATAGACGTATCTTCTTGGACCCTGTCATTTCTACAATAAATCTCCATTCTTTCAGATATCTTTATGTGTACTTTATCATTACATTGGGGAGAGATAAGTTATACACAATTAAATGGCAGCACAGTAAAAGTGTTTATGGTATGCCAATGTTAAGCTATATCATGATTACTTACTTAATACGTTATAAACCTTATATCTGACCATGAATGAAAAACTAGCATAGCATGGTTCTGACAAAAATGTCTGGTCTCGTCAATGACGAATTGCAGAGTTAAATAGTGTTTGAAGAATGAAGACTGTAATTAGGCTACGCTGTGGAAGAACATACATTCCAACTTCATTTATCCTGGGTTTAGGATATTCCTCCCTAGCAAACAAAGTTATTGTTGGTTGAATATTAGATATAACGTAATCCCATATCTGGGTATGCCAGGTCACATACAAGTGTTCACTTTAAAGTGTTCAGCGTCCACTGCATCTATTTGGTCAACTCATCAAAATAAGATTCTTTGATTGGCATAACATATCTTTTCACTATACGTATCTTAAATATATACAATTTATCACCCTTCAGAGAAAATCTTTCACTAATGATAAACTTCCCGATGCCCTTGGGTACATTTTTTGCAAAATTAGTGTATACAGTATAGAACATATGTTGTGTTATATCACATCTTCCAAGAGTTTTGGAACTCTATATCCAGCTGGCTGGCTGAAATTGGATATAAAAGTTGCGACTTAACAATGGAACGTATACTTGTGGGAGACCATAATGATCTTTTCAGTTAAATCATGTTGATATGGAGTTCATATTGGCAATAACAAATATTTTTTCTGAATCTGAAATTTTGATCTTATATTTTAGTAGCATACTTAACCATAACTAAACCTGTGGCCGCTATGTATGTGTTTTCTTGATTGCTGATGTTAGGGGCCATTTATTGAGTAAGCACGATTTAGAAAGATCAGGATTCTTATGTAATTTCATTAAATATAATGCTTTAAAAATAAAAATAAAAATAGCAACATTTTTAGGAAGTCTGAATATTACTAAATAGGTAGGTCTAAATATCCCACTTTTTCTATTCTTAGCAGACAATGAAAAAGGCTGTTCGCATATTTATGAAAGATTAATGTCAAGAAACAGGGATACCTTAAGTAAATGTGCAGAGAAATGGTTTGAAAGCCTGTTAGAATAGATATCAAAAGTTAATCTAAGTCAATCCTACAAGGAAATAGATAAGGATTTTGATTGTACATATTTCAGATATTCAAATTTCAGATTATTGCATAGAAGAACTTTTATATAACTTTCATATCGAATAAAAATAGTTGATAGTCCAGAATGTCCTCTATGCAATAACACACCCGAGACAATCGAGCATGCATTTATTGAATACGTGAACCTAATAGATTATGCACTGTCAAGAGCAAAATAAACTCTCCATAAATGTAAAGTGCTAGTTTCAGAGGAAGGAAGGAAGAAATGGGTTTTTACGTCGCTTCATATCAATATGAACATAAAGTTGGTTAAACATACTATATAATCCCTGTAAGGATGCATGCATGTATACACTAAAAGTAAGTGCCATGCTTTACTCTTCCTACATTCTATCTTGCAAAAATCCTATAAGTTATGCATCAGCTACGGTTCCATATCAGAAACATTCAGCCCAACTTAAGCACGTTTAAAAGGTTTTAACAAGCGTTGTGATAGCTTGGATTACACGTTGTATTCCTGATGTTATTGAAAAAGCATTTTCTATTCCACTAATAATCGATATAATGCGACAACAATGCTGTGGTAGTCGGATATTAAAAGCTTGCAATAAGGAGATGTTTCCTGCAAAAGTGTAAGAAATACTCTACATTTATCTTTTATCGTTGAAAAAATATATATGGCATCTCATAATCTAAGAAACTCCAAGGTTGTTAAATATCCTGGGATGGATGGAATGCACTATATAATGGTAGAAATATATCTGTAGGAGTCTAGTTTACCTATCAATGAACTCATGTGTCGGCTAGTATGGATAGCGCATGAGGTAGAATTTGTTAGAGTACAAAACATAGTTATTGTAGTTAATCGTGTTAATGTGCCAATATTGCTTGTAGCATTGACAATTTTCAAGGCATTGTGAGAATCTAGTAATACATAATCTTCATTACACAAAGAAACATTATTCACCTTTCCTCAGCAATGTCATATTGCTATCAATTGATTTGCAAAGTTCTAGAAACTAATTGTCCTTAGGTAGTTTATAATTTTCTTTTCAACTTACTTTAACTATTATATTACTAAAGCAATGTATGATTATATGTATAAGTGTAATGTATAAGGATATTGGTAGATAATAATAGCTGTTATAGACCATGTATGTAAGATGCGTTAACAACCAGTCACAAACCTCATACATTCATTTTCGGAAAAAGATTGGAAAAAACCCCAGATAGATGCTTACAATTCCAAGCAAGGATATGTCTAGCCCAGTCCAAATACGCAGATACACACGGAAAAACCTCCAATTGCACATTCTACACAAACCAACTTCAGGAATAAATGGTTGGAAATAAACGCTTAATAAGTACGGAACAATTTTCATGTCATAATACTTTTGCTATATGGATAAGCAAGGATTTGTATTGCAGATATTGAAGTAATGCGATGAATTTGCCAAACAATATTACATACACACAAGTACATTGTATTTTTTGAAATGTTAAAGGTTCAGTAACTTATGAATTACATGTATTCCGGTTTGGATATACTAATAATGCCATATATGAGCTATTTCTAGGGTGTGGCAGAAGTGTCTTATGGAATAAAAGCCTACATCCTTTTCCTGATTAGACCAATTATGAGATTGGTCAACAATGAGCAGAGTAAAACATCAACCATAACATATGCTTCCAGGCAAGCATAAAGGTTTTCGGCTCATTTACCCATATTGAACTGTGCTTCAAACATGTACTTTTTCTTAAAAATTGGCATATCTACAGATAAGAGCATCATCACGGGTTTCAGAATTATAGCATTGTTATGAAGTTACTCAATCTCAAAATCTAAAAAAATGCACGTTTTTCTCATTTTCCTCATTTTCAACAATAATCCAATAGAAATGATTATAATATTTGAATGTGGAAAAAAACAATAAATTTCTTACTGTATTGTGTAAAATCTGAAGGTACACGGTCCATTAGACTTAGTTTGGATATAAGGACCGCTTTGAAATAACACCATGGAGCTTTTTTCCTGTTATTTACCTCTCATATCTTACCACTTTCTGAGAAGGCACGCTTTGATGCTTCATGTAATCCTCTTCAGAAGAGCCTTTAGGAAATATAAACTGTGTATAAGCTGATAAAACAAATAAAAGCGGGATAGATGATAATGTGGGAATACTGAGTTGAAAATGAACTACATTAGCAAAGTAGAAAATATGACTCTTAATTAAAATGCAGTCCATAATAGTAACATGGAATTGATAACAAGGAATTCATCAACATGTATTGGTTCCATAACTGAACAAACAAAAAAAAATATACAAGCATTCCTATCACACTTTGGTGCTATACCCATTTTTCAAACAACATTGGAGAAAGCCTATATACATCATTATGTGGAATATAGGTACTAACCGTGCACATTTAAAAACATAGACAGAAAGCATATGGTGATGTGTAAGCGTCATAAGGAGTTCCCTTCATCATATGACATTTAGAATTAGAATTCCCATGAGAATTACCTCTGCAGTTGCGGACAAGTCTGAACGATGTTGCGAATGCCAGCTAGAGAGTTCGTAGTCAATGACCACATTGGCACATTGTTTTACAAGAAAATCCTGTCAATCATATCATCTAGCTGCAACCCGTGCACAGCACGTGTGAAAACACAGGATTTTAGTTTAACATTAGCAGCCATGGGAAGAGCTTTGTAATTAAAGAATGTATTACCGCCTTTCTAGATATATAAAATGTGTTGTCTTATGTCCAGTAATAAGTGAGACATCCTCAAATTAAAACGCATATATTTGCCAAGAATTTCTGGAAATTAAAACGTCTGTTCAAGGCGATTTCATTCGATGATTTCTCCGTGATTACTAGACCTACAATAATGATTCTAGAATGTATTGTCTTAAGCCCAGTAGTCATGAAGTAATAGTCTAATGAACAAGGACATATTTCGCCGATCAGCAAATCATTTCTTACGATTTTAAACAATTTGGTTTCAATGATTAATATTTTTCTAAAGGAACTAACAGAAAACAATATTAAAAAAGTTATGTGAACTTACAAACAACTTCAAATGATGTTAAAAGTATCAAAAACAATTCTGGAGGGATCGAACCCACATTATATCACACCTTGTCAATGTATACCATGGGAACGTGACTTGGTGTAAAGGAACATTTGAAGCCATTCCAACCAAATAGACAAAATTACCAAGCTATGGGAAACTCATGAAGGTTCAGACCACCATGCCGACCAATCATACAAATAATCTGTGCCAATCAGATCAGATAAATGCAAATTATGTGATGCTTCGTGACTGAGGTGGAAGCCATAGTATGTTTCAGTATAATAACCTTCTAACTCAACAATGGGAGAGTCATACATGCACATGGTCCCAACAATAGTAAATCATATTGTTCTATGACGTTCAGATTACAACTGAAACAGAACGCTATGATATGGTATGAAGTTCTGTGTACGTCACTCTAAATTTTATTTCAGACATTCTGTAGTCAGGAATGCCAGATATTAGATCGTTTTTATTCTTTTGTCTAATACAGTTTTAATGTTATCATATAAACATTGTAAAACGTGTGAAAATATAAAAATATCAAAGGTACTTGAAAGTGGAGACAAAGGGACTTACCTGGAGGAATATACTGCCATCATAAACATGACAAAACTATATAGTATATTTTTCTGAAAAAAATGGCAAAATGTGTATACCGATTTGTTAGGTTTGATTTTACTTATATCTTATAAGTAAGTCGTCGTGGAGCTTTGAAAAGACTTCAACTTTCACTAGCTTTTAATCAAAACTTTCGATATACGGACCACACTACCTGTCAGACTTGTAGTTTGGCCACATTTCATAACTTATTAACAGTTCACATCAAACAGAGCAAAGTTATATCATATACCGTACTAACAAAAGGATAAGTGTGTCCATGTTTAACTATTTAATTAGCATTTTGCTAATCAAAAGTAATATCCTATATCATTCTACCTTGTGGGTCTGTAGTTTGTGCACGTGTTTTGTTAGTTTATTACCAGCTTGCCTAAAAAAGAACATCCGATAACGGATTGCCTAAAAGATCAACAGTCTGTAAATATTTCTTTAATACTTTGCCTCAAAAGGAACATTGTATAGCGCACTATCCAGCGGTTGTATATATTTCATTAACCTTTTTAACATTTTCTCGTAAACGAAAGAGTATATCCCTACTCAGCTAATGATCCGCCGACTGGCCTAGTGGTTACGAGGCCTGGCTCCCAAGCGTGAGATCGCAGGTTCGAATCCCCATAATAGCTGGTCGGCCTGGTCGCTATATGAATGTGCGCCATTGTCGAGGACGGTCTGTGCTCCTTCTGCAACTGAAGGACCCCTTGGAACTTCGTGAAGAGTAAGGAATTTCTTCCCGGTTCCGGGTTTCTATCTCGTCGCGATATGACCTAAGCTTTTGAAAGCGACGTAAAACCCCATTGCTTCCTTCCTTCCGTATTCAGCTGACTGGTCAAAAGGATTACAATACACCTACATTTCCATTGCATGCTCAGATATTGTAGATACAATGTGAATAGCATGTTCCTGATTACCCTGCTCATGGACATATCAATTGTGCTATATTGTGATATCATAAGCACCACAGTTACCCGACCTGCTTCTTTAAAGTTATATTTGCATAATGGGTCCTCTCTCCTTCTGGCGCTCCAAAATAATCCATGGAGTGTTGTACATACATAGCTCTTACATTGGATTGCGTTGAGGCATTTTCTACAGGCAAAATGGCGATATCTTAAGCGGTGTGCCTTGAGGAGAGAAATATTGACGACCGCCATCAATGATAATGAACCTGTATTTGAGAATGATATGAAGAAGTACATGTAGGAAACTACAATGTTAACCTGTTAACATAGGTCAACTTCCCTAGACCTAGCTTAAAGGGCTTGCCCTGATAGTAGCCAAACTATGCAGTATAAGGCGTTGCCAGTGAATGTTAGGGATCCCTAACCAATACCTGGTTCGAATGCTTATCCAGAAGGTTGACAGTGAATTAGGGTTAGGCGATGGTTTTCCTATCTACTCCGGTTTCTCCACCATCTCTTATCTTCCTGGACTGAGTTGGCCAGGAAGTAATTAAGATGGATTAAGGTATGTAACTAGAGACTTAAGGTGAGAAATCCTTGCGGGTCGTTTGATTTGTCTGAGTTGAGTCTGCTGACGTAGATCTATTTCTCAGATGTCCACTGCAGGAACCTTTAACTTTAAACTTGTTATGCTTATCATGATTCAATGATAAGTTCATTATTCTTGTTGTGAAAATGGTACACTGCCGGTGTCAGCGTTAAGCCAGCAGTATCGGCCGAGGCTATCAGGACTGACGGCATCGTGTGATACTTGTGGCTTTTCGCAGACGTTTCCCCGTATACCCGTATACAAGAGTAGCTTTATAGTACTGGAATGCTGTTTGTCGTGCGAAGCAATGATTTCCGCCTTTGCTTAATGTTCAATGGTAATTAACATGCGAAATAGCCTGTCATCATAAACTTAACATGATGCTTTGATTGGAGGGTGAGGGAGGGGGGGGGGGTTACATATGATTCATCAGCAATACATGTATATTCATGGATGTTGGTAACAGAACCTTTTCATTTTCTACCCTCTTATCATCATCTCTGTGTAAAGTGGACGAAGTGCACGGCAAATATACGATATACAAATGTTTTTTCATGGGACGAAGTGCTTTACACTGCATATATATGCAAATTATATATATATATATATATATATATATATATATATATATATATATATATATATATATATATATATATATATATATATATATATATATATATATCCAAAGAGGTTTGCCAAGTTTGGATGGCAAACTAGAGCGATTTGTCACAAAGAAAATGAAAAAAGCGGTTGCCAAACTGGAGTCCTACACACTATATAGCAACGGAGATGTTCATCAGACCTGACGCTGACCAAACGGCAATTATCTCTCATATGTATGTGCAACATACCAACTTAAAACCATCCTGATTACTTTCTGCCATCTTTATTTCCATATATACACAATGTTGGCAGACTATAATGCGCAAATAGTGTCTTAAACGCCAAAAAAAATATCAGGCGGCGGTGAAAGAGATTCATGTCCGCCTTTATTTTCTGTCGCTAAGGTCTGAAACGAGGCTGTGACCTGTAAACTTGAGATCAAACACATAGTAACCATGGCGAAGGGGGATAAAACATTTATTTGGATCCTAACATGGACAATTGCGAAGCGGGATAAAACATTTATTTGGATCCTAACATTGACAATTAATGAAAAGCAATGTTAGTACTGCAATACAGTCCAGTACAACACATAAATTGACCTGCAATCAGCTGTTAGTATCAGAGTGGAGCTGAATACATGTATTGGACGCGATTGGGGGATATACTACATGTTGTACGTCCAAGTTACTTTGAACCTTTCCTGTAGTCTTCCCCAATTCACTTACAATGCAATAGTGAACCATTCGAGTACTTAGGATAAATAGCCATGTAGATGGCACCTTTTTAGCCTTTTCTCGTGTATTTTTGTAATAAAAAAGCAGAAAGTCTATGCTCGCCTTTGAACTGCACCGTGTGCCTTATTTGCCTGAGAAGGGGACCTATCCTGCCTTAGTGATCACAATGGCACCCAATCGTGAGGTCACAGGTTCGATTCTCCACTGGATCACCATAAGCGTGTTGGCCTGGTCGCTATATATAAATGTGCGGCGTTTTCTAGGGCTGCCTGTCATGCTTCTGCATCCGAAACACCCCTTTGAGCTTTTTATGAGGAGAAGTGAATTTCCTCCCGGTTCCCGGTTTCTATCTTTTTTTTTATAATTCGCAACTGCTGTTTTTTATTTCTGTTTGATTATTCATATAATAGTTTCAATTTACAATTCGCACATATAATGTCTGTTTCACAGTCAATAAATTACACTCTCATATTACACAAAACTTCGTCAGGTAAAACAAAAATAAAATAGTATGTTTTTATATAATAAATTGGTATATCTGCACCCATGTATGCAGAAATAGTCTGTCATTACCATTGATATTTGCTTGATATTCTTCTATTAACATTTGACTTTTCAAACACGCTTTTACTTCAGTAAGGCTGTATGGTTTACCGATTTGTCTATTTCGATAAATAATCTTTTTTGTTGCAAGAATGGTTTTGTCTATTATATCATCTAGGGATCCTTCCCCATAATTTTTTCAATATCTGAAATTTTTATTCCACCTTCTATTACTTGTCTTAACCATCTTTCCACCTCCTTCCAAAAGTTCGTTACTACCCTACAGTTTAAAAAGGCATGTTCAATTGTTTCATCTATGTTACCACAATACGGACAATTACTGGTCTCTGATAAACCCATTGCGTATAGTCTTTTGTTGGTCACTATTCTATTATGTAATAACTTAAATTGTAAATATTTTGTAAAGGAACCCTCCTTCATTTTTTGTATTTGTTTGAAAGATCTCTCAACTATATGATATGGAATTTCTTCATTTAACGTTAACTCCCATTTATGTTGTGTTTCAATAACTAGGTTTTGATTTATATTCATCATCATGTTATATGTTTGAGAGCAACCCTTCATATTAAAACCTGTTTTGAGGAGGAGGATCGGTATATATGGGCCGAACATTTTGTTTGTTTGTCGTACATCAATCTTGGATATATCAAATCTTAATCTTTCATATTCTAGGAAGTTCTACTTAAGCCCATTTGTTGCCATCATATTGCTGGATAGCAGATTACCTTCTTCATCATTCAATTTTGTATATCCCTTTTCAAACCATTCTCTCTTGAACCCTTTGTTAATGTCACTGTTAAACCATAATGGAGTATTATATGCCTGAATATTTGTTTTCTTAGTAGCTAAGTGTAGTGATAGACTCGCTAAAATGACATCTTTCCAAAAGGGATTATATGTGTTATGAAGCAAAATGTTTGGATATTTATCACCATACAAAATTATCTTATGTATGTTAAATTGTCTTGGGAATTGTTCCCATCCATCTTCAGAATTCTTTAGACGTTTAAGCCATGACAGTTTTAATGAATTGTTAAACACCTTAAGATTTGTAATTTTTAATCCACCTAAATTGGCATTGGTCTCTAGAATTTCTTTTCGGAATACTGGTGGCTTCATATTCCATATAAAATCTTTGAAGATATTTTCCAATTTTTAAATGTGTTTTCTTTTAGGCTGGGGAGGGACAACAGGATATGTGTAAATTTGGATATTAATATACTTTTGGTGATTGTGATTTTTCCATATGGAGTGATGTTTCTACCATTCCATATCATAATTAATCTATTGATTTCTTTTATTTTGCTTTCTATATTCTGATCTGTTATTTTATCCATATTCTGTACATCATAAGTGATGCCCAAAGCAGTGAACTGTGTAGTCCACAGTAATTTTAAATCCTTACAAAATTCTATCCTGTTGTCCCCTATTCCCCCAATTTGTACTACTTTCGTTTTTTCTTTATTTACCCTTAAACCTGACATTTTTTCAAACTCCAACAAAGTATCGATACAACTTCTCATAGATCTTTCTTCAAGTTTCAGAAATAAAGTCGTGTCATCCGCATACTGGGACAACTTGTGCTCTTTTTTTTTGTATAGTTATACCTTTTATGTTGGTGTTTGATCTAATTGATTCAACTAAAAATTCTGCTGCTAAAACAAAAAGATAGGGGGATATAGGATCCCCCTGTCTACACCCCCTTCCCAGGGATATTTCCTCAGAAAGATACCCATTTTGCAAAATTTTTGAATTTGAATTTATTTGTAATGATTTTACCCAGCTAACTATGCTTTCCCCAAAGTTGAATATTTTTAAACTATTCAGAATAAATTCCCAGGAAATTGAATCAAAGGCCTTTTCAAAATCAATTAGTATAATTAATCTTTTCAAATTTTTTGACTCGCACTCATTTATTATGTCATAAGTTAGCCTAGTGTTTTCCCCTATAAATCTCCCGTTTATGAACCCTTTTTGGTCTACATGTATTAGTTTTGGAAGAAGTTTTTTAATCCTTTCTGCTAAAATTCCTGAATAAAATTTATATATTCTTCTCTTCCACTGGCCATTTCCTGCTTCTGGGAGACCTCAATTTCCACCTTGAGGATAGGAATGACACTGAAGCACTCAAAATGAATGACTTATTTGATACCCTGAATTACAAGCAGCATGTCACAACCAGAACCCATAAATCGGGACACACCCTTGATGTGGTCATAACCAGGGACAATGAGAATCTTATAAGTCAGTGGAAGGTTGGAGACCAGCTCTCTGACCACAACCTCATTCTGTGTGATGTGTCTCACCCTAAACCACGTCCGATCCAGGTACCGATGTCAGTGCGTAAACTCCGCAGTGTCAACATGCCCAATTTTAGAGAGGACTTGAAGGACGCTCTACAGCCTGGTAATGCAGAAGGCTGCTCCGTGGAGGATTTGACTAATCACTACAATTCTGCACTAACAACGGTACTTGACAAGCATGCACCAGCAAGAGTGAAAATGGTAACAATTGGACCGAAACAACCATGGTTCTCAGATGATTTGTATGGTGCAAAACGTGAAAAGAGGAAATGGGAAAGGAAGTGGAGAGACACCAACCTCACTGTCCACTATGACCTGTTTAAAACTGCGAGGACCAAATTTAACAACATGTTATTACAAGCTAAGAAGGACTACTACAACAATCTGATAGCTGAGTCCTCCACTGATTCAAAAAACCTCAGTAACATTGTCAAAGACATATTACATCAAAGGAGTGAGATGAAACTCCCTGAGCATGCATCAACAGAAGAATTGGCAAACCGCTTCGCTGTGTTCTTTACTGACAAAGTATGTAAGATACGCGACGAGCTGCCAGATCTCTCCAGACACCAGTTAAATTTACCTACCCCGGCATTAACATGTTCACTGAATGTTTTCTCGGCCGTGACTGAAAGCGAAGTTCGCAAAATCATAGCAAAATCACCGACTAAGAGCTGCTCTCTAGATCCCGCTCCCACTTGGATGGTGAAAGACTCGGTAGATGAGCTTATTCCAATGGTTACGATTTTAGTGAATTTGTCGTTGCAGAGTGCCAACGTGCCTGACTCCATGAAACAGGCATTAGTTACTCCGTTACTGAAGAAAGAAAGAACTATCGTCCTGTAAGCAACTTATCATTCTTGTCAAAAGTATTGGAAAGGGTAGTTGCTGCAAGGCTTACAAATTACATGACTATCAATCAGCTACATGAACCCATGCAGTCGGCGTACAGAGCATGTCATAGCACTGAGACTGCACTTGTGCGGGTACAGAACGACATCCTTCGCACTCTCGATCAGAGTGGGGCTGCGATCCTTGTGTTACTCGATCTTAGCGCTGCTTTCGATACAATCGATCACTCCATCCTTCTATCTAGGATGGAGTCAGTTCTTGGAGTTAAAGGATCTGCTCTACAGTGGTTCAAATCGTACCTGTTAGGCAGGAAACAGAGGATTAAAATCAATGATGACTTCTCCGAAAATCAGGAAATCCTGTGGTCTGTACCACAGGGATCTGTGTTGGGTGCAATATTGTTCCTAATATACATCATACCTCTGGCACAGCTAATCCGATCCTACGGTCTGAACAATCATGGCTATGCTGATGACACCCAGCTCTGCTTATCATTCAAAAAGACAAGTGATAACGCAATAGTCAAAAGTGAAATCCTAAATCTTGAGAAATGTTTGTGTGACATTAGTGTCTGGATGTCTCAGAACAAACTGAAACTCAACAATGACAAGACTGAAATCATTCTATTCGGCTCTAAGAAACACCTAGCTGAACTGAACATTAAGTCACTCTCTGTAGCGGGGACTGATGTGTCTGTTGCATCTGAGCCTGTGCGGAATCTGGGAGCTATGTTTGACTCTCAACTGATCATGGCACCCCATGTCAAAAGTGTTGTCAAAAAATCTAGCTTTCACCTGAGAAATATTGGAAAAGCGAGACGTGTGTTAACAGAAGATGCCACAAAAACAGTGATGCAGTCACTGGTGATGTCTCGCTTGGATTACTGCAATGCTCTCCTAATTGGAATACAACAGGATTTGATTGCAAAGCTGCAGCAACTACAAAACAGTGCAGCAAGGATAGTATCGAGAACCAGGAAGTATGAACATATCACACCTGTTCTCATCAAGCTTCACTGGCTACCAATCAAATTCCGCATCCAATTTAAGGTCCTACTGCTGGTATACAAGGCGCTAAACGGACTTGCACCTAAGTACATCAAGGAGCTGCTCGTGCCTTATAAACCCAGACGCCATCTACGATCAGAAGCAAAGGGCCTTCTGGACGAGCCTCGGACTAGACTCAAATTTGGAGATCGCGCTTTCTCCATTAGTGCACCGAGATTATGGAATGCGCTTCCACAACACCTGAACGATTCTACATCGTGTCAGGCCTTCAAGAAGTGTCTCAAAACACACCTTTTCAGGCTCGCCCATTGAGGCGTTGTGGACTATTACTCAAACTATGACAATGTGCAGCGCTTTTGAACATTTTATGAATGGAAAAGGCGCTATATAAATTCCAATTATTATTATTATTATTATTATTATATATTGAATCAAGTAAAGTTATGGGCCTCCAATTTTGCAGATCATTACGCATTTTTCCCCCTTTAGGAATGCATGTAATTATTCCACTTATTTGCTGTTTATTTAGTTCCCCTTTTTTCCTATAATGGTTCATTAATTGAAGTAACAGGTTTTGAATTTGGTCCCAGAAAATTTTGTAAAATTCATTTGAGAAACCATCTGGGCCTGGACTCTTATTATTTTTGCTCTTGTACACAATATATTTAAGATCTTCTATATTTATTTCTCTTTCTACACTCCCTTTTTCTTCCTCATTTAGTTTGGGTAATTTATCAATAATGTGTTTATAGTTTATGTATTCAGTGTTTACAGTGTTTTTTTCCTTATAGAGCATTTCATAAAAAGTTTCAGTATCTCAGTTGGTTTTGTTATGCTATGACATCCCTTTTTAGTTCTCTAATATGTTTTGACACAAAATTCCTATTTTCTAGGTTTAGAAAAAAATTTGACGGTTTTTCACCCTCTGAAAGTTGTTGCCGTCTAGCTCGTATTAAAGACCCCTTTAGTTTATGTTCCCTTAATTCTTCTAGTTCATTCTCTTTGTCATTAAAATCCCTCATCCATTCCAAATCTGAAATATGTTCATGAATATGTGGTGCGTCCTTTTCTATCTCTGTTATCAATTGTTTTTCTCTAGCTTGCTGTTTCCATTTTTTTTTTATGCATATGCGGTTTCTATCTTGGCGCGATATGATCTATCCTGTTGAAACGGACACTTGAAACAATTCATTCTTTAATTCGTTCCTTAAAGAATGTGCTTTTAGTGGGAAAGCGTCACTTGTCCGTCTGGTAGCCTAATATAAGCACTGAAATAGGACTTTTCTGCTATGACCAAGCTCCTGAGTGACAAAAGAGTATGTGCACCCCCATCTCATTTTAAATTCAATGTTTTATTAGCATCACATAGGGGCTGATCTATTTACATTTGAAAATAAGTTTTACGACTTTTATAACAATGTAAGTAGCGGAAAAAGAAAGGAAAATAGTATTCACATCCTAGAAAAAACTGCAACTCAAATGAATTAAGATCTTTTATTTAATTTGAATATTGCAACAGGTGTGCAGTAACAATTTGTTTAAAAAACATAAAGACAGTCAGTGAGTACATGTGCTCATGTCCATTCGTATAGTTGTTTTTACAATAACAATTAACGGATTTACTTCAATGCATTGCATATTTTACCTCATTTCAATAAGAAATCAGCAAACTGTATTTCTGTTTCCGAAATGTACTCATAAATAGTCATCTTCTGGTTCCCACCAGACATCTTTAATTCCTATTTTACTTTTTTGCAAAAAAGCGTTTAAGTATTCAAATCCCCGACATGAATACTAGGTTCAAAAGATGGGCATCCAATTGTGTTATCTAAATCGCTAATCATTACTCGATTATCTCTATGGATAATCAAATTCTCCTCCGTGATCAGAATGTTCATGTACATGAATATATTACATTAGTTAAGAAGTCGCAATTTGCATTGGTACTAATTTGCAAGGCTTCGAGATTGCATCGTTTATTCCTTATGTGTATGTCGTATTTGTATATCTATCTTTATTCATTCTAATTATCTCTGTTTGTATTTTGGATGATAGCACAAATAATAGGGTGGCATCAGGTCACATTTTCTACAACCGTGCTGGCGCATTATCTAAAATGGTGCATAATCCCATTGGAACATAACTAATTATAAGTTATTTTAAAAATTCTGAACATTTCTGATAATTTTTTCCCTTAAGTTAAAGTTTGTCATGGCTTTTATGGAATAAAGAGCCATTCCACATTGTCAAATACTTTTTTAAGATCTAGTACTAGTAAATTAGTTAAGCTTAGTTGAGCTTAGTTATCCTCGTAAATCTGCAATTGAAAAAGATCTTTCTGGTTTGATGTATTAATTTATCTAGGATGGTTTAATGCAATTTGCCAATATTCCTGATGTGAACTTATAAATTGAATTTAGTCATGCTATTGGTCTCCAATGTTTATGTTATTATTGCACGATGGTAGCATGCGATTATGCACCTAAAAGGTCGATAGCATGCGATTTTATTGCCAGTCGTAGCCGATTCACGAATTGATTCACGAATTGGCTGCGACTCTGTAGAATCTCCAATAGGTGAGAGCATTTTGCACAACAGTCATGCAATCATCTCTAGGACTTGCAACGATTGCACAAAAGTCATGCAACTGAAATCAATGAAAGGTTCAGTGGAATCCCCCTATATACTGCTCACAGAGTTGCACGATAGGTGCACGCCAATAGCACAACCGTTGTGCAATTGACGTGCAATAGTTGCACTACAATCGATTTCGGCTGAGATAGCCATCTCATGCGAGCAGTCGTAATTTTGTGTTTGATGTGACCACTAATGAAATTGCATGCAAGTCCTTGCAACTCCATTTTGGGGGGAATATCTCTGTGTCGATTTCTGTGTCGTACGATTGTCTCCCACCATTGTGACCTAGGAATTATGTATCTCCCTTTGGTACACAGATAATCACTGCAGAGGTCTGTGCAGAATTATCATTTTTTGGTTTAATTCAAGCAATCAAAATACCAATATTGAAGTTCTGACCGAAATACTTTTAAAACACATCATTAGCTTTAATTGCATTATTTTGAGATAGTGTATGCATTTATGTATCAATATAGGCTCATTTATTTTTATAGTCTTGCTTTTTTATTCTTCAATGACCTTTGAAGTAAAATTTTGATTTTTAGATTAAGAAAAAATTGGCTGGTCTTTGACTTTCCTTTTTTATTTTCGTACTTTACCTAAATTATTCATTTTTTAGAATGTATTCACTAATGTGTCCTATGTCAGTTATTTAGTAGAATTTGTATTTAAATCTCCTCAGTATTCATTTCTAGAGAACGATTCAATTCTAGATTCTCAATATCCTTCATCAATTGTTTTACTAACTTGTTTTCTCGAGTTTTATTTAAGATGCAGGAGTTATTATAATTCCTTTTATGTGTCCTAACAATTTTTCAAACAAACTTTTCCCTATCATAATGCTTAATTCTAATACATATTTGAACATATGCCGGGCTATATGCTGAGCGTGAATGTGTGCTTAAAATCTTTAATCTTACTTACTAAAATTTCATCTAACAAATATTTATTGTTTAGATTTTGAATTCCCTTACCCTTGGAATATTCATTGAGTATTAAGTGTAACATAACTTGGCAGTGGTGGGATCTGTATTCAGATATCATTTTAGTTCTGGAGAGGATAGGCAATATATATGGTGAGATTATGAAAAGAATTTAACCCTCCAGTCTTAAATGGGTTCTTTCAAAACCTAGCGTACTTTCTTTGAGATGCATATATATAATTCCTAATAGCATTTAAATAATACTGCATGATGTTTTTACTTGTTTTCATTCGGAGCTAGGCTAAGACTCAAGGTGATATGTTGCAAATCCTACTAGATATGCCAGCTGATGGCTTTCCGAAGAGCAAATGTTTAGAGCATGGATAATCGCAGCAACACATATGACTAGAATGTACAATGTATGATACCAGTGTTAAGCAAAGCATCGGTTAAAACGTTTAGTCCTTTTCTGTGTGGCTGCTAACTTGGACATGCAACCAAAAGGACTTTATGAGAGTGCTTCTCTTTTGTCTACATTTCTCTTTATTTACTTACTGCTGAGCGCAGCGGTTCTATCTTTTTGCTAGTATCTGTGATTATGTTTTATATGGTTTATCCTAATATCCGTAAGTCATGTTTTTCACCTTGATATGTATAACTATGTATTTTATGCGCAGCATAGTCAATAGACAGTGTGATGTTGTAATGCTTTTTTCATTCATTTATCTTAGCTGCTACTAATCGTTTCCTGTAAAAAAGCTATTTTGACGTTAGTTTTCTTTAAGTTTGCCATTACATGAATTCTTTTTCATACATCACTAGTACCTCAATATTAACAATATCAATATGTTTATATTTTAATCGGTATTCTTGTTATCACCCCCTTCAGGCAATGCCACACATATTTACTAAATTATTTCAAAGAGACACTCGCCTATTCATTTAATAGATTTCCAATATTTTGAACAGAACATCAATATCCTAAGTGTTTTTCAAAAAGGGTGATCAAAGTGTGCTGCAAAACATAAATTAAAATTGGTCGCAAAAAATGTTCAAGTTCATGAATATTTTGTGACAGCCTACATTACTTTATTCCAACTTTCCAATCATGAAGGCACGTTCTAAAAACCTTGCTAGGGCTCAATGTAGTGGATCGGTAGTATTGGCAAGACATAGTATTAGAAGAGAACTGCCCTCCCCCCCCCCCTCCCCCCCTCAATGTAGAGGATCGGTAGTATTGGCAAGACATAGTGTTAGAAGAGAACTGCCCCCCCCCCCCCCCCCCATATTGTGTGATATCCCAATTTCATTTTCACCAACTTGAAGGCAAGTCATAATATGACAACACTTGTTTAAGTAATGTGTTTCATGGCCTTCTTGGGTGTTTATTTCTGAAAATATTTCTTTCTTTCTATCCCTTCAAGGCTTTTTTTAGCCGGCAGAGTCACTCTGCTAACGTTGAGTAAATTGCTTTTGCCCGAAAAAAGTTTGGTTTATATGTATTTTTGTCAGCGAAAACAGTTTTGATGATACCTAATATTCAACAGATCAAATTTGCAAAAGAGACGTTCTACAGGCTTTCTATGCCTCCTTTTCAAAAGTGGTCACGAAAAATGTATATGGAATATAGATTCCTCTACTTGATGGAGATTTCTTTTTATTATAGGCATTTTCCTAGATAAAGGATATGGTGTGATACCATCTACGATTTGGAAACAGATATCAAAGATTACTATCTATGATTAAGATACAGTAATCTACATGTTGCTATATGTATGTTGTAAAATGTAAGTGTCAGAAACAAAACTGTCCAATGACTATTTAATACAAATGCCTATGAATGAATGAATGATTGCTTTAAGGTCCATGTGTACATCTAGGCAATTGAAATGCCATAACTTAATATGATATAAGTTTTCACAAATGAATGAATCATATCAAGATATAGGGATCTCCTGAACTTAAAACGTCAATCCTCAAAATGTTAGGTGAAACGCAGTCTAGAGAAACTATAAAAAGGTTTATAGAAGGTATTCGCATCAAGATATCAAACGTATAGAAAACAGTCGTAGGGCAACCGCCGCAAGGTGCAATGTTTAGCTTCATTATAGACATCTACCATTCTCCTCACAAAATCACTACGCTTTGATTAACAAGACCGTTTATATTCCCAATATAAGTGGCACATATTGAAAAGACTCCCAGAAAATATAAAGTTTAAAATTCTTAACAAACTACGTATTTGGCCAAGTCGTATATTGCTAGTAACCTGGCCTCCTTTTGAGACAGGAATAGGGTCCTTATAGAAACGAAATGATAATTCTGGTGAAGAAATCTTATAACAAGTAACGTTGTGCCAGACATGAGTTTTCTTTAATAGAATTGACATCGCTTTGTATATAGTTGCATTAGGCTTGACCAATGGGAGGACCGATAATCACCAACAAAAGAAATATTACGTTTATATGATTATAGATCTTTGTTTGAGTTAAAGATATGAAACGGAAAATGAGATACTCACCTGAAGAAGTTACATATCAAAGAGGTTTTTACCCTTCCCGAGTCCAATAGGTCACTTTGAAAAAGAATTGAGGGATACTTTGTGCGAGAGACAGGCTGTTCAGTGTTAACACCTCAACAAGCTCCTATTGGCCTTTTTTAGATTAATGAGAAAAAGTATGATTTCAGAACCACATCTATTAAGAAGAACATTTCTTGTGAAACATGTACTACTATAGAGCTGGCTCTACGTCTCTACTCCTGCATAACGATGTGGTCATCTACTTAGAGTAGTTTGTCAATGCAACTAATGAGCAGCATTTCATAAGGTTTAGTAATACATGTTCTACTAGGAGTATTTTACTTGGTAAAATTTATCTTCACAAGAAACGATGAATAGCTTTAACCAATCAACTACTACTGGCCACCACTGAAGTCCCACTTTACTTCGCTTTCTTCGAGCATTCTGTGTTTTTTTTTGTCTGGAGAAGGCAGAGCAGAAAGAGATTCAGTCTTTTGCTGCATGCCTTGAGAAGTGCTGAACCGTTTAGAGCAAGACCTTACCCTCATCTTTCGTACTCACATACACATGCACTTCTGATTTTGAAGTTTGGAGAAATATAGATATCTCTCCTATTGGTTTCATTGAGTCATCGCCAGTTGCTCTATAGATTCCATTGTACCTACCCCATCCTCATCCTCATCCTCACCAGGACTAAAGATAGAGGTGTTGTCAATGACATGCGTCAATTCGTCAAACAGACCGCGCTCATCGAGATTCGATCCCCAAAACAGGCTTCAGGATTGGATGATGATTTGGTTGTATTGATATAAATATCTTTAATATTTGAAAGATCAGTGACATGTTACCACTGAAATGGGTATCTAAAGACACGGACTGGCATGATGTGGCACAACCCTGGAACTGTCCATAAATGAATACGTACTTGGATGTATTAAACATCAGCACAGACATGACTTTTATTTTAAATTTTGGATCTCTACGGCATGGTGCATTAATGGAACAGGAATGCAGAGGAAACATAAGTTACTGAAATGTATTTCGTTAAACAAACACTTTATGGATGACCAGGATAATTCTGACCAAACAATTCTAATGCGTTTAAATACCTCCCCAGATCCATTATCTAAATTGATATCTTGTAAGTATTCATAACTATTTTTAAGAAGTTTGTTTATTTCCCTGCATGGTACCCATGACCATCGCTTTTGTACATAAATATATCGATGAATACATGATATTAATATATAAGGCAATTGGCTTGAGATTACATTGTCATTTTATATCTGTTTGAAGGCTTTCAAGCATAAAGGCAATTGGAATGGACAAAATACAGAATAGTGCTAGATAGCACTAATTATGATAAAACGTGGTTGATTATTATGTAGCGGGCTTATGATTGAACAATATTGTTTCTACTAAGATGATATGTACCTGTAATAAATGTCAAGATAATGTCTAAACCACTGAAATAGAACTGTACCTTTATTACAAGATAAACCACACTAGAAACCCATTGAACCATACCTTATAATATGCAGTATTACATTCAAACATTATTGTCTATGTAAGTGGCGATGGAGATCCATTTTTATCGAAAATGGGTTATTTGCGTTTTAATTTTGCTTAGTATCTTTCAGTATGTATGTATGTATATTTATTGACTACGAATAAACGTAAAAGATAATAATGAATGCGTTTCATATCATTGATAGCTTTTTCGTGTGGTTTCTTTGTTATTTCTAGGTCATCTAGCAAGATGCATTGTATTGAGAGATTGTAATTCTGTAGCCTATTTCTCAGAGCCATTCTGTTTGCAGAGCTCCAAATGCAGGACATATAGAAAGCATATGCTCAATGCTATCATCACTATCTTTAAAAAATGCGCGAAGTGGAGAGTTTTTTATTCCTATTTTATGCACTATTTCATTTGTAAAGAGTTATCTGTTAACAGTTCTGAACTAAATGTATTTAAGATATGTGTCATCTTTTGTTCGGTTGTCTAATACAAACGACCTAGATACTTAATGTGAGTCCAAATCATAGCAAGCCTTCTCTGCCAATTTCATTTGAGACATATTCTTGCAAAGGTTTGAAACTGCCATGTTGTCAATATTTAAAAAATGTTAATAGAACTGTTTCTTGGATATGGTTCTGTAATCTCAGTTTATCCTGGAATTCTAGAAATATCCTTCAGTTTTGATACCAGACTGTGGTATTACAGAAAGTTCAAGCAAATGTTGTATAGTAGATGTTTTACCTCAAGAGGAAAAATATTATGAAAGACATCTAATAAATCACGTACCTACGACCATCATGCCTCTATTATGCCACGGTATATTTGTTTGTAATGTTTGTAATATAAACTGATTATTTATGCAGGCTCTACCTATTTTTAGCAATATGATCTAGCTTATAAATTGTTATCCTTTAACAAAAATAGTTTTGTCTGAAACCATGCGAACTGCATGATGCCTATCCGGACTTTTGATTGAAGTCAGACATAGATTATAAACCTTATTCATGAATCATAACACTGCTTTTAAATTATTTTTGTATAACCTTATTCTTTCTTGACAGTTCAGACGCTAGCCATTCGTTCAAAAGCATTTAAAAAACGGTAATAAGGATGGATGTGTACTCACATATTGGAGAATGTGTTTATATTCTGTATTGGACGTTGGGTTAAAGAGTATCTTTTTTCCCTGTGTGATACTGCCATCTATTGGCATTTTTCTAAACTTCCTAGCAATTTGAGAGCAGAGCATACTATATTGTCAATGGGGAGAGACCATTGCATCATATATCTTATATATATATATATATATATATATATATATATATATATATATATATATATATATATATATATATATATATATATATATATATATATATATATATGTACACACATATACATATATATATATATATATATATATATATATATATATATATATATATATATATATATATATATATATATATATATATATATATATATATATATATATATATATATATATAAACTTTCAGGGAAAGGGAGAACAAAGAAATGATTGACAAAGTGTATGTATATTCATAAGTATATTTTCATGACATTCTTATGATTTATCATTGCTTCTCTCCTCTCTTACTTCTCTCTTCATATGAATTTATTTTTTAACTCTTCATACAGGCAACTGTTCATGATAAGCATATTTAGATAAATGCTCATGTAGACATGGAATTGTGCCCAAAAGGTGAATCTTTAGAACAGTCATTCTGGACGAACATACATGTAAAGAAAGTGTGTTCAGTTTGTGTTTGTGTAAATTAGACACTTTTTATAATCATCGAATTATCGCTTTATTGTATTCCCTTTTTTTGGAAAAAATAAGTCCCTATTAAGGGATTCAATTTCATACTTTTAAGGAAATTCATATATGTATCATTTTGACAAATTGCACAATATGAAAATAGAATCTCGCCAAAAGCGTTTTCCTCAAAAAAGAATATGTACTTTTACAAGAAAAAATGTACGATGACATGATATTTCTGCCCAAACGTTTGTATCTACCTAAGTGAGCAGGTAACTATTTTTCAATTTTACGGAATACCATGTTCGTCATCAGTCATGCTCCAGGTCTGTTTAGCAGTACCTTACCATTCACCTAGTCAGAGTTAGCAAAAGAGTCCATGGACCCGTATTCCAAACAACATGGAACATGGAACACTTATCTTCTATGAAATGCCTAAGCTTTAAACAGCTGACATCACACAAAAGTCCAGTTATAGAATTGTATCAGTTTCTCCATATGTTATTGAAACATTTCTGCTTTAGTTGTTACGTATATGTTTTGTTTGATGTTTAACGAAATTTAAGAATTAAATTTAAGAAAATACAGCTGATGTCGATCTTTAGAAATGATAGCTATTCCAAAAACATGGCCATGGCTGTGACCAGAATGGTTGTCACACCCAAGGAGACTGAAGCTGCAGCAGCATTGGGGTATTTTTCCTCGCCACATTTCTCAATCCAATCAATCTTCTTCCCTGCATTCTTCTTTTTCAGCCAGTCCGTCAGGGGTTGGAAGTAGTTCATTATTGCACTGGCGTCCATTTTCCTTTGCCCTGTGATGGCCTCCATGGCCTCAGGCCAGGGTTGGGAGGAGCCCATCTTCAGCATATCTCTGTAGATAACCAAACAATAGACATTTAATCCTTAAAAGTTCTTTAGAAATAGTCGTCTGTATGTTTAATACTTTTTGCAATAACTTTATAATTGAAAATAATTTTACAAAATATTTGAAGGAGAGCTGTTGGTAGTGTTACAATCAATATAACTCCTTCATATATTTTCTGAAATATGCTTTCGTTATAAAGATTACTAATACGAAATAATGATTTTCTCCCCAGATATCCTGATGGTGAGGTAGCTCATGAGGTATACTTGCCATATGATCAGGCTTAATGTCGTATACCTCATTCCAATCTTGTATTAATGTGATGTTTATTATGAAGAATATGAGAAACAAGTGATTAAAAGATGTGATGTAATTTGATTAGAAACTAAATAGGTATTACAAGGAATATATGATGTGCTTACCCTAATAGCTTTCCTGCCTCCTTAGATCTGTATATATCACATCTGTGTAGTGGACCAGTTTGGTTAGCCGCCTTACACAAAGCCTCGTGGAACTGGAACTGGATGATAAAACTCACAAAATACCTGGAAAAAGAGAAAACGATAAGGTGATGAGCTCCTTATTTAAGCCATTATGCGAAAAAAAATGCGTTTTGAAATATGTTACCACGAAAACCCAGGAAGTCGAGTTTAAAGGTGGAATATGCAAAATAAAGGTTCTTCTTAACGAATTGACCACGTTTACTAACCATGTTATAAGTGGTCCCTGTCGTCAAGTTATGATCTCAAAAGTCTATTGCATGCTTTATGTTGATAAAACGTAAGATCGGTCACAACCCATAGGCGATCACTTTCACATTTGAAATGATAATCGTAATTATGTTTTTAATTATGATGGAGATAATGATAATAACAATAATGATAATAATAATAATAGTAATAATGATAATGATAATAATAATAATAATTATAATAGTATTGATTATGATAATTAGAAAAAATTAATTAGAAAAAAAAAAAAATAATAATAATGATGATGACAATGATACAAGATTAAGGAGAAAAGAGGAGAACAAGAGCAAGAAAAAGACGGTGACGGAGGGGAATGAGATGAAGAAAAAAATCAAGGGAATGACTATTGCCTACCTGATGTAAGGTGTATTTCCAGGAATGTGATACTTGGCTCCAGGGTCGAAATCGTCCTCTGATCGTTTAACAGGAGGAGAGACACCTTGATATTTACATCTGAAAAGGATTGACACAGATCACTTTGCAGAGATCATCAAAATGGTACTTCATACATGAAAGACATGAATATGCCCAAACATCAACGCGCCACATTTAGAACAGACGGCAATTGCTAGTTAAGATTCAGTTGTTTGTATTATCTAGGTGTTATTTCTAAGAGGTTTGAATCATCTGCACCTTTGCATATTGAATACATCAGAAATTCGTAAGAGTGGTGGTAATATACACAAGCAAAATCTCATAGAATACTAGTATGTACATGTACATTGATAGCAGGATTAGTGTTATTTACAGGACGATATAGTTTGTACGAAAGACACTTCTATCAAAGTATCGACCAATTCCAAGTATAAGGTAATGCGGAGAGAGAGATGGGTATCATGATATTAAATTTGGCAGAAACTGCATCGTCAAACAATTCATTTACATGAAGGACATCACCATCTATAACATTTAATATGAACATGAATCTTGGGTTGTTCTAGTTTGCATAGAACCCATTGAATCAGCATCCATAATCAGCAGTGTCCATCGGCGTAGATCACATATACATATACTACTTACACAGTGCATACATTTAATTCCTGCACCAGTTGACCAGACGTCTGCCAGTGCCTGCCTGTACAAACACCATTGGATAAGAAAATTGATATCAAAAAAATCCAAGCACATACATTGACCCACGTAGCTTGCAAATCAAAGCAACCTTCAACTGTGAGTTCATGCATGCCTCCATGCCCGATAGTCTGGGTGGCAATCGACTGTGCAGTCGTGTAAAATACCCGGGCTGCCCACGGATTTAGTACAGGAATTTAATACCGCCACTGTTCCTTTAAGTAAACGTTGCTATACTTTCCCCTCTTTTTCGATTCTTACCTCAACTCCCACCATTTTTCGTTGTATTTATTTATTGGGGACGAGCCATCAAATACGCTCCATCGCCATTGGTCAATGAGGTAGCCGAAAGGGAGGAAGGCAATCTTGCTCAGTGCCTGGCTCATCAGGAAGTTCAGGTCAGCCTCTGAAAATAAGGTGTTGAAATTGTTTGTAAAACAAGAAGCCAAAACATGAAAGCGCTATTTAATTTAGCATCTGGAAATAATGTCTAGATATCAAGATAAACAATTGTAGGACTGACGTTTTAATGGACTAATCAAAGGCTTTTGCTCTGAAACCCAAACCAAGATGTAAGCGGAATGATTACTGTTCAAGGTCAGAAAATATGTAAAAACCATCTTGGAAACTTTCAATGACTCTGCGTATTACTCGATATGAGTTCTTCCAGCACCAATAAACTCCTAGGCTTAGTCCCTGAAAACTTGGTGAAGATGTTAAATCATTGCACTATGCCATTACTCGTGTGCTGAATGGTCACTTTCATGTATTGGTGGCTATTATGTATTTATCAGAATGATGAAAGTCCTCAAGGGTGCCCAGGTGTCACCCGATGGACTATTGATCTAAAGATAAAGACGAGAATATACAAGAAAATGGATACAAGTATGCACCTGGTTTTCTACACTGCAGTTCAATGACAAAAACTGACGGGGAAGAAATTCCCTTTTACTTTTAGCGACTAGCACCCAGTTGCAAAGGCATCCTCCACATCGCCGCACATTTTTACAAGGCCATATGTTATTCAAGTGATGGGAAATGAGGGGCCATTTACTTTACTTTGCAAACATTATCCTCTGAATTGCACACTATCTTTTTCTCAATTCAGAGGATTTACTCTGTAATATCTTACCGTCATCATCATCCACTTTGTCCAATAGTCCTATCTTTTCCAGATGTTTAGGTGTGGCTACGGACAATGATAGGACATCACCCACTGCCTCGTGGAAACCTGGCGGCGATACATGGAACTAATACTATTTAGTATTGTTTAAGGATACCATTCAATCAAAACTATTGTACTTATGTTTGAAAATATGCCCTAGCTTTACGGATGTTCTGCAATCTCGACACAGAAGTACATGTACATACACTGAGGAAAGATTAAGACGAATGGCAAAGATTCAGGCGTTAAATTTCCTTATTGAATACAGGAACATCACAATTGCAAAAGTAAAATGCACTTATATACATGTAATATTTGAAAGAGGTATAAAGTATAGTTGGTTACTGACATTATTGCGTTGTGCTGTCTAGATATTAAACGATTATTAAACCTAACCCTACGAGATCTACAAATCTACATTTTCTTTACTAGTAGTTCAAATTCGAGCAAAGCAGCAGCCTTTTGAATTCGATTAATAATCTATCGAAAAGATATAGCATAAGACTAATTAGATTAAGCATAATGCTCAATACTTGAAAGTTTATGAAATAACACTGTTAGACACGATGTATATAGATAGTAAATAGCGCAAATTAAAAACATGTATATCCGTCAAAAGAGTTTGCCTTCAATGTCCATATGATCTCGCACAAATACTAGTAATCATCCATAATAGAGTGTCTGAATTGGACATCAGTACTGCCGTAAAGGCTGTACAGTTTTAAACGAAAAGGATTCGAACCGATCTCATTCTCAGACATATCAAAATACACTATGTATCAATATCCTATGGAAAATGACAAGATAAAAGCAAGGGTAAAATAAGAGTAAAAGGGGGCTAGTACTAGTATAACTTTACAATAAAGGCATGTTGATTTGTGTACTAGTATTTAAGCCCATCTATAACTACAGATCGAATGTTATTGCTTGGCTTATCTAAGGTAGGTTAATATGATTATGATTGTTTTTCATAGAAAAGCGTAGTAACTAGTTAGAAGCGGGGAAATCGGGGAAATCATCTACTGATTACTATACTACGTACGCCAACCACGTGACGATTTCAAGAATGCAACTAGCACTTCAGGTGTAGGTTTGACTAGTGGATGTTAATACATAAATCTGCCCCTGACAGAGTTCGAATTTCGTCCAGAGCATGTGAGAAAGTTACCAGTGACTTGGGGTTAGGCGGTGGTTTTGTCGCAAATGAGAAAAATAATATTTTTTTTAATTCTAGATTTGTGAGAAAGTTAAATTGAAATAAACTGTAATACTTTTTTCCTTTGAAACGCTCCTAGCTGTTTATATACCAAATTTTAAGCAAATTCGTTAGCAACCATGTTTTTGTGAAAGTCATTATGGATGAAATAGCTCGAGGATGTTCTTGTCTGTGTGCAAGCCTATTGAAGGTTTTGAGATATTCTGTCTCTCAGTCCGCACAGTGATGACCTAGACAGTCACAGTTGGTCTGATTATGAGGACATGTAAGAATCTAAAAAATGACTTTATATTCACAAATTAATCACATTAGACACCTTGATTCATCCTCGTGTATTTGGCGATTTTAACAACTTACTATCGAACATTATTCATGATTTCCCTTTTTTATCTCAGAAAAACGGACGATGTCCACACTTCACTCACTTCTAGCACCAGTACTTGATCAGGGAGTGTTACCTAATAGCAACGATGATTTCAGCTTTTTGGTATTACTTAAGTAAAGGGTTAAGCTCACCGATATGTACACATTTATATTGTAACAATTGAAATTCATATTTCCGAGTTCCAAATTTCTGGCTTAACTATTTGATCACACTCAAGTTAAGTCAACTCCCTACGATTTCTATCAAATGGCAAGAACAGGCAAATATCAACGATGATTTCAGCTTTTTGGTATTATTTAGGTAAGGGGTTTAGCTCACTGATATGTACACATTTATATTGTAGAATTGGAAATTTTGATTTCCGATTTCAAAGTCTGGGTTAACTATTGGATCTCATTCAAGTTAAGTCAACTTTTTATGTTCTTAACAAGTGGCAAGAACAGGCAAAATCAAGCAAAGCTCGTATACCTGGGTTTGCACCACCTCGGAATTTTACAGGCAAATCTTTGTACTGCAGGAAGTATTCAACATGTCCCATCTCGTGATGAGTTACGATCAGCCACTCCATTGATATCTCAGAGCATTGTTTTATCCTAAAAATAGTGGGACAATACATGTACTGTGATGTACATGTAGGTCATTTCACAATAAACACGTTTTAGCATAGCTCCCTGTGAGGATATAATTCAAGCTTCTATATATCACCAGATATATCTCACCTTTATCTCACGAGTATTCAGCCATGCAGTAGATGTATTTCAAATGAAATACATTATTGGAAATTGGAATATCATCAAGACATGAAGGCGTGCCATGTAATCCCTGTACTATGTAGTGGTATGCTGTGTGAATTGTAGTTATCGTCACTTTTTCTATCAAAGCTAAATCATGCCTACACTAACTACGAATAATTGGAAATGTAAGGGAAGGCTGGGGATGCCAAGCATGAAGGGACATGTATCTTGGTCCGTTTTTTTATTCAGTGATGGAAACAGGGTATGGATGGAGGCTACATATACCAGCATGTTCGCCACCTATCGGTGCTCTATGGAACTAGTAATGTTCAATAACGTTCTTCCTTTTACCTGGATTGGCGCCTCGTCTGAATTTGACGGGCAGGTCTTTGTATTGAAGGTAATACTGGATATGCCCCATCTCGTGGTGAGTTGTAATGAGCCATTTCATGTTAATTTGCGTGCACTGTTTTATCCTAAAATGAGTCCAACATTCAGGTTAATACTGCGTGGTATTCACCATCTGCCTGTTGATGGTCGAGGCCTCTTCCTTCCCAGTTAGCGTGCCAGTTCCGTAAAAAGCAAACCAGGAAAGACAACATACAGAGAAACTAAACTTCATTATTTTCAACATCTAGATATCAACACGGATTCACGGATTCCAGAGCTGCTTTACACCTGTATAGTTCGCCATGGGTTGCTTAACCGTGGTCTAAAGAAAGACCATAATGGTTTCTTTAACTTTGAATAAGTGCATTGTATTTTGGAAATATAAGTATATACTTTCTCACGTGACTGCTGGCGCCATCTATCTTCAGAATTCCGCATCATTTCTTATCATGGCATTGTGAAGTGTGGGGGAAAGAATATGATTTTGAACTAGTATTACTTAAAACCTTGATAACACGAGAACAACGTAACTGGTAGCAATTCGAATGCGTTTCTGCATCAACAATAGTTGTTGTTAGGGGATTGTGTTCATGAAAATGATTTGTGATGCATTATTGGCATATTATCTTATCTAACACATCCATATGTACATTGGTCCCAAAAACTATTTAACTTTTTGATCAATATAGTTTAAACAAGCATGTGTTATCACGGGACCTCTGTGGAAGCATAGGTAGACATATCACAAGATAGGTGTTAGTGTAAAAATTATGCCAGTCTAATATAAAGCCTTATCAATATTAGTTCATGCAGTATATCTGGTACTAAAGCTATTACTATCCTAAATGGGTTTTTTTCTTAAGTTCATTCACTACTAGGCCACATAGTAGACCTGCTACTTAAGCTGTTACTATCACAAATATCGTATTCTTAAGTTCATTCACTATTAGTTATATGAGCGTACATCTACGCCATTCTAGCATGCATTTAACCAGTGTCCTTTTCTATGTGTCTACCTGGGTTGGCTCCCCTCCGAAATGACACAGGGAGGTGCTTGTATTGTAGGTAATACTGAATGTGTCCCATTTCATGATGAGTCGTCTCAAGCCAATCGTTATTGATCTCTGTACATTGTTTAATCCTAATTTGCGATTAAAATCAAAGCAATGAATAAATTATTGGCACGCTTAAATGTGTTCATTTTACTTTGGCGTTTATCAAATAATTACTTTTAGGTACTGAAACTGTATACTAGTATCTATTTATGTGTGGGATGAAATATCTATATTTGTTGTTTATGTATCAGTACGGTGTTTGTTTTTCGTAGGTGGTGAGATTAAACCCATTTCATGGTTTCAAAAACAAAAAAGGGAAAATGAATTAAAATGTTTAACCAAGTGCAATTATTGAAATTCCATTTGAACCTTTTTAACAACCGTATATTATATGGAACATGTGGGTGTTTATGTTTTTGCGAATTTGCGAAATATGATTGCAACAGTAACTTTAGATAGTTTACATAAACATATATATATATATGATACATAGACTAAACTTTTACATACAGCAACATTGTTTTGGCGTGTCCAATGGAATTTTCAACATTTTCTTTCTTTCGGTAATAGGTAATTTGTTTATTTTTAAATATTAAACATACTGCCGTTTTAATCATTTAACTCACCTGAAATCTTTCTGGTTGTAGAAGTCCCATGCTGAGGCATGGCAAACCACGTCCCTGTCTTTAGGTTTTTCTATCATCGAGTAGTTCCAGAAGCGCTCCGGCATCTCTATTAGTCCCAGCGACGTGAAGAACTCCTCCGAAACCTCAAACATCTTTTCAGCTGTGTACCCCTGCAATTCAAAACGAAGGCATGCAATGGCACTTAGAGTGGGAGTGGCTTGTTTTGTCTTGCGTCACTTTGTGTGCCATTGCACGAGCAACCGTGACGTAAAACGGATGTGCCAACATATACTGGGTGAATCTATGGGTTGCAGAGCCGACTACCTGTTGGCCATACTAGTCTGCATGAACGTACGAGAGTAGCATTCCCGGGAGCGATTTATAAGATATAGCGTGGCTATGTGGTGGGTAAGGTGACTAGTTTATTTGTGTTACTATATGAACAGTGAGGATTGTTCATATGATGACTTGCACGATAGCATTACAATTACCAATCATTTATGAAATGTTATGCAGTTATGTTAAATTGTATTAATGTATGCGCACATGGATAGGCGTTCATGTATCTACGGCTTTGACCACTGTGATGTAGATGATTTAACAAAAAATGTTTGCAGAAATTTAACCAAATGCATTGCAAATCATTCCAGAACTGCTATTTCATTTTATGTATAAAGTGATCTCCATGTGTCCTATGACGACAATGTTTTATCTGTTTTCATGGGATAACAAAGTATAGTTTATTTGCTCATAATCATAAATTATGGTGGGGTTAGAAAAAAACACGATTTACCAATTCTTGCATCTTCTTTGTAACATCAATGCTCTTTTTATTAGGATATGGTATCAGCCTAGGGTAGATATTGTTCCAGCTTTGAGCCCACATATTTCCTTTCAAAGAGTGCAAAAGTTAACGATAATAATAATAATAATGATAATAATAATAATAATAATAATAATAAAAATGGTAATAATAACAATGATAATAATAATAACACTAATAATAATAATAATAATAATAATAATAATAATAATAATAATAATAACAATAATAATAGTAATACAATAATAATAATAATAATAATAATAATAATAATAATAATAATGACGATGATAATAATAATAATGATAATAATGATAATAATAATAATAGTGATAATAATAATAATGATAATGAAAACAACAACAACAACCATTATAATGATAATAATAATAATAATAATAATAATAATAATAATAATTATAATAATGATAAAACAAGTAAAACAAAAATAATTGTAAAATAACGTGCAGTCTCCTAATCTTCATCCATATAAAACATTCCAAATATTATCAACAACTACGCATTTAATTGCCATACGATAGTTTCATTGTGATTGATGGGAACATCTTTCTTATAAAAGTAGAAACGTGGAACGATAGGATCTATACATTTCATTTTACGCTGGTGAAATCAGGCTCTTACCTAGGATATGAGCAGGGATGTGCCCAGAGAGGGGAAAGTTGTGGCGCCCGTACTGGTCCATCAGTTTTGCCTTGACGTAGGCGTGAAGGTTCTGGTAGAGGGGCTTTAGCTGTTCATATAGATTCTGGCATTGTTGCTGAAAGTCATCAGTTTCGTATTTAGAACGCCAATAATCTCCGTTGTCTTGATATCCTGAATTCAAAGAGAGACAAGTAAGGATGTATTGAATCATATCATTATAAGGGTACTGGGGATTTCAGAACTTGAAATTTGGAATTTCGTTTAATCATCATGTTTCTACCACATTTAGTTAACAAGGACAAGACAAGTGTCATTAAGATTGGGGCATTAAGGGGCAGGAGTGTATCATGGGAAGGCAAATTTGGCCTAAAATGGACAACAGAGTTTGAGGTGTTAGGTATTAAGTACAATATTGATAGTATGGAAACTATCTCTGACGACAATGTTAGTGCTAAAATTGCTGACATCAAAAAACTTATTGCAATTGGAGTACAAGAACTTTAACACCATATGGTAAAGTGGTTATAATCAAGTCACTCCTTATGTCCAAGATAACACATATACTCCTGTCCCTTCCCACTCCTTCGAATACAGCAATATGCCAGTTGGAGCAATTGTTTTATACCTTTTTGTGGAATAATAAACCTCCTAAATTCAGAAGAGAGATTATGGAGGCAAATACCACTGATGGAGGATTAAAACTCCATAATTTGAAAATTTTTGATGCAGCCCTGAAAATAGGTTGGCTAAAAAGGTATAATAACACAAACTCTAAATGGAGTGTTGTCCCGTATAACTTTGACTTTGATGGTCTATTCAAATATGGTGTAGATTACATAGAAAGACTATTGGAAATAACGTTTAATCCTTTTTGGCTAAATGTATTACACAGTCTGAAATTGCTTTGGAAAGATGACAACATATATATACCAGAGAATTTATTTCTCACTCCTCTATGGTACAATAGTTCTTTCCGTCTACAGATAAAAAAAGGTTGGAAAGACAAAGGAATATATCTAGTTAATGATCTATTGCAAACAGATGGAAAGTTTTTAAGTCAATCTGAATTTGAAGAAAAATTCCATTTAAAAACCAACTTGAATATGGGGCTGTGATAACTAAAATCAACTCCTTCATGCAAACAAGAGAGATTCCTCTCCATATTCACAGCTCACCAAGCAATTGTTTATTAAATGTGATACTGCAAAAAGACTCGAAAGGAGTTTCAACAATATACAAAATGCTTCTGAGTAATAACAACTCAATTATTGAAAATGCGGTTTCTAAATGGAATTCAAAGTTGGGTGACATCATGGTTCTCTATGACTTTAGAAAATGTTTCTCAAAGATAAGCATGTTTGATGACATCTACTTGAGGTATATACAGTTTAGAACTCTACACCGTAGATTCTATACCAACAATTTACTTTTTAAAATGAAAATCAAAGAGTCTCCAAACTGCAACTTCTGTAAAGATCATGAAGACTCTAATGAACATATGTTTCTTGAATGTGAAAATGTTAAAGACTTATGGTTGAAGGTTGAAAACTGGATCTCAGACATAGGACTTGTGAATTATCACCTTAACAATAAGAACATTATCCTAGGTGAACTTTATAAAGCACACTGGATAAATGCAGTAATATTAATAACAAAAAAAGTCATCTTTAACGCCAGAACAAGTATTACTATCCCAACATTTGATAGTATTAAAATCCAGGTGAAAAATCTTTACAAGTATGAGAAATACAAATATACACTCTGTGATAGAGAGGACAAACTTGAGCAAAGATGGGGTATCTTGCTGGACTATTTTGAAGAATAACAAGATACAATATATTTATATAATATGAATGTTTATTCTACTGATGCGATGTTCTTGTCTCATATACATTCCCTTATAGTACTCAAACTTGACTTATTTGTAATATGTAGGATGTCTTTGGCATGGCCGTGATTGCCCGGCACGCAGGAAAATAAACAAAAAAGGCCTGTTCCTTTTTTTAGGCTTACAAAAATAAAATAAAATGTTTCTACCACATTTAGTCAAAAGTCAATTGTTGCGCCTCATAAGTTGTTAGGAGAAAAACTGTGCACCTAGGAATAACCACCGTGTATCTCACAGTCACTGGCAACTTGGCAACTTGACTCTAGTAGAGTTCAAATCCCAGTAGTGGTGAGGTAAGGGAGTAATTACGTACTTTTAAAAATGATATGCAGAAATATTATGAAAACGTCCAATGAAATTGCCTGATAATCTAGTTGTTCGCGAATTTCATTTGGGCACGAAAGGACCAAAATTAAATCACGTTTGAGTACAAGTTGTGCATGGAACTTACCATTTTCTCTTGCAGCTTCGTTACTTAGATCCACAAATTCCTTATACTTGGATTTCATTTTCTTGCCACTTTCGTCTCGCCATCCTTTCCATGCCCAAACTAGCTCATTGTAGTCCGTAGATTTGGCGAGAATATCTGTAAGGTCTGCAACACAATCAAAATGGCGGTGCATCAACTTAGTAACAGGGTGCATGGTTGTGCTCAATTATATGGTACAGACACAATACAGTATGCGATTTGCGTACTTCGCTACGTGAGTGAATTGGTCTGAAGTCAATACGAGCATATATTGATGACGTATTGCACAAACCATCCGTGTAGTTGTTGATGGTATTTTCCTAGCAAAGCATTATTGCTACGCTTAACGTTGTAAACTGAATAAAATAAATGTGTTTAATGTAACTGTTCACATCGCTATATGTCAAGAGAAATACATATTCAAAACTAACAACTTGGGGAAGATTTCAATCATAATGCAAATGTGACAATGGGGCACATAAACTGGGGAAATCCAAGCACATGTAATATAACTAAGAGCGGAGACTGCTAGGTCATTGGTGGGGAAGAGTATTCTACATGGTATATGGTGGCGTCACAGTCATACGACACATAGTCTCAAACAAAGCACATTCATATTCACTTCACTTTCCTATTGGTATAACCAATTTCACTGTCAAAAGTGCAATGTCGTCAATTTCAGTTTTTATTGATGATAATAAGTAAAACCCGCAATCATTTTTTTTTATTTTTTCAAAGCTGTTATTGTTAGAAATAACCCTATTTGTGACCTGGAATTTGGTATCATTTCTTTCCTCGGCTCACGTTTTTTCACACACGGGTTGATGTAATAGATACATTCCGAATCAGAAAGCTCGGCAGTGATTCTAGAAATAATGAACTTTATTGAAAGTTTTTAATTAAATAGTCTTTACAATTTCCGAAAAGGAATTATTTTTCTTGTGGCTGTTTATGTTACTAGTAATTAAAAGGTAATTAAAACATTATGACTGCCTCCTTTTGGTCTTTGTGCGGTTTTAGGCGCGTTCATTTGATGGAATTAGAGAGCCAAGTTATCTTGGCAACAACGATCAGTTGTACTTTGTGGTTGCCCCGAGTAGAAGTTCATCAATCTTGCATCGGAAGGGTCTAGCTTCTAACTAAGGGGAGCAGAGGGTTACTTATCGTGTTTTCCTTTACTTGCGCGGCGCTTACTCGAGTAAGCGCCGATCAAGTAATGGAACGCATACTTAGAGTAGCGAAACTTTGTGTTTCGAGCGGTTTTCATGCAGCACAAGTGGGCTCACCGTGACCGTTACTAGGTATCTTTCTAAACGTGGGTGGCTCAGCGTATTGATAATTTAGCTCGTTACATTGTATCGAGTGAGGCACCTGACTTTGACAATTCAACGGATACAATGTTGCTATACTTTCTTCAATACAATGTTGCATTTCGTGGCCGGACCGAGTTGACTTCAAGTGTTCGTCTTTGGAGTGTTTTTTATACAACGCTTTCTTGTGTGTTGTTGCATGTAAATAAAGTTGTTCGCGGCCCCCCTCTGTTCACACTAATGCGTGACTAATCAGTTGTCATTGGTTAAGGTTCCAGGCATACTTTACAAAAACCACCGCCTGATCCAAAATCATTGGCATTTTTTTTACATACCCACCGAACTTAAAGTAATTTATCAGAACATATTTTTTTCTTTTGCTTTAATATACCCCAGGTTATGGATGTACAAAATGATATTGCCGGTGTAGAGTTAACGATTTCCGTCCCATTTCTGCCGCGATACGTATAATGAGATTATAAACGGCAGAGAAGGAGCAGTTATCGATCGCCCAACATCTGTCGTTTTTTAGGACGTGCTGCCACGCGTGTATGGTGGTAGAAATTGGAACTACTACGGAATTCATTCCGGGGCGCTTGTTCAGCGGACAGGTTCAGCGGATTCGGAAGCCCAGTCACTGGTGTCGAGGCCCCGGGTTTCAGAGGATATTTGGTGGATTTTACTTACCGGTACTTATTTATTTATTTATTTTTATTTTCACTTATTTTTATTTTTATTTATTTATATATATTTTTTTCTTTTGGGGGGGGGGAGGGGGGGTGCACGTGGTGGGATTTTCACCCCCATACTTCGTATCAGTTTATTATTAGTTTCAAAGATGTAAGAAACAGTGGGCCATCGAAGCTCTTTCTGATGCTATGCAATTCAAACAAATCCCTCAATATAAATTAGAGGATCACAAAGAAGATTTAATACCTGGATCTAAGGGTAGGCACTGTTGACCCTCTCTGCACACCTTGGCAGTACTGTATAGTCTTTCCAACTCACTATTTAATGTATTCAACTGCAAAAAATGCTCATCTTCATTAAATTATGATTAAAAAATTCTGTTATATCTGATTATTTCTAAGTTAAAAAGATAGTAACCATTTCATTCGAATATTCAAAACGTTTCACATCTTAGTATCCTCTGTTACCTAAAGTAAATATAACGTGATTCAATAATATATCAGAAATTTAACGTAGGTTTGATGATAACAATAAACGCATTCCTCTATAAAGGTTTCGCCGCACGTACAATATAGCATATATTGGCGTCAAAAAACTTTTGATACTCCATGAAATGCAATGCACCTCTTTTCAATATACTGAACGTACTGATATTAAGGGTATCTTTACTACTATCAAAGTTTAGTAGTGTGAAACATAATGTATGTGCACTTGATTTACATGTTAGTATTACCATTTATCAAGAAACCGTTGCTTAAAGAAGTATGGTTAGTGAAATTAAGCTTTGATTAGATTATGGTAGTGTTATTGTAGCAGTTATATTGTCGCCCATTACCATATTAGTGGGCCACTTGCACACGGTTAGAAATAATTACCTTATCTATATTAATTTTAAGAATGTTATTGTATTTTCTAAATAACGACGTGGATGTTTTGCTTGAATCTTATTAAAGATGCGATGGTGCCTTTTTCCAATAGTACTTCAATATATGGAGCCGATGTGTAGATAGACTTTGAATGGCCAAGAACAGACGTTGGTGCATTTTGCGTCGATATTATTACCTATTTATCAAGTTTAGTCAAAGAGTATTCCATTAGTACAAGCGTGCAGGTTAGTACAGAATTGATTTTTAACATAGGAAATTGATTAAAGGGCAGCTGTTGCTACTCACCATTACAACATCACTACCTACTGACGCCCTCTGACGGTTTTTTTTTCAGTTAAACGGAAGCTGTTCAAATGCAACCCGAGAAAAAAGGTTTTGACATCTTTGTCACTGTGATGGTGATGATGATCATGATGATAAATATAATTGTGTTTTTGATGGTGATGATGATGATGAGGAGGACGACGATAATGACAGATATGCAGACAACTAGCATGATGATGGTGGAGATAAAGATGTTTTATGTTGGTGATGATTATATTGACCACCATAATGACTATCACAAGGACTACTAGCACGATGATGATGATGATGATGATGATACCAAATACGAAGACATCTGTCATGATGATGATGATGATGATGATGATACCATCATCATGATTGCTACATGTACTAGATCTAGTATATTGGCTTCTATGACTACGATGGTGACGAGTATACTCATCAAAGTATACAATAAACCACGTCGATTACCACGTACATCTTAATCCTGAACAAACGCTGCATTTATTAGATAGATGATATGCATGTAAATGTACCTATGTTTACTGGATCTGGATGCAATTGGGGTATCTACTAGATGTGGGGGAGAATGAGAAGTCAGGAGACTGGATATGGGGGCATATGTTTACTGGATCTGGATGTGTTTGGGGTATCTACTGGATGTGGGTGAGAATACAAAGTCAGGGAACTGGATATGGATTCTGGATGCAATTTGGGTATCTACTGGATGTGGGGGAGAATGAGAAGTCAGGAGACTAGATATGAGGGCATATATTTACTGAATCTGGGTGAAAATTGGGGTATCTACCGGATGTGGAGGTATAAACTGGATATTGGGGCATATATTTACTGGATATGGATGTAAATTGAGGTATTTATTGGATTGGATGTGGGGCAGGGTGATAGGTCTAGAATCTGTATATGGGGGCATACATTTACAGGAATTGGATCTAAATTGAGGTTTCTTCTAGACCTATAGAAAAGCATTTAATGGGATGTATAGGAATGTATTTATAACTGGACCAATCTTAGGATATTTACCTGGATCTAAAGGATGGCACCTGGTCTTGTCGGTGTCCCTACAAACTCGCGCAGTACTGTATGTCTTGCTCATGTCAGCCCTAAGCTCATTCAGCTGTGACGTAAATGATGGATACATATATTCAAATCAAAGGTAAGGAAACAATATCATTCATCTACTTTCAATAGTTTGACCAAAATAAATATTTTTTATATATTTTTGTGGCATGAATTTGACCGTATATTATCAGAACAAATAAATAAGGGCTTAAAGCATTACAAGGATACCCAAACGTGTTCTTAATCATTGGGTTAGTATCTAATGTAGAATGTCCTATAAAGTATAGCACAATAAAGTATAGCACATAAATATACAAAGGCAAAAGTAAACGCGAAGAAATTTAACCCTTTGTGTTATTTTTTTTCTCGGGGGGGGGGGGGGGGTGGTTTGGATTCGACTTTTTATAAGGTCTGGCATAAAAATAAAAGACATACTTGTATGCAGCTTGTCTACGAGTAATGAACCCCTCAATATAAAGATGTTTTTCAGATCACTATGCTTGATCCTTAAATAACATATTGGTTATGAAATATCATAATTGACACTGGCACCTCGCAATAATTCTGTAAGGTGATGTAATCGTGTTCACAGAAACAGATTTTCTTCTTTTTATTCGTTCAATTTGAGCCACTATTTTAAAAAGGATTAAGGCGGATTTAGAATATTTACTGCATAGATCAATAAGTAGGTGCTAATTTGAGATACAATTTGGATATCCTTACTATATGCAAACGTCGCTGCTAATGTATGATAAAATAAGTGTTTTACTGAAATACTGTACGTCAGACGGAAAATCGTCATGACACTGTGCATGGTAATAATTTACCAATTTGATGGTTTCTCTGTTCGCTGTTGATTCTACTCTTACCCGCTCCAGTTTAGTTTTATTCTTCAGAGCTGCGCTGCCAATGTCAGAAACTTTCATGAATTCTCTCTTTAGAGCTTCTGTTTTAAAGTTCTTCCAGTCATAGAGGGACGCATTTTGCCCAGCTTCCTTGTCGAATCCAGCCCGCATCACAGACTTCTCAACCTAGAATTAAGCCGCAGAGTTAGTATAAGCTGTAATTGTGCAATTCGATAACCATGGCCTAATGTTATCACCTTCGACGTACGCGTGAGACAATTTAGTGCGCCTGCGTGAGGCATTTAAGTGCGCCTGAGTGAGGCATTAGTGCGCCTGCGTGAGACATTAGTGCGCCTGAGTGAGGCATTAGTGCGCCTGAGTGAGGCATTAGTGCGCCTGCGTGAGGCAAAAGCAACCAGATAAACCTAGCCTTCATCATCATAATCATCATCATTGCATCTAAAAAGCTGTATTCTTCTTAGCTAAGTTCAATTGCAGTAAGTTGAAGATAGTGTGGTGTAATTATATAAATATGCAGTGTCCATTGTATTAAATGAAACTTTAGAAATCGTATGTACCTAGTTGATCAAAAGTTCGTTCCATTGCAAAATTGATATTATTGATGCCAGATTCTTTACGCAGAACAACTGAAAGTTGAACATGTGCATATTTATCACTGTTTTTGGTGTTTGTTTAGCTATCCATGCGTTTTCGCAGCAAAATTTGTTACATTATGTCAAGTAAATTTGTCATTTTTTTTTCGTTTGCACAGCTTGCACAGCTTGCACAGTTTGATAGATGATGAAACTCAGCTGGTTCCTGGTGAAAATAAGACACTCTCTTGTTAGTATGCATAGTTAGTGTAGTGTTTATAGCTTACGTGGGCCACGGTAGATACTTAGAGACGTAATTGTGTATTTAGATGAGACGCATTAACGTTCCTGCTCTGATGGCCACTGACTGCACGCTGTCTCTCACCACTGCCTGGGTTCGAATGTCGGCCTGGGCATGTGGAAAAGTTGCCAGTGACTTGGGGTTAGGCGGTGGTTTTCGCCGGGTACTCCGGTTTTCTCCACTACCTACATCTGGCTTGTCACGAATTTGCCACAATTGGCATAAATGTGACGAAAAACGAAATTCCAAATCCAAAATCCACACAGATACTTAGAGACCTTATTGTCTATTTAGATCAAACACATTGGCGTTTCTGTTTTCTCTGTATTACACGTTCTGCTCTCTGAAAACAATGTTTCGAAACAAATAGGGTGTATTGCACTATGAAAAGGAATATAAGGTGCTGCGCACTATGAAATTGGTTTTCATCCTGATTCGTGGATTTTACATTGTACTTCTTTGTCATACGCATGTATACCAGCTCTCTAATGTAGACATTTGACTGGTCCACTGTACATGACTTCTTTTTTTGATTTTCAGTTTGGTTTGGTTTGGTTAGGTTTCAATAGATTTACAAGGCACTCTACAGCTGAGATCATATCAAGAGTAGATAGAAAGCTGATAACGTGAAGAAATTCACTTCTTTTTATGAATAGTCCGTTTGGGTGATTCAGCAGTAATTACACCATAAACAATCCTTCGCACCACCACATACTTGGATATAAACAGTTTAATTCGCCATCAAAGACTCATCGGCTACTAAATTGAGCATGTGAAGATACAAAGTCGACACCACTCAAAGCAGAAATATATCACCCAATCTATATATTTCTGCTTCAAGATAAAACAAAAAATGGTTTTAGTTTGCAATGCATGCAAGAGGCAGTAAAGCGGTCGAAGGTGAGACAACGGCCAGGTGATCTACCTTACCCGTTTGATTTTTGTTTTGTTATTCAGTGCCGCATCCCCTGCATGGGCACAGCATTTGCTGAATAACCGTTTAATTGTTTCATTCTGAAAACTCTTCCAACCAAACCTGCTTGCGTTGCGGACAGCTGCTGCGTTAAAGTCGGTCACTTTCAGGGAAACTGCATTCTGAAACGGAACACGCACTGGAATATGAATGAAATGCGAGAAATGACATTAACATGTGTTCTGTATGATTTACACGATAGCGAGATTGAATACGAATCGGTTGTTAAATTTCAAAAGTAAAGAATTGCGATAATTCAGCTCTTTTCCTTGGAGTGCCGTCTATTGGCCGTTGAGAACCTGGAAAAAGAAAGAATAAAGTTTTGTTTCTCAAAATAGCAGTAGCTTTTGCACAAGTCAATGTATGAATGAATGAATGAGTGTCTAAAGGCACATCGACACACAAAGGTCATTTAGTGCCATACAATATAACCAAAAGGTGGTCCTTTGTCATTGATGAAGAACAATGACAAAGCTTCATTAAACTAGGTGAAAGAAGAAAAGAAGGAGAGTAATAGCAGAGCTTTCAGATCCAAAGAGGGACCAAAGGAACTTTTATATGCAGGGTATCCATAAGATCTAGACAGATCCACACATCCCTCTTCTTTTGTAAGGCGAGCAGTGTGCCTCTGTGCCTCACCAGCTTAGGGTTCCCCGGGAGGTGCCAACTCCTATTGCACACCAAAAGGTCTGTCCCTTGCGGGGTTTGCACACGTTAATCATTACTATGTGAAATATTATCCTTACTATGACAAATCCCTGTCGGGATTTAATGTCATAAACACCCGGAGTTGTATTTTGGAACATCGCTTATCGTCATTTCTTCTGCCATATTCAGTCTGAAACGTGATTCGATAAACGGGGGAAACAACCGACTTTCCCTAGATTTTAAATCAATGACATACTTTCCAGGTTGCCGAGACCTTATTTTAATCCATACAGTAGTCAAGGAAAGCAAGTTGTCAGTAGCAACGCATTAGACAACTCAGCTACCGAGGCAGGCCTTCGCAGACAGTTGGCATATATGTCGGCTGTTCAAAATGGAATGTTAGATAATAATAATAATAATTGAAATTTATATAGCGCCTTTTCCATTCATAAAATGTTCAAAAGCGCTGCACAGTCATAGTTTGAGTAATAGTCCACAACGCCTCAATGGGCGAGCCTGAAAAGGTGTGTTTTGAGACACTTCTTGAAGGCCTGACACGATGTAGAATCCTTCAGGTGTTGTGGAAGCGCATTCCATAATCTCGGTGCACTAATGGAGAAAGCGCGATCTCCAAATTTGAGTCTAGTCCGAGGCTCGTCCAGAAGGCCCTTTGCTTCTGATCGTAGATGGCGTCTGGGTTTATAAGGCACGAGCAGCTCCTTGATGTACTTAGGTGCAAGTCCGTTTAGCGCCTTGTATACCAGCAGTAGGACCTTAAATTGGATGCGGAATTTGATTGGTAGCCAGTGAAGCTTGATGAGAACAGGTGTGATATGTTCATACTTCCTGGTTCTCGATACTATCCTTGCTGCACTGTTTTGTAGTCGCTGCAGCTTTGCAATCAAATCCTGTTGTATTCCAATTAGGAGAGCATTGCAGTAATCCAAGCGAGACATCACCAGTGACTGCATCACTTTAGATGTGTTGAAATATAAGGCAGTCTTACAGCTGGATGATATCGCGCCTATTAATCAGGATTACGAGCGACTTGGGCTCATAGGGACTCGGAAAGATGACAAGGAAAAGCTTGTTAGGAGACAATCTGGTGAAGAAGAACATTTGCCTGTATAAATTGGTCTAAAATTTTACAATATAGATGACGTGTCATATTCACTCAATGAGTGAATGAGTGCTGAAAAGCACATCGGCACAATATAAAGGCCATTTAGTGCCATAACATACAGGAGAGTGAACCTTTGTCATTGTTGAAGACCAATGACAAAGCATAATAATTCCAGCTAAAGAGGAAAAGGAAAAGAGGGAGAGTACGAGGAGAACCTTTAGATCCAAAAAGGACCAAGGGACCATTTAGATGCATGGTATACACAAACAGATCCACATATCCCCCCTCTTTTATAAGGCGAGCAGGGTGCCACACCAGCTTAGTGTTCCCTGGAGGTGTCAACTTCTACTGCACGCCATTGGGCAAGTCAATTAATTTCTGTCATGATGTCTTTTATCTATACAATTCGAGGGCATTTAAATTTTTTCAGCAGTATATATTACCAGGAGTGCCGTAGGTAACCATTATGAGGATGGATGAGTGAAAACTAGTACCTGACACCACGCGCTGTGAGGGACTTGATAATGATTTATCCTACTATGACCCTAAGACAGTTATGTGCAGGGAAGGAACACCTGCCCCTTAGAATGTCACCATGTAGTCCTCCCTACATTCATACCATACAAAGTCTTCTTTCACAGAAACGTGTAGATAGTAAATGCTTTGTTCACAGTATCTATATCTATTTCTGTTTATATTTGCTTTTATAACCAGCCCAACCCGCAGTGTGTGTACGCAAAAGTTTGATAAAACGATGATTGACAAAAGAAAAGTATTTCACGTGATGCCGAACGTTTCTGTTTGCTTAAAGTTTCTTCTAAACTGGTATCAAAGCACTTAATCTTCGTCATGATTTCCAGATTGACATTGTGATGATTTGTATTCATGAAAGTGCCTGTTAAGAGTACAGTACAAGGTACGTCAGTCAACAGCCTGTCTCGGCGAGAGGACATACGAGCACTCTCAATAGTATACTATCTGCCAGCTGACAAACGTGATTTGGTAGAGCACCTAGACTAGGCTCCTAGTCTCTAAAAGTTGACATCCCCTCCTGTGCTGACCAAGCAGTGTGGTGTAGTACCGGTATACCAGGTATGGTAGAGAGTAAACTAAATTGACCATTATGGCCACCTAGAATATTTGGTGCTTGGTAACAGGAAAAACATAGTAGAAAACATACATATGACAGCCTAGAAATCTAGGCTATAGAGCACCCAGCCTTCATAAGGGACTTAATCCTGACGCTGATAAGATCAAACGGATCATGTGGATGTCATCTTTGTTATCACTCACATTGCGTCTTACTTAACAAGAAAACACTTCACTACCCATCATGTGTTTGTACGGAGAATAAGGTCAGCGCGCAAACAAAGCATATACAAACCATCTTCACTTGTGTTTGTTTGCGTGTTTGAGATTATCTCTTCGGTCTTTACTGCTTGGGTGGGGCTCCCGATAGCTGAACGGTCATATTAGTGCGCACTAGTGACTGTTAGTTTTCTGTGACCACTGCCGAGGATCATATACACACACGCACACACACACACACACACACAAACACACACACACACACACATATATATGTATATATATATATATATATATATATATATATATATATATATAGTATATATATATATATATATGATATAGATATTATATATCTATATATATATAGTATATATAGTATATATAATATATATATTATATATATATTATATATATATAATATTTATATATATATAATATATATATATATATATATATATATATATATATTATATATATATATATATATATATATATATAATTATATATATATATATATATATAACTATATATATATATATATATATATTATATATATATATATATATATATTATACTATATCTATATATATATGGCTAACCTTGCTCTCCTATCTAAACTACTACATGTAGTGTGGTTCTAGGCCAGTGGTTGCATTAAAAATACTTTTCCTATTGAATCGTGTAAGTTGCTTAGCTGTTGCATAGTATTCTGACCCAGTAATTTCCTGAATAATGTAACGTTTCCATATTAACGCTACAAGCAGTGAGTGTTTATGTACAGGATTCGATTGCAATATCACTAAAAATCAGAAGAGATTGAAATCTACTTCCTTTCTCTATTTGATGGAGTAGACAGATACGTGGAGAGATAAGGACTTTAAGTGTGGTGTTTTAGCTACTATGGTAACCGTGCAAAATGAAAGGACCAGTATTCCGTATCACTTCACATACACACATGCACACAAACATACGCACGTACATACATACATACATACATGCATACGTACATACATACATGTATGCATGCATGCATGCATACATACATACATACATAAATACCTTAGCTGAATAAAAGAATGGATATGCAGCGAAAGAGACCAATTACTATAAACGCTATAGTGAAGGGGAATGGACATGCCAGGGGTCTCTGATCTGACATAAGCGTGACGTCACGAGGGGACAAGGACCGATCAGGGCTCTCGTATCGTTTACATTGCAGAAAAACCTGTGCGTCAGCATACGCAGAATACGACTTTTGAGTTATTCGTCGAGGCTAGCTTGTTCAGGTTGACCGGCTGGTTTCATATCCACTTGTTGTTGTTTTTTCATCTAAGATGCATACATACATACATACATACACATACATACATACATACATACATAATATCATACATACATACATACATACATACATACACACATACATACATACATACATGTGCATACATACATACATACATACATACATACATACATACATTCTTTCTTTTGCTTCTTACAAATTAAATTCATAACAAACCAACGCGTTGGCCGGTTCGGCACTCTCAACGTAGAGAGGGGCTTATCTTAAGTAAAACAAACTAATCAACATAACGGTCAAGTTTGTTATCTTTAACAGGGGTTTGACTGACGTTAGCTGTTGAACATGCATGACGAGACTAGGCTATTAAACATGTATTAGCAGCAGTTTGGGATATGGGGGTAGCGATAATAACCACTATGTGTGTGGGATTAATTACTGTCACACTACCCAATTACTTGTTATTAAACACCATGTGGTTATGACTATAAACAGGACCCACATCATAGGTAATAGGAACAGGTATGTTGACGTTTTATAGGGCATGCCCCTCGGTTACTCGTATCAACAGAAACCCACACCTAGCAGGA
>OZ012689.1:38291554-38334054 GCA_963942565.1 Maea johnstoni
ATTTTATATCTTTGATATAGTCAATAAATACTTATACTTATACTTATACTAGCTTTTAATCAACATTTTCGATATACGGACCACACTACCTATCAGACTTGTAGTCTGGCCATAGCTTATAACTTATTAACAACTCTCATCAAACAGAGCAAAGTTATATCATATACTGTACTAACAAAAGGATAAGTGTGTCCATGTTTAACTACTTGATAAGCATTTTGCTAATCAAAAGTAATATCCTATATCATTCTACCTTGTGGGTCTGTAGTTTGTGCATGTGTTCTGCTAGTTTATTACCAGCTTGCCTAAAAAAGAATATCTGATAACGGATTGCCTAAAAGATCAACAGTCTGTCAATATTTCTTTAATACTTTGCCTCAAAAGAAACATTGTACAGCGCACTATCCAGCGGAGAAGTTGTTGTTCATATTTCATTAACCTTTTTAACATTTTTTCGTAAAAGAAATATATCCCTACTCAGCTAATGATCCGGCGTGGCCTATAGTGGTTACGATGCCTGGCTCCCAAGCGTGAGCTCGCAGGTTCGAATCCCCATAATAGCTGGTCGGCCTGGTCACTATATGAATGTGTGGCGTTGTCGAGGACTTCCCATGCTCCTTCTGCAACTGAAAGACCCCTTGGAACTTCATGAAGAGTGAGTAATTTCTTCCCGGTTCCGGGTTTCTATCTCGTCGCGATATGACCTAAGCTTTTGAAAGCGACGTAAAACCCCATTCTTTCCTTCCTTCCTTATTCAGCTGACTGGTCAAAAGGATTTCATTACACCTACATTTCCATTGCATGCTTAGAGATTGTAGATACAGCAATGTGAAAAGCATATTCCTGATTACCCTGCTCATGGACATATCAATTGTGCTATATTGTGATATTATAAGCACCACAATTACCCGACCTGCTTCTTTAAAGTTATACTTGCATAATGGGTCCTCTCTCCTTCTGGCGCTCCAAAATAATCCATGGAGTGTTGGCCTGGTCGCTATGTATAAATGTGCGGCGTTTTTGAGGGCTGTTTGTGATGCGTCAACCGAAAGACCCTCTGGAGCTTTTTACTAAGAGAAGTGAATTTCTTTTCTTCCCGGTTACCAGTTTCTATCTGGGTGCCATATGACCTAACCTGTTGAAAGCGACATAAAACCAATTCCTTCAATATTATCTTCCTTGAAATATGTGCTTCTAGTGGGAAAGCGTCACCTGACCGGCTGGTAGCGTAATACAAGCCCCGAAATGAGACTTTTCTGCTATGACCAAGCTCCTGAGTGACAGAAGAGTACGTGTACCCCCATCTCATTTTAAATTCAATGTTTTATTAGCATCACATAGGGGCTGATCTATTTTCATTTGAAAATAAGTTTTACGACTTTTATAACAATGTAAGTGGCGGAAAAGAAAGGAAAACAGTATTCACATCCTTAAAACCTGCAACTCATATGAACTAAGAAGAGATCTTTTATTTAATTTGAATATTGCAACAGGTGTGCAGTAACAATTTGTTTAAAAAGTATAAAGACAGTCAGTGAGTACATGTGCTTATGTCCATTCTTATAATTGCTTTTACAATTAAAATTAAAGGCTTTACTTCAATTCATTGCATATTTTACCTCATTTCAATAAGAAATCAACAAACTGTATTTCTGCTTCAGAAATGTACTCATAAATAGTCATCTTCTGGTAAAGTTCCCATCAGACATCTTCAATTCCTATTTTACTTTTTTTGCAAATAAGCGTTTAAGTATACAAATCCCCGACATAAATACTAGGTTCAAAAGATGGACATCCAATTGTGTTATCTAAATCGCTAATCATTACTCGATTATCTCTATGGATAATCAAATTCTCCTCCGTGATCAGAATGATCGTGTACATGAATATATTACATTTGTTAAGAAGTCGCAATTTGCATTGGTACTAATTTGCAAGGCTTCGAGATTGCATCGTTTATTCCTTGTATATCTATCTTTATTCATTCTAATTATCTCTGTTTGTATTTTGGATGATAGCACAAATAATAGGGTGGCATCAGGTCACATTTTCTACAACCCTGCTGGCGTATTATCTAAAATGGTGCATAACCCCATTGGAACATAACTAATTATAAGTTATTTTCAAAATTCTGAACATTTCTGATAATGTTCTCCCTTAAGTTAAAGTTTGTCATGACTTTTATGAAATAAAGAGCCATTCCATACTGTCAAATACTTTTTTAAGATCTAGTACTAGTAAATTAGTTAAGCTTAGTTAAGCTTAGTTATCCTCGTAAATCTACAATTGAAAAGGATCTTTCTGGTTTGATGTATTAGTTTGTCTAGGATGGTTTAATGCAATTTGCCAATATTCCTGATGTGAACTTATAAATTGAATTTAGTCATGCGATTGGTCTCCAATGTTTATGTTATTATTGCACGATGTTAGCATGCGATTATGCACCTAAAAAGTCGATCGCATGCGATTTTATTGCCTGTTTTCAGTCGTAGCCGATTCACGAATTGATTCACGATTCTGTAGAATCTCCAATAGGTGCGAGAATTTTGCACAACAGTCATGCAATCATCTCTAGGCCTTGCAACTATTGCACAACAGTCGTGCAACTGAGATCAATAAAAAGTTCTGTGGAATCCCCCTATATACTGCTCGCAGAGTTGCACGATAGTTGCACGCCAATAGCACAACCGTTGTGCAATTGTCGTGTGTTAAACCGCATAATGTAATAAACGTTGCGAAATGTAATACCTACGCATAATGTAATACAAAATCGTTGCGAAATGTAATACCTACGCATAATGTAATAAAAAATCGTTGCAAAATGTAATACCTACGCATAATGTAATAAAGAATCGTTGCGAAATGTAATACCGACGCATAATGTAATAAAAAATTGTTGCAAAATGTAATACCTACGCATAATGTAATAAGAAATGTTCACGAAATGTAATCATGTAGGCTGGGTTCACCCATTTCTAACTGGTCTGGTCAGTGGTCTGCCATGATTGCTATTTTCAAAATCATACCAGCGAAAATTAAAGCTGTAAAAAAAATGGTGAAAACTAAAACTTAATAGGTAGATGACAAATATCTACCAGTTCATTATAACATAAATTCCAATTTAGTTGATTATATGAGAAAAAACAGATTTAAAGGGGAAATAGAGGTTCCATCACGAGTGGATGGAAAGAGGAGGAATGTTGCACGAGTGAGTGATTTTGGCAAGCCTCGTCCCAAGACACAAAATCACTCACGAGTGCAAGATTCCTCCTCTTTCCATCCACGAGTGATAGAACCTGTTTCTCCCACGATAAAAAGGAGAAATTTACACGTTTTACCGTGAAGTTAGCTAGCTAAACTAGGTCAGCCAAAGGTCACCCGCGCACTAGTTCAACAATGGTAATACGCGTTTGTTGTGACGTGCACCGTTTGTTTCCCCAGAAACTGGCGCCAGATCACGTACGTGACGCTTGCTATTGTTGGGTCTACCTTTGACCCAGCAGCAGTGACCCATTGATTGAAATTGAGGGATCTGATTGGACAATTACACCAGTTTGACCTTTAACCCCATTGAAGAACACCCATTGAGGACGACTTATCCTTAACTGTAAAACACACCTCAGAGTGGGAGAAAATGAAATCTCCACCAGAATGACACAAAGAACATAATCGACCCATTGTTAAAAGGTGACCATCTCAGATTTTGACGAAACGTCCCTCATGTGTGCCTTTATGTTTAAGAAGATTGCACGAAAATTTTTAGTTCAAAATTCCAAATGGTTTTTGAAAAAAGTGAGGTTACAGTCATAGGGGGTGTACATGTAGCTCATATTTTCACTCATGAATCTAAATAGTGTGTTGGACCATTTTCAGATGCTCACAGCCTACATTTGCTACTATAACTAACTGGTACCTGGAGGAGAATCACATTATGAATTTTCTTTTTTCATATCCCTTATGGGTACTGAGATAAAGAGGTCCAATATGTGATTTTCGTTCAATTTCTTTATTCATTTTCAGTTTTCAGGCCATCTTTTTCCATGCCATTCACATTTGATGTAATTTTTTACTTGATTTATATTGTCTATTCATAGGGGATTCTAGAAAAGTCAAGTCGTTTTTTCTAAAAAGGTCAAATTTTGACACAGTTGGTGGGCAAAAGTTGGCCGGTATCAAGTTTGTAGCAATTTTGCCTATATTTAAAGCTGAGTTTGTCCATGTAGTGAAATATCTAATAACTTCAGCTTATAATATATTAATCTAACATATATCAGCTACATTTATACCAAGTTATATTTTGTGGTCTCAATTCCTTCACATAAAAAACTACTTTTACTTATGGACTATAGCGACTGTTTCAGGTCTATCGGTCAACTTTCAGGCCTATGTAAAAATACAGTAATAATTTTACACTGGTAGGATTTAACTTATTCAGTACACAGACAATTAAAATATTAATAACGTTAATTGGTTTTGTTGATATATTTAGTGTTTTTCTAGATAAAATGGTCTAAAATCATGTTTTTGTTCTTTTTTGTTAATATTTTTGTATTACTAGTATTCAGGGCGCTTGTTGCATGCACCTCCTAATTCACATAAGGTGACTAGTTCTAATTGATCTATACTATTTACTTGTTATTGCTTTCTAAATAAATTCAAGTTTTTAGAAATAAGTCCAAATTTTGGTACACCTGCTTTCTCGATATTGCCCCTTATCATAACGTACCTATATTGCCCCTGCTTTCATGGTTCAATTTGACCATGTAGTAAAATGCCAACTGCCATCACATTGTAACATTTCCAATTACTGAGATAAGCTGTTAATATGTTTAGGTATCTTTTTGGTTGATTGGTCACTTTGAAGTCATACGTTGTAAAGTATGTAATGCTAATATCACAAAGATGATATATACTACAGTTTTAGTACATCAACTTATAGAGAATCAGATTTTGAAATCAATTTTGTTTTTGCTACTACTTACCAGTATTTAAACAAAATGAACCAAAATTGTTTTTTTTTGTCACTTCTATACAATGTTAAAGGAAATGCATACATGATGCAAATTTATTATTTCATTTTTAATGTCTGTTTAGAGGATTTTAGTAATACGATTCTTACGATAATAAACTTTGTTCTGCAGTCTCAATTCCTTCATATGAAAAACCTACTTTAGCTTCTACTCATAGACTGTAGTGACCGTGTCAGGTGTATCGGTCAACTTTGTGGTCTCCTTATAAACATAGTCATAAAGGCACAGCTGTAGTATTTGACAATCAAAAAATCATATTATGGATTAATTTTGTTCATACATTAAGGCGTTTTAGAGATAAACTACAATTGGTTTTTTGTTAATTTATTTATTGTTTTTTATTTTTAATTTTAGGCCACTTTTTGTACTTTGTCATCCATATTAGGTGACTTGTTCTACTTGAGTTGTACTGTCTATTTGTAGTCTACTGCCAGAAAAATTAACATTGGCCCAGATCAAAATTTGCCCTGTTTGATTTGACTATGCAGAGAAAACAATGACTGCCCTCACCTTTGGATACATGAAAAGTTAATATAGGCTATTAATACACCCAGTTTGCTTCAATAGTTTTCATTCCTTCACCATTAAATTACACTTATGTTTTTCTTTCGACAAATATGGCTAAAATTGGTCCATTGGTCAATTTGAAACATGAGTCTTATCACTAAAAGCTCCTCTAATCAGACATAATAAATAAAATAATTAATTTGCATAATGAAATATGCATTTCAATTCATTTTGTCTGAATAACTAGTAGCAAAATTGTTTCAAAATCTGATTATTGATATACAAACATTATATAGAATATTATCTTTGTACTATTAAAAGTACATTCAATGGATGACTTTAAAGTGACAAATCAACCAAAAAGAGCCACAGTTGTTTAAAAAACACAAAATTCAGACTGAATGAACAAGAACCATAAACGAAATCTAGACATATTAACAGCCTATATCAGTACATTTCATTCATTAAAATGTGATGGCAGTGGGCATTTCACTACATGGTCAAATCAAACCATGAAATCAGGGGCAATTTAGGTACGTTTTGATCAGGGACTTTATTTGGAAAACAGGTGCACCAAAATTTTGACTGATTTTCAAGTACTTGAATTTCCTTGGAAAGTAATTACAATTAAACAGTATAAATTAAGTAAAACTACTCGCCTAATGTGAATTCGGAAGTACAAGTGCCCTAAATACATGTAATACAAAAGCATTAACAAAAATGAACAATTTTACCTCAAAAAGATTGACAAAATCAATCAACAATACAATTTGCTAATTGTCTGTGTACTGAATATGTTAAATCCTAATAATGTAGAATAATTACTAGATTAATACACAGGCCATACAATTGACCGATAGATCTGAAACAGTCGCTATAGTCCATTAGTAAATGTAGTTTTTTATGTGAAGTAATTGACACCACAAAACAAAATTTGGTATAGATATAGCTGATATATGTCAGATTATCATATCATAAACTGAAGGTCACTTCATGGTCAAACTCGGCTATTAAGTTAGGCCTGGTTACTACAAATTTGATACGCCAACTTTTGCCTACCAACTGTGTCAAAATTTGACCTTTTTAAAAAAACATCTTAACTTTTCTAGAATCCCCTATGAATAGACAATATAAATCAAGTAAAACATTTCATCAAATATGAATGGCTTGGAAGTAAAAATGGCCTGAAAACTGAGAAAAATAAAAAAAATTGACCGAAAATCACATTTTGGACCTCTTTATCTCAGTACCCATAAGGGATATGAAAAAAGAAAATTCATAATGTGATTCTCCTCCAGGTATCAGTTAGTTATAGTAGCAAATGTAGGCTGTGAGCATCTGAAAATGGTCCAAACACACTATTTAGATTCATGAGTGAAAATATGAGCTACATGTACACCCCCCATGCCTTTAACCTCACTTTTCTCAAAAACCATTTGGAATTTTGAACTGAATTTTTTCGTGCAATCTTCCTAAACATAAAGGCACACAAGAGGGATGTTTCGTCAAAATCTGAGATGGTCACCTGGCGACTTTTTTGAAAATTGCGTCACTTGAGCCAGAATGACCCTATAGCAAGTCAAAATATTTTTGTTATCAAAAATTAACGCCCAAAATCATTTTTTAGTCTTTGCCTGGTGTGCTGTTTTAATCCATGGTGGCCTTTTAACAATGGGTCGATTATGTTCTTTGTGTCATTCTGGTGAAAATTTCATTTTCCCCTTTAAATCTGTTTTTTCTCATGTAATCAACTAAATTGGAATTTGTGTTATAACGAACTGGTAATATTTGTCATCTACCCATTAAGTTTTAGTTTTCACCATTTTCTTGTTACAGTCTTAATTTTCGCTGGTATGATTTTGAAAATAGCAATCATGGCAGACCACTGACCAGACCAGTTAGAAATGGGCGAACCCAGCCTACATGATAACATTTCGTGAACATTTCTTATTACATTATGCGTAGGTATTACATTTCACAACGATTTTTTATTACATTATGTGTACCTTGTGCTATTACATTTCGTGAAAATTTCGTATTACATTATGCGTAGGTATTACATTTCGCAACAATTTTTTATTACATTATGCGTAGGTATTACATTTCGCAACGATTTTGTATTACATTATGCGTAGGTATTACATTTCGCAACGGTTTTTTATTACATTATGCGTAGGTATTACATTTCGCAACGATTTTGTATTACAATATGCGTAGGTATTACATTTCGCAACGTTTATTACATTATGCGGTTTAACAGTCGTGCAATAGGTGCACTACAATCACTTTCGAGTGAGATAACTATCTCATGCTAGCAGTCGTAATTTTGTGTTTGGTGTGACCACTAATAAATTGCATGCAAGTCCTTGCAACTCCATTTTGGGGGAATATCTCTGTGTCGATTTCTTTGTCGTACAATGATTAAGACAAAATTGGTTGCTCTTTGACTTTCCTTTTTTTATTTTCGTACTTTGTTATTTAAATCTCCTCAGTATTTATTTCTAGAGAACGATTCAATTCTAGATTCTCAATATCCTTCAATTGTTTTACTAACTTGTTTTCTCGAGTTTTATTTAAGGAGTTATTATAATTCCTTTTATGTGTACGAACACCTTTTCTAAACATTTTGTATTACAATATGCGTAGGTATTACATTTCGCAACGTTTATTACATTATGCGGTTTAACAGTCGTGCAATAGGTGCACTACAATCACTTTCGAGTGAGATAACTATCTCATGCTAGCAGTCGTAATTTTGTGTTTGGTGTGACCACTAATAAATTGCATGCAAGTCCTTGCAACTCCATTTTGGGGGAATATCTCTGTGTCGATTTCTTTGTCGTACAATGATTAAAACAAAATTGGTTGCTCTTTGACTTTCCTTTTTTATTTTCGTACTTTGTTATTTAAATCTCCTCAGTATTTATTTCTAGAGAACGATTCAATTCTAGATTCTCAATATCCTTCAATTGTTTTACTAACTTGTTTTCTCGAGTTTTATTTAAGGAGTTATTATAATTCCTTTTATGTGTACGAACACCTTTTCTAAACAAATTTTTCCCTATCATAATGTTTGATTCTAACACATATTTATACATATGCCGGGCTATATGCTGAGCGTGAATATGTGCTTAAAATCTTTAATATTACTTACTAAATATTCATCGTTTAGATTTTGAATTCCCTTACCCTTGGAATATTCATTGAGTATTAATTGTAACATAACTTGGCAGTGGTGGGATCTATATTCAGATATCATTTTAGTTCTGGAGAGGATAGGCAATATATATGGTGAGATTATGAAAAAAAATTAACCTTCCAGTATTAAATGGGTTCTTTCAAAACCTAGCGTACTTTCTTTGAGATGCATATATATAACTCCTAATATCATTTAAATAATACTGCATGATGTGTTAACTTATGTAGCTTTAGTAGTATGTCTTCTTTATACTTAGGAGTGTGTAGTTCTTAGTCTAAAACCAAATTTCAGTTCGCAGTAATAATGTGATTAGTTATAATGTGTGCATCTAAAATGTCACAAATATCTGTAAACTATTAAGGAGTTGTTTTCATTCGGAGCTAGGCTACGACTCAAGATGATATGTTGCAAATCCTACTAGATATGCCAGCTGATGGCCTTCCGAAGAGCAAATGTTTAGAGCATGGATAATCGCAGCAACACATATGACTAGAATGTATGATACCAGTGTTAAGCAAAGCATCGGTTAAAAGGTTTAGTCCTTTTCTGTGTGGCTGCTAACTTGGACATGCAACCAAAAGGACTTTATGAGAGTGCTTCTCTTTTGTCTACATTTCTCTTTATTTACTTACTGCTGAGCGCAGCGGTCCTATCTTTTTGCTAGTATCTGTAATAATGTTTTATATGGTTTACCCTAATATCCGTAAGTCATGTTTTTCACCTTGATATGTATAACTATGTATTATATGCGCAGCATAGTCAATAGACATACATACATCAGTGTGATGTTGCAATGCTTTTTTTATTCATTTAGCTGAGCTACTACTAATTGTTTCCTGTAGAAAAGCTATTTTGACGTTAGTTTTCTTTAACTTTGCCATTTCATGAATTCTTTTTCATACATCACTATTGCCTCAACATTAACAGTATTAATATGTAAGTATTTGCCCGCCATTTTTATTATAATCGGTATTCTTGTTATCATATCCCCTTAATGGCAATGCCACACATATTTACTCAATTATTTCAAAGAGACACCCACCTATTCATTTAATAAATTTCCAATATTTTGAACAGAAGATCAATACCCTAAATGTTTTTTAAAAGGGGAAATTAAAATGTGCTGCGAAACATAAATTAAATTTGGTTGCAAAAAATGTTCAAGTTCATGAATATTTCATGACAGGCTACATTGTATTATTCCGACTTTCCAATCATGAAGGCACGTTCTAAAAACCTTGGTAAGGCTGCCTATGTAATTCAATGTAGTGAATAGGTAGTGTTGGCAAGACATAGTATTAAAAAAGAATATGTGATATGCCAATTTCATTTTTACCAACTTGAAGGCAAGTTATAATGTGACAACACCTGTTTAAGAAATGTGTTTCATGGCCTTCTTGAGTCTTTATTTCAGAAAATATTTCTTTCGAAACTTTCACGGGGCTTTATCCTTTCAAACTCAACAGTAAATTGCTTTTGCCCGAAAGATAGGTTTGGTTTATAGGTATGTTTTGTCAGCGAAAACAGTTTTGATCAGACTTAGATCAACTTTGCAAAAGAGACGTTCTACAGGCTTCCTATGCCTTCTTTTCAAAAGCGGGCAGAGAAAATGCATATGGATCCCTGTACTTAATGGAGACTTCTTTTCAATATAGGCATTTTCCTGGATAAAGAATTTAGTTTGATCCCATCTACGAGTTAGAAACAGAGATCAGAGATGACTTTCTATGATTATGATTCAGTAATTTACATGTTGCTATATGTAAGATGTAAGTGTCAAAAACAGAATTGTCCAATGAGTATTTAAAACAAATACCTATGAATAAATGACTGGTTGCTTTAAGGTCCATGTGCACATCCAGGCAATTGAAATGCCATAACTTAATATGATATACGTTTTCACAAATGAATAGATTATATCAAGAATTATGCATTAGCGAGTTCTGAGGGATCTCTTGAACTTAAAACGTCAATCATCAAAATATAAGGTTAAAGTCTAGAGAAACTATAAAAAAGGTTTATCGAAGGTATTCACATCAAGATACCAAGCATATACAAAACCGTCGTAAAACAACCACAGGGTTAGCAGTGCAATATTAGGTTCTTAGAAAGAGGCAGTTTGTCAAATATATATGTAAATATCAAAAGTTGAAATGGCTCTTTACGACGTCTAAATGAAGGTAAAATGTATTTGATTAATCACAATTGCAAAGAATTGAACTTTCTTTGTGCAAAATCTCATCTATGGTAGATGTTCCCAAGACAAAAGCTAAATTTCTAATTTTGAAATAGCTCCAGTATAAACGTATACGACTCTCCTAGAAAATTCACTACGCTTTGATTAACAGGACCGTCCATATTCCCAAAATAACTGTCCCATATAAAACGACTTACTTACAAGTCCAAGTAGTAAATTGCTATCAAAACCTGGCCTCCTTCAAAGACAGGGTTAGGGTACTTTTAGAAACGAAATGATAATTTCGAAGCCCTCCTCACTTGAAAAATGCACCACGATGTTTTGAATGAACGTATAACAAGTATTGTTTTGCCAGGTTTAAATACCTCCCCAGAGACACTATCTGAATTAATATCATGTAAGTATGCATGACTATTTTTAAGAAGTTTGTTTATTTTCCTGCATGTCACCTGCATGCTTTTGTACATAGATATATTGATGAATACATGATATTAATATAAATTGGTAATTGGCTTGGGGTTACATTGTCATTTCATATGTGATTGAATACTTTCCAGCATAAAAGCAATTGGCATAGAGAAAACACAGTAGTTTAGTGCAAGATAGCTCTAAATATGATAATACCTGGTTGATTATTATGTAGCGGGCTTGTGACTGAATAGTATTGTTTCTACTAAGATGGTGTGTACCTGTGATAAGTGACAAGACAATTACTAAACCATTAAAATAAAACTGTACCTGCATTAGACCAGAGAACACTAGATATTGATTGCATCCTACCTTATGATATGCAGTATTTAATGTAAGAATTATGTTCTATGGAGGTGGCGATGGAGGTCCATTTTTGTCGAAGATGGTTTACTTGCGTTTTAATCTTGCTTTGTTCATTTTAGTATAATAAATGTGTTTCATATCATTGATAACTTTTTATTAGTGTGGTTTCTTTGTTATTTCTAAGTCACCTAGCAAGATGCATTGTATTGAGAGATTGTAATTCCTGTAGCCTATTTTTGAGAGCCATTCTGTTTGCAGAGCTTTAAATTCAGGACATATAGAAAGCATATGCTCAATGCTATCATTATCACTATCTTTAAATAATGCCCGAAGTGGAGAGTTTTTGATTCCTATTTTATGCACTATTTCATCTGTAAAGAGTTATCAGTTCTGAACTGTGTGTATTTAAGATATGTGTCATCTTTTGTTCGGTTGTCTAATATAAACGACCTAGATACTTACTGTAAGCCCAAATCATAGAAAGCCTTCTCTGCCTATACTTTCATTTGAGACTTGCAGTTTCTTGCAAAGGTTTGAGACTGCCATTGTGTCAATATTTAACAAATGTTAATAGAACTGTTTTCTGTAATCTCAGTTTATCCTGGAATTCTAGGAATATCCTTCAGTTTTAATACCAGACTGTGGTATTACAGAAAGCAAATGTTGTATAGTTGATGTTTTACCTCAAGAGGAAGAATATTATAAAAGACATCTAATAAATCATCTACGACCATCATGCCTCTATTATGCCACGGTATATTTGTTTGTAATGTTTGTAATAGAAACTGATTATTAATGCAGGCTCTACCTGGTTTCTAGCAATATGATCTAGCTTATAAATTGTTATCCTGTAACAAAAATAGTTTTGTCTGAAACCAATCGAACTGCTTGTTGACTTTAGGTTGAAGTCAGACATAGATTATAAACCTTATTCATGAATCATGACACACTGCTTTTAAAGTATTTTTGTATACCCTTATTCTTTCTTGACAGTTCAGACGCTAGCCATTCATTCAAAAGCATTTGAAAAAACGGTAAGAAGGATGGATGTGTACTCACATATTGGAGAATGTGTTTATGTTCTGTATTGGACTTCGGATTAAAGAGTATCTTTTTCCCCTGTGTGATACTGCCATCTATTGGCATTTTTCTAAACTTCCTAGCAATTTGAGAGCAGAGCATATTATATTGTCAATGGGGAGAGACCGTTGCATCATATAACTTTCAGGGAAAGGGAGAACAAAGAAATGATTGACAAAGTGTATGTATATTCATAAGTATATTTTCATGACATTCTTATGATTTATCATTGCTTCTCTCTTCATATGAATTTATTTTTTAACTCTTCATACAAGCAACTGTTCATGATAAGCATATTTAGATGAATGCTCATGTAGACATGAAATTGTGCCCAAAAGGTGAATCTTTAGAACAGTCATTCTGGACGAACATACATGTAAAGAAAGTGTGTTCAGTTTGTGTTTGTGTAAATTAGACACTTTTTATAATCAACGAATTATCGCTTTATTGTATTCCCATTTCTTTTGAAAAAATAAGTCCCTATGAAGGGAGTACAATTTCATACTTTTAAGGAAATTCATATATGTATCATTTTGACAAATTGCACAATATGAAAAGAGAATCTCGCCAAAAGCGTTTTCCTCAAAAAAAGAATATGTACTTTTACAAGAAAAAATGTACAATGACATGATATTTCTCCCCAAACGTTCTTATCTACCTAAGTGAGCAGGTAACTACCTTTCAATTTTACGGAATATCATGTTCGTCATCAGTCATGCTCCAGGTCTGTTTAGCAGTACCTTAACATTCACCTAGTCAGAGTTAGCAAAATAGTTCATGGATATGTATTCAAAAAAACATGGAACATGGAACACTTATCTTCAATGAAATGCCTAAGCTTAAAACAGCTGACATCACAAAAAAGAGCACTTAAAGAATTTTATCAGTTTCTCCATGTGCTATTGAAACATTCCTGCTTTAATTGTTACGTATATGTTTTGTTTTATTTTAATCGAAATTTCATAATTGATTTAAAAATTATACAGCTGATGTCGATCTTTAGAAATGATAGCTATTCCAAAACATGGCCATGGCTGTGACCAGAATGGTTGTCACACCCAAGGAGACTGAAGCTGCAGCAGCATTGGGGTATTTTTCCTCGCCACATTTCTCAATCCAATCAATCTTCTTCCCTGCATTCTTCTTTTTCAGCCAGTCTGTTAGGGGTTGGAAGTAATTCATTATTGCACTGGCGTCCATTTTCCTTTGCCCTGTGATGGCCTCCATGGTATTTACCCGTCGTTTATATTTTAATCGGTATTCTTGTTATCATCCCCTTCAGGCAATGCCACACATATTCACTAAATTATTTCAAAAAGACACTCGCCTATTCATTTAATATATTTCATATATTTTGAACAGAAGCTCAATACCCTAAGTGTTTTTCAAAAAGGGTGATGAAAGTGTGCTGCAAAATATAAATTAAAATGCGTCGCAAAAATTGTTCAAGTTCATGAATATTTCATGACAGGCTGCACTGTTTTATTCCGACTTTACAATCATGAATAGAAATTCTAAAAATCTTGCTGAGGATTCCTATGTAATTTAAGGTAGTGAATAGGTAGTATTTGCAAGACAGTATTAGAAGAGAACTTTTCCCCGTTGTATGATGTGCCCATTTCAGTTTTACCAACTGGAAGGCAAGTCATAATGTGACAACACCCGTTTAAGGAATGTGTTTCATGGCCTTCTTGAGTGTTCATATCTGAACATATATCTTTCAAAACGCTCACAGGGCTTTATCCTTTTAAGGCGTTTTAGGCGGCGGAGTCACTCTGCTAACGTTGAGTAAATTGGTTGTGCCTACAAAAAGGTTTGGTTTATAGATATATTTTGTCAGCGAAAACAGTTTTGATCAGACTTACTATTCGAAAGCGGGCACAAACAATGGATACGGATGTCTATACTTGATGGAGACCACTTTTCATGATAGGCATTTCCTATATAAGCGATTTGGTTTGATCCCATCCACGAATTAGAAACAGAGATCAAAGATTACTTTCTATGATTATGATTCAGTAATTTATATGTTGCTATATGTATGTTGAAGGTGTCAAAACAAAATTGTCCAATGACTATATAATACAAATGTCCATGAATAAATGAATGATTGCTTCAAGGTCCATGTGTACATCTAGGCAATTGAAGTGCCATAACTTAATATGATATTTAAGGAATGTGTTTCATGGCCTTCTTGAGTGTTCATATCTGAACATATATCTTTCAAAACGTTCACAGGGCTTTATCCTTTTAAGGCGTTTTAGGCGGCGGAGTCACTCTGCTAACGTTGAGTAAATTGGTTGTGCCTACAAAAAGGTTTGGTTTATAGATATATTTTGTCAGCGAAAACAGTTTTGATCAGACTTACTATTCGAAAGCGGGCACAAACAATGGATACGGATGTCTATACTTGATGGAGACCACTTTTCATAATAGGCATTTCCTATATAAGCGATTTGGTTTGATCCCATCCACGAATTAGAAACAGAGATCAAAGATTACTTTCTATGATTATGATTCAGTAATTTATATGTTGCTATATGTATGTTGAAGGTGTCAAAACAAGATTGTCCAATGACTATATGATACAAATGTCCATGAATAAATGAATGATTGCTTCAAGGTCCATGTGTACATCTAGGCAATTGAAATGTCATAACTTAATATGATATAAATGAATTATATCAAGATATGATTCATTTTCTAGCGAGTCCTGAGGGATCTCTTGAAAAGGTTTATAGAAAGTATTCGCAATATCAAACGTATACAAAACAGTCGTAGAACAACCGCAAGGTTCTTTGTTAAATATGTTAATATCAAAAGTTGAAATGACTCTTTACTACCTCTAAAGAAAGATAAAATATATTGGATTACAGTAATCAGAATCGCAAAGAATTGGGTTGTCCTTTCTTTGCTGCAAATGGAGAAGACAATTCTAAACAAAATATAAATTATAATTCATGTGCTTCAAGAAATATATTATCTATGGTAGATGTTTCCATGACAAAAACTAAATTTCTCATTTTGAAATAGCTTCATTAGAGACATCTACGATTCTCCTCACAAAATCACTACGCTTTGATAACAAGACCGTTTATATTGCCAAAATAAGTCGCACATATTGAATAGACTCCCAGAAAATATAAAGCGTGGACACATAAAGTTCTTATCAAACAACTTATTTGGCCGAGTAGTAAATTGCTATTAACCTGGCCTCCTTTTGAAACAGGAATAGGGTCCTTTTAGCAACGAAAAGATAATTCTGGTGAAGAAATCTTATAACAAGTAACGTTGTGCCAGGCATGAGTTTTCTTTAATAGAATTGACATCGCTTTGTATATAGTTGCATCAAGCTTGACGAATGTGAGGACCGATAATCACCAACAAAAGAAGATAACTATTAATAGTATGTTTATATGATTGAAGATCTTTGTTTGAGTTAAAGATATTAAACAAAATATGAGATACTCACCTGAAGAAGTTACATATCAAAGAGGTTTGTACCCTTCCCGAGTCCAATTGGTCACTTTGAAAAAAATATTTGAGGGATACTTTGTGCGAGAGACAGGCTGTTCAGTGATAAACCTCAACAAGCTCTTATTGGCCTTTTTTTAGATTAATGAGAAAAAGTATGATTTTCAGAACCACATCTATTAAGAGGAACATTTCTTGTGAAACATGTACTACTATAGAGCTGGTTCTACGTCTCTACTCCTGCATAACGATGTGGTCATCAACTTAGAGTAGTTTGTCAATGCACATACTGAGCAGCATTTCATAAGGTTTAGTAATACATGTTCTACTAAGATTATTTTACTTTGTAAAATTTATCTTCACAAGAAACGATAAAAAGCTACAACCAATCAACTACTACTGGCCACCACTGAAGTCCCACTTTACTTCGCTTTCCTCGAGCATTCTGTTTTTTTTTGTCTGGAGAAGGCAGAGCAGAAAGAGATTCAGTATTTTGCTGCATGCCGTGAGAAGTGCTGAACCGTTTAGAGCAAGACCTTACCCTCATCCTTCGTACTCACATACACATACACTTCTGATTTTGAAGTTTGGAGAAATATAGATATCTCTCCTATTGGTTTCATTGAATGAAAATGTGATTCCCTCACATGTACCTCAAAGGTCGTCCTCGAGTCATCGCCAGTTGCTCTATAGATTCCATTGTAGCTACCCCATCCTCATCCCCACCAGGACTAAAGATTGAGGTGTGGCCAATGACATATGCGTCAATTTGTCAAGCAGACCGCACTCATCGAGATTCGATCCCCAAACCAAAACAGGCTTCAGGATTGGATGATGATTTGTTTGTATTGGTATAAATATCCTTAATATTTGATAGATCAGTGACATTTTACACTGAAATGGGTATCTAAAGACACGGACTGGCTCGATGTGGCACAACCATGGAACTGTCTATAAATGAATACGTACTTGGATGTATTAAACATCAGCACAGACATGACTTTTATTTTAAATTTTGGATCTCTACGGCATGGTGCATTAATGGAACAGGAATGCAGAGGAAACATAAGTTACTGAAATGTATTTCGTTGAACAAACACTTTATGGATGACCAGGATAATTCTGACCAATCAATTACAATGCGTTTAAATACCTCCCCAGATCCAGTATCTAAATTGATATCTTGTAAGTATTCATAACTATTTCTAAGAAGTTTGTTTATTTCCCTGCATGTTACCCATGACCATCGCTTTTGTACATAAATATATCGATGAATACATGATATTAATATATAAGGCAATTGGCTTGAGGTTACATTGTCATTTTATATCTGTTTGAAGGCTTTCCAGCATAAAGGCAATTGGAATGGACAAAATACAGAGTAGTGCTAGATAGCACTAATTATGATAAAACGTGGTTGATTATTATGTAGCGGGCTTGTGATTGAACAATATTGTTTCTACTAAGATGATATGTACCTGTAATAAATGTCAAGATAATGTCTAAACCACTGAAATAGAACTGTACCTGCATTACAAAATAAACCACACTAGAAACCCATTGAACCATACCTTATAATATGCAGTATTAAATTCAAACATTATTGTCTATGTAAGTGGCGATGGAGATCCATTTTTATCGAAAATGGGTTATTTGCGTTTTAATCTTGCTTTGTATCTTTCAGTATAATAAATGCGTTTCATATCATTGATAGCTTTTTGTTAGTATGGTTTCTTTGTTATTTCTAGGTCACCTAGCAAGATGCATTGTATTCAGAGATTGTAATTCCTGTAGCCTATTTCTGAGAGCCATTCTGTTTGCAGAGCTCCAAATTCAGGACATATAGAAAGCATATTCTCAATGCTATCATCACTATCTTTAAAAAATGCGCGAAGTGGAGAGTTTTTTATTCCTATTTTATGCACTATTTCATTTTGAAAGTGTTATCTGTTAACAGTTCTGAACTGTATGTATTTAACATATGTGTCATATTTTGTCCGATTGTCTAATACAAACGACCTAGATATTTAATGAGAGTCCAAATCATAACAAACCTTCTCTGCCCATTTCATTTGAGACTTGAAGTTTCTTGCAAAGGTTTGAAGCTGCCTTGTTGTCAATATTTAACAAATGTTAATATAACTGTTTCTTGGATATGGTTCTGTAATCTCAGTTTATCCTGGAATTCTAGAAATATCCTTCAGTTTTGATACCAGACTGTGGTATTACAGAAAGTTCATGCAAATGTTGTATAGTTGATGTTTACCTCAAGAAGACGAATAGTATGAAAGACATCTAATAAATCACGTACCTACGACCATCATGCCTCTATTATGCCACGGTATATTTGTTTGTAATGTTTGTAATAGAAACTGATTATTTATGCAGGCTCTACCTATTTTCTAGCAATATGATCTAGCTTATAAATTGTTATCCTTTAACAAAAATAGTTTTGTCTGAAACTATGCGAACTGCTTGATGCCTATCCGGACTTTTGATTGAAGTCAGACATAGATTATAAACCTTATTAATGAATCATGACACACTGCTTTTATAGTATTTCTGTATACCCTTATTCCTTCTTGACAGTGTAGACGCTAGGCATTCATTTACAAGCGTTTAAAAACGGTAAGGATGGATGTGTACTCACATATTGGAGAATGTGTTTATGATGTGTTTAATGTGTGTCTGTATTGGACGTTGGGTTAAAGAATAAATTTTTCCACTGTGTGATACTGCCATCTATTGGCATTTTTCTAAACTCCCTAGCTGTTTGTGAGCAGAGCATATTATATTGTCAATGGGGAGAGACCATTGCATCATATATCTAATAACTATATATATATATATATATATATATATATATATATATATATATATATATATATATATATATATATATATATATATATATATGTATATATATGTACACACATATACATATATATATATATATATATATATATATATATATATATATATATATATATATATATATATATATATATATATATATATATATATATATATATATATATTTATATATATATATAAACTTTCAGGGAAAGGGAGAACAAAGAAATGATTGACAAAGTGTATGTATATTCATAAGTATATTTTCATGACATTCTTATGATTTCTCATTGCTTCTCTCCTCTCTTACTTCTCTTTTCATATGAATTTATTTTTTAACTCTTCATACAGGCAACTGTTCATGATAAGCATATTTAGATAAATGCTCATGTAGACATGGAATTGTGCCCAAAAGGTGAATCTTTAGAACAGTCATTCTGGACGAACATGCATGTAAAGAAAGTGTGTTCAGTTTGTGTTTGTGTAAATTAGACACTTTTTATAATCATCGAAATATCGCTTTATTGTATTCCCATTTTTTTTTGAAAAAATAAGTCCCTATTAAGGGAGTACAATTTCATACTTTTAAGGAAATTCATATATGTATCATTTTGACAAATTGCACAATATGAAAAGAGAATCTCGCCAAAAGCGTTTTCCTCAAAAAAAGAATATGTACTTTTACAAGGAAAAATGTACAATGACATGATATTTCTCCCCAAACGTTCTTATCTACCTGAGTGAGCAGGTAACTACCTTTCAATTTTACGGAATACCATGTTCGTCATCAGTCATGCTCCAGGTCTGTTTAGCAGTACCTTAACATTCACCTAGTCAGAGTTAGCAAAATAGTTCATGGATATGTATTCAAAAAAACATGGAACATAGAACACTTATCTTCTATGAAATGCCTAAGCTTTAAACAGCTGACATCACACAAAAGTCCAGTTATAGAATTTTATCAGCTTCTCCATATGTTATTGAAACATTTCTGCTTTAGTTGTTACGTATATGTTTTGTTTGATGTTTAACGAAATTTAAGAATTAAATTTAAGAAAATACAGCTGATGTCGATCTTTAGAAATGATAGCTATTCCAAAACATGGCCATTGCTGTGACCAGAAAGGTTGTCACACCCAAGGAGACTGAAGCTGCAGCAGCATTGGGGTATTTTTCCTCGCCACATTTCTCAATCCAATCAATCTTCTTCCCTGCATTCTTCATTTTCAGCCAGTCTGTTAGGGGTTGGAAGTAATTCATTATTGCACTGGCGTCCATTTTCCTTTGCCCTGTGATGGCCTCCATGGCCTCAGGCCAGGGTTGAGAGGAGCCCATCTTCAGCATATCTCTGTAGATAACCAAACAATAGACATCATACCATTGAAAGATCGTATAGAAATAGTCGTCTGGATGTTTAATACTTTTTATAATATCTTTGGAATTAAGAATATTTTTTTACAAAATATTTGAAGAAGAGCTGTTTGTAGTGTTATAATCAATATTTCTCCTTCAGATATTTTCTCATTTATGCCTTTTCTAGAAAGATTACTTAAAGGGGAACTAAAGGCTCACATACATATTAGCTTATATGAAAGTAATACACTTCAAGAATAGGATGCTGTCTTCCTTTTTCTCTTAGTGATCCCATGAGGGGAGAATTTTGTGTATTGCCAGCAGCCTCAGCCAGCCCCTGGTAGCAGCCATGTTTTTCAACTGCTATCAGCTGTGACTCAAATGGGTGGCAGCCCACTTCATGTCACCTAGCTCTGAGCAGTGTATCATAGACTGTAGGGCTCTACACACCAACTCTCTTCGAAAGTTGCATAACAACTTGTATGAGTATCAAACAGGTAAATGGTAAAATCATGAGCAGCAATTGGCTGTACAAAAAGATAGGGTAGTAGAATTATATTTCATATATTTCCTGTCACGGTTGTTAAATTCAAACAAAAACAGTGGCTAGCATCACTGAATTCCTGTCCTGAAGCATGTAATTTTATTTTCAGGCCACTTCGCTGATGCGTTTTATACCAGGAATCATAAATGCAGTCAGGATTACTCAACAGGATGGTGCTGTGCCATTCAGTGTTTTTGTTTTCAACCCCTCTGTATCAACTGCTACAAAGCAAGCACAGAGAGACAGCTAACATTTAAGTTTATTAGCATACAATTCTAGGTACCTAAACATGGTCATCATTAATCTGTACAATTGAAAATAGACTTTAGGATTGTGTTGGTTGTCTTACAACTTGGGTTTTGTTTAATATCTAGGTCCCTTTGGCAACAACAAAAGGAAGTAACAACTCCTTAAAGGAAAAGGATAAACAAAGGGTTAATTATATAACCCTGTGGCATTACACATCTAGATCCCAGGACACAGAAGTTAGTCAACGCAGGAAATAGCTATCAGTACTTGGAACATCAATCATTTCCTTTAGTATTTGTCTAGGTTACATGTAAGAAAACCTATTTTGTAGAACAGCTAGCTTCAAGTAAAATCAAATACTGAAAATCTGGATGATTGGTGATGTACAAACTAGTATTGTTTTTATTCAACCCTTCCTTCATAGTCACACAGGTGTCCAATGTATTTGCATATGACAGATGTTGAGCTATGTTCATGAATTTTCAAATAACCTTATGATTTGCTGTCCCCCAAGTTCCCTTTTATAAGTAATCCTGAGTGTAGTTTGTGATTCCTTACATAATACGCGTCAGGGAAGTGGTCTGAACATAGAACTGCATACTTCAAGACAGGTGGATTTACAAGGTTCAGTGACTGCTAGCCACTGTTTTTGTCTGAATTTAACAACAGGAAATATATGAAAAATAACCCTGTCTTTTTGTACAGCCAATTGCTGCTCATGATTTGACCATTTACCTGTTTGATACTCATACAAGTTGTTATGCAACTTTCGAAGAGGGTTGGTGTGTAGAGCCCTACAGTCTATGATACACTGCTCAGAGCTAGGGGACATGAAGTGGGCTGCCACCCATTTGAGTCACAGCTGATAGCAGTTGAAAAACATGGCTGCTACCAGGGGCTGCTAGGGGCTGGCTGAGGCTGCTGGCAATACACAAACTTCTCCCCTCATAGGATCACTAAGAGAAAAAGGAGGACAGCATCCTATTCTTGAAGTGTATTACTTTCATATAAGCTAATATGTATGTGAGCCTTTAGTTCCCCTTTAATACTAAATAAGCATTTGCTCTTCAGACATCCTGATGATCAAGCTGTTCATAAGGCATACTGGCCACATGACCAGGGTTAATTAGGCTGTTTGAGTCTTTAATCAGTGCGGTTCGTATTTTGAAGAAGGTGAAATAAGATTCACGAAACAGGTGATGAATGTAAATGCGATATAATTTGAATAGGTATTACAAGAAATATATGATGCGCTTACCCTAATAGCTTTCCTGCCTCCTTAGATCTGTATATATCACATCTGTGTAGTGGACCAGTTTGGTTAGCCGCCTTACACAGAGCCTCGTGGAACTGGAACTGGATGATAAAACTCACAAAATACCTGGAAAAAGAGAAAACGATAAGGTGATGAGCTCCTTATTTAAGCCATTATGCGAAAAAAAATGCGTTTTGAAATATGTTACCACGAAAACCCAGGAAGTCGAGTTTAAAGGTGGAATATGCAAAATAAAGGTTCTTCTTAACGAATTGCCCACGTTTACTAACCATGTTATAAGTGGTCCCTGTCGTCAAGTTATTATCTCAAAAGTCTATTGCATGCTTTATGTTGATAAAACGTAAGATCGGTCAAATTCACAACCCATAGGCGATCACTTTCACATTTGAAATGATAATCGCAATTATGTTTTTAATGATGATGGAGATAATGATAATAACAATAATGATAATAATAATAATAGTAATGATTATGATAATTAGAAAAAAATAATTAGAAAAAAAAAAAAATAATAATAATAATAATGATGATGACAATGATACAAAATTAAGGAGAAAAGAGGAGAACAAGAGCAAGAAAAAGACGGAGACGGAGGGGAATGAGATGAAGAAAAAAATCATGGGAATGACTATTGCCTACCTGATGTAAGGTGTATTTCCAGGAATGTGATACTTGGCTCCAGGGTCGAAATCGTCCTCTGATCGTTTAACAGGAGGAGAGACACCTTGATATTTACATCTGAAAAGGATTGACACAGATCACTTTGCAGAGATCATCAAAATGGTACTTCATACATGAAAGACATGAATATGCCCAAACATCAACGCGCCACATTTAGAACAGACGGCAATTGCTAGTTAAGATCCAGTTGTTTGTATTATCTAGGTGTTATTTTTAAAAAGTTTGAATCATCTGCACCTTTGCATATTGAATACATCAGAAATTCGTAAAAGTGGTGGTAATATATACAAGCAAAATCTCATAGAATACTAGTATGTACATGTACATTGATAGCAGGATTAGTGTTATTTACAGGACGATATAGTTTGTACGAAAGACACTTCTATTAAAGTATCGACCAATTCCAAGTATAAGGTAATGCGGAGAGAGAGGTGGGTATCATGATATTAAATTTGGCAGAAACTGCATTGTCAAACAATTCATTTACATGAAGGACATCACCATCTATAACATTTGATATGAACATGAATCTTGGGTTGTTCTAGTTTGCATAGAACCCATTGAATCAGCATCCATAATCAGCAGTGTCCATCGGCGTAGATCACATATACATATACTACTTACACAGTGCATACATTTAATTCCTGCACCAGTTGACCAGACGTCTGCCAGTGCCTGCCTGTACAAACACCATTGGATAAGAAAATTGATATCAAAAAAATCCAAGCACATACATTGACCCACGTAGCTTGCAAATCAAAGCAACCTTCAACTGTGAGTTCATGCATGCCTCCACGCCCGATAGTCTGGGTGGCAATCGACTGTGCAGTCGTGTAAAATACCCGGGCTGCCCACGGATTTAGTACAGGAATTTAATACCGCCACTGTTCCTTTAAGTAAACGTTGCTATACTTTCCCCTCTTTTTCGATTCTTACCTCAACTCCCACCATTTTTCGTTGTATTTATTTATTGGGGACGAGCCATCAAATACGCTCCATCGCCATTGGTCAATGAGGTATCCGAAAGGGAGGAAGGCAATCTTGCTCAATGCCTGGCTCATCAAGAAGTTCAGATCAGCCTCTGAATATAAGGTGTTGAAATTGTTTGTAAAACAAGAAGCCAAAACACAAAAGCGCTATTTAATTTAGCATCTGGAAATAATGTCTAGATATCAAGATAAACAATTGTTGGACTGACGTTTTAATGGACTAATCAAAAGCTTTTGCTCTGAAACCTAAACCAAGATGTAAGCGGAATGATTACTGTTCAAGGTCAGAAAATATTAAAAACCATCTTGGAAACTTTCAATGATTTTGCGTATTACTCGATAGAGTTCTACCAGCACCAATGAACTCCTAGGCTTAGTCCCTGAAAACTTGGTGAAGATGTTAAATCATTGCACTATGTCATTACACGTGTGCTGAATGATCATTTTCATGTGTTGGTGGCCATTATGTATTTATCAGAATGATGAAAGTCCTCAAGGGTGCCAAGGTGTCACCCGATGGACTATTGATCTAAAGATAAAAACGAGAAAATACAAGAAAATGGATACAAGTATGCACCTGGTTTTCTACACTGCAGTTCAATGACGAAAACTGACGGGAAAGAAATTCCCTTTTACTGTTAGCGAATAGCACCCAGTTGCAAAGGCATCCTTCACATCGCCGCACATTTTTACCAGGTCATATGTTATTCAAGTGATGGGAAATGAGGGGCCATTTACTTTACTTTGCAAATATTATCCTCTGAATTGCACACTATCTTTTTCTCAATTCAGAGGATTTACTCTGTAATATCTTACCGTCATCATCATCCACTTTGTCCAATAGTCCTATCTTTTCCAGATGTTTAGGTGTGGCTACGGACAATGATAGGACATCACCCACTGCCTCATGGAAACCTGGCGGCGATACATTGAACTAATACTATTCAGTACTGTTTAAGGATACCATTCAATCAAAACCTTTGTACTAATGTTTGAAAATATGCCCTAGCTTTACGGATGTTCTGCAATCTCGACACAGAAGTACATGTACATATACTGAGGAAAGGTTAAGACGAATGGCAAAGATTCAGGCGTAAATTTTCCTTATTGAATACAGAAACATCACAATTGCAAAAGTAAAATGCACTTATATACATGAAATATTTGAAAGAGGTATAAAGTATAGTTGGTTACTGACATTATTACGTTGTGCTGTCTAGATATTAAACGATTATTAAACCTAACCCTACGAGATCTACAAATCTACATTTTCTTCAGTTCAAATTCGAGCATAGTAGCAGCCTTTTGAATTCGATTAATAATCTATCGAAAAGATATAGCATAAGACTAATTAGATTAAGCATAATGCTCAATACTTGAAAGTTTATGAAATAACACTGTTAGACATGATGTATATGGATAGTAAATAGCGCAAATTAAAAACATGTATATCCGTCAAAAGAGTTTGCCTTCAATGTCCATATGATCTCGCACAAATACTAGTAATCATCCATAATCGAGTGGCTGAATTGGACATCAGTACTGCCGTAAAGGCTGCACAATTTTAAACAAAAAGGATTCGAACCGATCTCATTCTCAGACATATCAAAATACACTATGTATCAATATTCTATGGAAAATGACAAGATAAAAGCAAGGGTCAAATAGGAGTAAAAGGGGGCTAGTACTAGTATAACTTTACAATAAAAGCATGTTGATTTGTGTACTAGTATTTAAGCCCGTCTATAACTACAGATCGAACGTTATTGCTTGCCTTATCTAAGGTAGGTTAATATGATTATGATTGTTTTTCATAGAAAAGCGTAGTAACTAGTTAGAAGCGGGGAAATCGGGGAAATCATCTACTGATTACTATACTACGTACGCCAACCACGTGACGATTTCAAGAATGCAACTAGCACTTCAGGTGCAGGTTTGACTAGTGGATGTTAATACATAAATCTGCCCCTGACAGAGTTCGAATTTCGTCCAGAGCATGTGAGAAAGTTACCAGTGACTTGGGGTTAGGTGGTGGTTTTGTCGCAAATGAGAAAAATAAATTTTTTTTTAATTCTAGATTTGTGAGAAAGTTAAATTGAAATAAACTGTAATACTTTTTTCCTTTGAAACGCTCCTAGCTATTTATATACCAAATTGTAAGCAAATTCGTTAGCAACCATGTTTTTGTGAAAGTCATTATGGATGAAATAGCTCGAGGATGTTCTTGTCTGTGTGCAAGCCTATTGAAGGTTTTGAGATATTCTGTCTCTCAGTCCGCACAGTGATGACCTAGACAGTCACAGTTGGTCTGATTATGAGGACATGGGTGTAGGCTTCTTGACATGTAAGAATCTAAAAGATGACTTTATATTCACAAATTAATCACATTAGACACCTTGATTCATCCTCGTGTACTTGGCGATTTTAACAACTTACTATCGAACATTATTCATGATTTCCCTTTTTTTATCTCAGAAAAACGGACGATGTCCACACTTCACTCACTTCTAGCACCAGTACTTGATCAGGGAGTGTCACCTAATAGCAACGATGATTTCAGAGTTTTGGTATTACTTAAGTAAAGGGTTTAGCTCACCGATATGTACACATTTATATTGTAACAATTGAAATTCATATTTCCGAGTTCCAAATTTCTGGCTTAACTATTTGATCACACTCAAGTTAAGTCAACTCCCTAGGATTTCTATCAAATGGCAAGAACAGTCAAATATCAACGATGATTTCAGCTTTTTGGTATTATTTAGGTAAGGGGTTTAGCTCATTGATATGTACACATTTATATTGTAGAATTGGAAATTTTGATTTCCGATTTCAAAGTCTGAGTTAACTATTGGATCTCATTCAAATTAAGTCAACTTTTTATGTTCTTAACAAGTGGCAAGAACAGGCAAATATCAAGCAAAGCTCTTATACCTGGGTTTGCACCACCTCGGAATTTTACAGGTAACTCTTTGTACTGCAGGAAGTATTCAACATGTCCCATCTCGTGATGAGTTACGATCAGCCACTCCATTGATATCTCAGAGCATTGTTTTATCCTAAAAAAAGTGTGACAATACTTGTACATGTATGTCATTTCACTATAAACTCGTTTTAGCATAGTTCCCTGTGAGGATTTAATTCAAACTTCTATATCTCGCCAGATACATTCCACCTATATCTTACGAGTTTTCAGACAGGCAGTAGATGTATTTCAAATGAAATACATTATTTGAAATTGGAATATCATCAAGACATGAAGGCGCGTCATGTAATCCCTGTCCTGTACTATGTAGTGGTATGCTGTGTGAATTGTAATTATCGTCACTTTTTCTATCAAAGCTAAATCATGCCTACACTAACTACGAATGATTGGAAATGTAAGTGAAGGCTGGGGACGCCAAGCATTCGGGGGCATGTATTTTGGTGCGGTTTTTATTCAGTGATGGAAACAGGGTATGGATGGAGGTTACATCTACCAGCATGTTCGCCACCTATCGGTGCTCTATGGAACTAGTAATGTCCATTGACGTTCTTCCTTTTACCTGGATTGGCGCCTCGTCTGAATTTGACGGGCAGGTCTTTGTATTGAAGGTAATACTGGATATGCCCCATCTCGTGGTGAGTTGTAATGAGCCATTTCATGTTAATTTGCGTGCACTGTTTTATCCTAAAATGAGTCCAACATTCAGGTTAATACTGCGTGGTAATACCCTCTGCCTATTGATGGTCGAGGCCTATTCCTTCCCAGTAAACATGCCAGTTCCGTAAAAAGCAAACCAGCAAAGACAACATACAGAGAAACTAAACTTGATTATTTTCAACATCTAGATATCAACACGGAGTTTTTCAGACCTTTGGTCACGGATTCTAGAGCTCCTCTAGACGTGTAGAGTTCGCCATGGGTTGCTTAACCGTGGTCTAAAGAAAGACCATAAGGGTTTCTTTAACTTTGAATTAGTGCATTGTATTTTGGAAATAGAAGTGTATACTTTCTCATGTGTCTGGTGGCGCCATCTATCCTCAGAATTCCGCATCATTTGTTATCATGGCATTGTGAAGAAAGGGTGAAAGAATATGATTCTGAACCTAGGAATATCTAAAACCTTGATCACACTACAACAACGTAGCTGGCCGCATTTCGAATGCGTTTCTGCATCAACAACAGTTGTTGTTAGGGAATTGTGTCCATGAAAGAATTTGTGTTTCATTATTTGCATATTATCTAAAACATCCATATGTACATTGGCCCCAGAAACTATCTAACTTTTTGATCAATATAGCTTAAGACAAGCATCGTAAAATAACGGGACCTCTGTGGAAGCATTAGTAGACGTAGTATTACAAGATAGGTTATTAGTGTAAAAATTATGCCAGTCTAATATAAAGCCTTATCAATATTAGTTCATGCAGTATATTTGGTACTAAAGCTATTACTATCCTAAATGGTTTTTTTCTTAAGTTCATTCATTACTAGGCCACATAGTATACCTGGTACTAAAGCTGTTACTATCACAAATATCGTATTCTTAAGTTCATTCACTACTAGGCCATCTAGTATACCTGTTAGTAAAGCTGTTAGAATCATAACTCAGTTGGTCTATTGTTTAACCAATACTTAGTTATATTAGCGTACATCTACGCCATTCTAGCATGCATTTAACCAGTGTCCTTTTCTATGTGTCTACCTGGGTTGGCTCCCCTCCGAAATGACACAGGGAGGTGCTTGTATTGTAGGTAATACTGAATGTGTCCCATTTCATGATGAGTCGTCTCAAGCCAATCGTTATTGATCTCTGTACATTGTTTAATCCTAATTTGCGATTAAAATCAAAGCAATGATTAAATTATTGGCACGCTTAAATGTGTTCATTCTACTTTGGCGTTTATCAAATAATTACTTTTAGGTACTGACACTGTATACTAGTATCTATTTATGTGTGGGATGAAATATCTATATTTGTTGTTTATGTATCAGTACGGTGTTTGTTTTTCGTAGGTGGTGAGATTAAACCCATTTCATGGTTTCAAAAACAAAAAAGGGAAAATGAATTAAAAAGTTTAACCAAGTGCAATTATTGAAATTCCATTTGAACCTTTTTAACAACCGTATATTATATGGAACATGTGGGTGTTTATGTTTTTGCGAATTTGCGAAATATGATTGCAACAATAACTTCAGATAGTTTACATAAACATATATATATATGATACATAGACTAAACTTTTACATAGAGCAACATTGTTTTGGCGTGTCCAATGGAATTTTCAACATTTCCTTTCTTTCTGTAATAGGTAATTTGTTTATTTTTAAATATTAAACATACTGCCGTTTTAATCATTTAACTCACCTGAAATCTTTCTGGTTGTAGAAGTCCCATGCTGAGGCATGGCAAACCACGTCCCTGTCTTTAGGTTTTTCTATCATCGAGTAGTTCCAGAAGCGCTCCGGCATCTCTATGAGTCCCAGAGACGTGAAGAACTCCTCCGAAACCTCAAACATCTTCTCAGCTGTGTACCCCTGTAATTCAAAACGAAGGCAAGCAATGACACTTCAGTGGGCGTGGCTTGTTTTGTCTTCCGTCACTTTGTATGCCATTGCAGAAGCATCCGTCACGTAAAACGGATGTGCACACATATACTGGGGGAATCTATGGGTTGCAGAGCCGACTACCGGTCGGTCATACTAGTCTGCATGAACGATTGAACGTACGAGAGAAGCGCTCCCTGGAGCGATTTATTTAAGATATAGGGTGGTGGGTAAGGTGACTAGTTTATTTGTGTTACTTTATGAACAGTGAGGATTGTTCATATGATGACTTGTGCGAGAGCATTACGATTACCAATCATTTATGAAATGTTATGCAGTTATGTTAAATTGTATTAATAAATGTATGCGCACATGGATAGGCGTTCATGTATATACGGCTTTGACCACTGTGATGTAGATGATTAAACAAAAAAAAAATTGCAGAAATTTAACCAAATGCATTGCAAATCATTCCAGAACTGCTATTTCATTTTATGTATAAAGTGATCTCCATGTGTCCTATGACGACAATGTTTTATCTGTTTTCATGGGATAACAAATTATAGTTTATTTGCTCATAATCATAAATTATGGTGGGGTTAGAAAAACAAACACGATTTACCAATTCTTGCATCTTCTTTGTAACATCAATGCTCTTTTTATTAGGATATGGTATCAGCCTAGGGTAGATATTGTTCCAGCTTTGAGCCCACATATTTCCTTTCAAAGAGTGCAAAAGTTAACGATAATAATAATAATAATAATAATAATAATAATAATAATAATAATAATAATAATAATAATAATAATAATAATAATAAAAATAGTAATAATAATAATAATAATAATAACACTAATGATAATCATAATAATCATAATAATAATAATAATAATAATAATAATAATAATAATAATAATAATAATATTAATAATAATAATAGTTATGCAATAATAATAATAATAATAATAATAATAATAATAATAATAATAATAATAATAATGACGATGATAATAATAATAATGATAATAATCATAATAATAATGATAATAATAATAATAATGATAATAATAATAATAATAATACTAATAATAATAATAATGAAAACACCAACAACAACCATTATAATGATAAATGATAATAATAATAATAATTATAATAATGATAAAACAAGTAAAACAGAAATAATTGTAAAATAACGTGCAGTCTCCTAATCTTCATTCATATAAAACATTCCAAATATTATCAACAACTACGCATTTAATTGCCATACGATAGTTTCATTGTGATTGATGGGAATATATTTCTTATAAAAGTAGAAACGTGGAACGATAGGATCTATACATTTCATTTTACGCTGGTGTAACCAGGCTCTTACCTAGGATATGAGCAGGGATATGCCCAGAGAGGGGAAAGTTGTGACGCCCGTACTGGTCCATCAGTTTCGCCTTGACGTAGGCATGAAGGTTCTGGTAGAGGGGCTTTAGCTGTTCATATAGATTCTGGCATTGTTGCTGAAAGTCATCAGTTTCGTATTTAGAACGCCAATAATCTCCGTTGTCTTGATATCCTGAATTCAAAGAGAGACAAGTAAGGATGTATTGAATCATATCATTATAAGGATACTGAGGATTTCAGAACTTAAATTTGGAATTTCGTTTAATCATCATGTGTCTACCACATTTAGTCAAAAGTCAATTGTTGCGCCTCATAAGTTGTTAGGAGAAAAACTGTGCACCTAGGAATAACCACCGTGTATCTCACAGTCACTGGCAACTTGGCAACTTGGCAACTTGACTCTAGTAGAATTCAAATCCCAGTAGTGGTGAGGTAAGGGAGTAATTACGTACTTTTAAAAATGATATGCAGAAAAATTATGAAAACGTCCAATGAAATTGCCTGATAAACTAGTTGTTCGCGAATTTCATTTGGGCACGAAAGGACCAAAATTAAATCACGTTTGAGTACAAGTTGTGCATGGAACTTACCATTTTCTCTTGCAGCTTCGTTACTTAGATCCACAAATTCCTTATACTTGGATTTCATTTTCTTGCCACTTTCGTCTCGCCATCCTTTCCATGCCCAAGCTAGCTCATTGTAGTCCGTAGATTTGGCGAGAATATCTGTAAGGTCTGCAACACAATCAAAATGGCGGTGTATCAACTTTGTAACAGGGTGCATGGTTGTGCTCAGTTAATTGGTACAGACACAATACAGTATGCGATTTGCGTACTTCGCTACGTGAGTGAATTGGTCTGAAGTCAATACGAGCATACATTGATGACGTATTGCACAAACCATCCGTGTAGTTGTTGATGGTATTTTCCTAGCAAAGCATTATTGCTACGCTTAACGTTGTAAACTGAATAAAATGAATATGTTTAATGTAACTGTTCACATCGCTATATGTCAAGAGAAATACATATTCAAAACTAATAACTAAGGGAAGATTGCAATCATAATGCAAATGTGACAATAGGGTACATTTTGATAAACTGGGGAAATCCAAGCACATGTAATATAACTAAGAGCGGAGACTGCTAGGTCATTGGTGGGGAAGAGTATTCTACATGGTATATGGTGGCGTCACAGTCATACGACACATAGTCTCAAACAAAGCACATTCATATTCACTTCACTTTCCTATTGGTATAACCAATTTCACTGTCAAAAGTGCAATGTCGTCAATTTCAGTTTTTATTGATGATCATAAGTAAAACCCGCAATCATTTTTTTTATTTTTTCAAAACTGTTATTGTTAGAAATAACCCTATTTGTGACCTGGAATTTGGTATCATTTCTTTCCTCGGCTCACGTTTTTTCACACACGGGTTGATGTAATAGATACATTCTGAATCATAAAGCTCGGCAGTGATTCTAGAAATAATGAACTTTATTGAAAGCTTTTAATTAAATAGTCTTTACAATTTCCGAAAAGGAATTATTTTTCTTGTGGCTGTTTATGTTAATTAAAAGGTAATCAAAACATTATGACTGCCTCCTTTTGTAACTTCGGTCTTTGTGCGGTTTTAGGCGCGTTCATTTGCTGGAATTAGAGAGCCAAGTTATCTTGGCAACAACGATCAGTTGTACTTGGTGGTTGCCCCGAGTAGAAGTTCATCAATCTTGCATCGGAAGGGTCTAGCTTCTAACTAAGGGGAGCAGAGGGTTACTTATCGTGTTTTCCTTTACTTGCGCGGCGCTTACTCGAGTAAGCGCCGATCAAGTAATGGAACGCATACTTACAGTAGCGAAACTTTGTTTCGAGCGGTTTTCGTGCAGCACAAGTTGGCTCATCGTGACCGTTACTAGGTATCTTTCTAAACGTGAGTGGCTCAGCGTATTGGTAATTTAGCTCGTTACATTGTATCTAGTGAGGCACCTGACTTTGACAATTCAACGGATACAATGTTGCCATACTTTCTTCAATACAATGTTGCATTTCGTGGCCGGACCGAGTTGACTTCAAGTGTTCGTCTTCGGAGTGTTTTTTATACAACGCTTTCTTGTGTGTTGTTGCATGTAAATAAAGTTGTTCGCGGCCCCCCTCTGTTCACACTAATGCGTGACTAATCAGTTGTCATTGGTTAAGGTTCCAGGCATACTTTACGAAAACCACCGCCTAATCCAAAATCATTGGCAATTTTTTTACATACCCACCGGACTTAAAGTAATCTATCAGAACATATTTTTTTCTTTTGCTTTAATATACCCCAGGTTATGGATGTACAAAATGATATTGCCGGTGTAGAGTTAACGATTTCTGTCCCATTTCTGCCGCGATACGTATAATGAGATTATAAACGGCAGAGAAGGAGCAGTTATCGATCGCCCAACATCTGTCGTTTCTAGGACGTGCTGCCACGCGTGTATGGTGGTAGAAATTGGAACTACTACAGAATTCATTCCGGGGCGCTTGTTCAGCGGACAGGTTCAGCGGATTCGGAAGCCCTGTCACTGGTGTCGAGGCCCCGGGTTTCAGAGGATGTTTGGTGGATTTTACTTACCGGTACTTATTTATTTATTTTTATTTTTACTTATTTTTATTTTTATTTATTTATATATATATATATTTTTTTTGGGGGGGAGGGGGGATGCACGTGGTGGGATTTTCACCCCCATACTTCGTATCAGTTTAGTATTAGTTTCAAAGATGTAAGAAACAGTGGGCCATCGAAGCTCTTTCTGATGCTATGCAATTCAAACAAATCTCTCAATATAAATTAGAGGATCACAAAGAAGATTTAATACCTGGATCTAAGGGTAGGCATTGTTGACCCTCTCTGCACACCTTGGCAGTACTGTATAGCCTTTCCAACTCACTATTTAATGTATTCAACTGCAAAAAATGCTCATCTTCATTAAATTATAATTAAAAAATTATGTTATATCTGATTATTTCTAAGTTAAAAAGATAATAACCATTTCATTCGAATATTCAAAACGTTTCACATTATAGTATCCTCTGTTACCTAAAGTAAATATAACGTGATTCAATAATATATCAGAAATTTAACGTAGGTTTGATGATAACAATAAACGCATTCCTCTATAAAGGTTTCGCCGCACGTACAATGTAGCATATATTGGCGTCAAAAAACTGTTGATACTCCATGAAATTGCAATGCACCTCTTTTCAATATACTGAACGTGCTGATATTAAGGGTATCTTTACTACTATCAAAGTTTAGTAGTGTGAAACATAATGTATGTGCACTTGATTTACAAGTTAGTATTACCATTTATCAAGAAACCGTTGCTTAAAGAAGTATGGTTAGTGAAATTAAGCTTTGATTAGATTATGGTAGTGTTATTGTAGCAGTTATATTGTCGCCCATTACCATATTAGTGGGCCACTTGCACACGGTTAGAAATAATTACCTTATCTATATTAATTTTAAGAATGTTATTGTATTTTCTTAATAACGACGTGGATGTTTTGCTTGAATCTTATTAAAGATGCGATGGTGCCTTTTTCCAATAGTACTTCAATATATGGAACCGATGTGTAGATAGACTATGAATGGCCAAGAACAAACGTTGGTGCATTTTGCGTTGATATTATTACCTATTTATCAAGTTTAGTCAAAAAGTATTACATTAGTACAAGCGTGCAGGTTAGTACAAAATTGATTTTTAACATAGGAAATTGATTGAAGGGCAGCTGTTGCTACTCACCATTACAACATCACTACCTACTGACGCCCTCTGACGGTTTTTATTTCAGTTAAACGGAAGCTGTTCAAATGCAACCCGAGAAAAAAGGTTTTGACATCTTTGTCACTATGATGGTGATGATGATGATGATGATGATGATGATGATAAATATAATTGTGTTTTTGATGGTGATGATGATGATGATGATGAGGACGACGATAATGACAGATATGCAGACAACTAGCATGATGATGGTGGAGATAATGATGTTTTATGTTGGTGATGATTATATTGACCACCATAATGACTATCACAAGGACTACTAGCACGATGATGATGATGATGATGATGATGCCAAATACGAAGACAACTGTCATGATGATGATGATGATGATACCATCATTATGATTGCTACATGTACTAGATCTAGTATATTGGCTTCGATGACTACGATGGTGACGAGTATACTCATCAAAGTATACAATAAACCACGTCGATTACCACGTACATCTTAATCCTGAACAAACGCTGCATTTATTTAATAGATAGATGATATGCATGTAAATGTACCTATGTTTACTGGATCTGGATGCAATTGGGGTATCTACTAGATGTGGGGGAGAATGAGAAGTCAGGAGACTGGATATGGGGGCATATGTTTACTGGATCTGGATGTGTTTGGGGTATCTACTGGATGTGGGTGAGAATACAAAGTCAGGGAACTGGATATGGATTCTGGATGCAATTTGGGTATCTACTGGATGTGGGGGAGAATGAGAAGTCAGGAGACTAGATATGAGGGCATATATTTACTGAATCTGGGTGATAATTGGGGTATCTACCGGATGTGGAGGTATAAACTGGATATGGGGGCATATATTTACTGGATATGGATGTAAATTGAGGTATTCATTGAATTGGATGTGGGGCAGGGTGAGAGGTCTAGAATCTGTATATGGGGGCATACATTTACAGGAATTGGATCTAAATTGAGGTTTCTTCTAGACCTATAGAAAAGCATTTAATGTGATGTATAGGAATGTATTTATAACTGGACCAATCTTAGGATATTTACCTGGATCTAAAGGATGGCACCTGGTCTTGTCGTTGTCCCTACAAACTCGCGCAGTACTGTATGTCTTGCTCATGTCAGCCCTAAGCATATTCAGCTGTGACGTAAATGATGGATACATACATTCAAATCAAAGGTAAGGAAACAATACCATTCATCTACGTTCATTAGTTTGACCAAAATAAAAAAAATTATATTTTTTTGTGGCATGAAATTGACCGTATATTCTCAGAACAAAAAATAAGGGCCTAAAGCATTACACGGATACCAAAACGTATTCTTAATCATTGCGTTAGTATATAATGTAGAATGTCCAATAAAGTATATCACATACATATACAAAAGCAAAAGTAAACGCGAAGACATTTAACCCTTTGTGTTATTTTTTTTTGGGGGGGGGGGCGGTTTGGATTCGACTTTTTATAAGGTCTGGCATAAAAATAAAAGACATACTTCTATGCAGCTTGTCTACGAATAATGTATTACTCAATATAAAGATGTTTTGTCTGATCACTTTTGCTTGATCCTTAAATAACATATATTTTATGAAATATCATAATTGACACTGGCACCTCGCACTAATTCTGTAAGGTGATTTATAATCGTGTTCGCAGAAACAGTTTTTCTTTTATCTATTCGTACACTTTGGGTCACTATTTTAAAAAGGATTAATGGGAATTCAGAATATTCACTGCATAGATCGATAAGTACGTGCTAATGTAATAGACACAATTTGATACCCTTACTATATGCAAACGTCTCAGCTGATATATGATAAAATACGTTTTTTTTTACTGAAATACATGTACGTCAGACGGAAAATCGTCAGGACAATAGTTTGCTAATTTGATGGTTTCGCTGCTCGCTGTTGATTCTACTCTTACCCGCTCGAGTTTAGTTTTATTCTTCAGAGCTGCGCTGCCAATGTCAGAAACTTTCATGAATTCTCTCTTTAGAGCTTCTGTTTTAAACTTCTTCCAGTCATAGAGGGATGCATTTTGCCCAGCTTCCTTGTCGAATTCGGCTCGCATCACAGACTTCTCAACCTAGAATTAAGCCGCAGAGTTAGTATAAGCTGTACTCAGTGTAATTCGACAACCATGGCCTTTTTATCACCTTCGACGTACGCGTGAGGCATTAGTGTGCCTGCGTGAGGCAAAAGCAACCAGATAAGCTAACTGTCACCATCATCATCATTGCATCTAAAAAGCTGTGTTCGCCCTCGCTTCAATTCCAGTAGAGTTGGTGATAGTGAGGTGTCACTTCAATTGATAATTTGTATAAATCTGCAAATTGTTCATTGTATCAAATGACGCACTAGAAATATCATGTCCCTAGTTGACCAACAGTTCGTTCCATTGCAAAATTGATATCATTGATGCCAAAAGATTCTTTATGCAGAACAAATTGAGAATCGAACGTGCATATATATCACTGTTTTTGGTGTTCGTGTACTATCAAAATTCGTAGCAAAATTTGTTACATAATGTCAGGTAGAATTGTCGGTTTCTTTTTCGATTGCACAGCTTGATTGATGATGAAACTCAGCTGGTTCCTGGTGAAAATAAGACGTGAATTGGTTAGTATGATTAGTAAGTGTAGTGTGTGTAGCTTACGCGGGGCACGATAGGATACTTTGCAACATGACACACGCGGGTACTTAAAAAAGCAATGTCTAATTAGATCAAACGCATTGACGTTTCTGTTTTCTCTGTATCACAAGTTCTGCACTTTGAACATAATGGTTCGAAGCAATTCAGAGCTTGAATTTGACTAAATGGATACGGTGTATAGCACTATGAAAGTGTTTTCGTCATGATTCTTGTATTTTACATTGTGCAATCAGGAGTGAATCCTTTAATAGGACATCCGAAATCTTTTTAAATTCCTTCCATTCCCCTTCTTTTTCTTATAATGTACAAGTCTACCAGCTCCCCTAATGTAGACATTGACTGGTTCAACCACTGTACACAAAAACGCGCTTTTCTGATTTTCAGTTTGGTTTAGTTAGGTTTCTATACATTTTCTACAGCTCAGATCATATCAAGAGTAGATAGAAAGCTGATAACGTAAAGAGAATCACTTCTTTTCAGGAATAGTCCGTTTGAGTCATTCAGCTGTAATTACACCATAAACAGTCCTTCGCACCACCACATACTTGGATATAAACAGTTCAATTTGCCATTAAAGATTCATCGGCTACTTAACCTTGGATTAAGTTTGGTCATCTAAGACTTAACTGAGCATGTGAAGATACATAGGGCGACACCACTCAAAACAGAAATATATCGCTCAACCTCAGTAGTTCTGCTTCAAGATAAAAAACAACATGGTTTTAGTATGCAATGCATGCAAAAGCCAGTAAAGCGGTCGAAGGTGAGACAATGGCCAGGTGATCTACCTTACCCGTTTGATTTTTGTTTTGTTATTCAGTGCCGCATCCCCTGCATGGGCACAGCATTTGCTGAATAACCGTTTAATTGTTTCATTCTGAAAACTCTTCCAACCAAACCTGCTTGCGTTGCGGACAGCTGCTGCGTTAAAGTCGGTCACTTTCAGGGAAACTGCATTCTGAAACGGAACACGCACTGGAATATGAATGAAATGCGAGAAATGACATTAACATGTGTTCTGTATGATTTACACGATAGCGAGATTGAATACGAGTCGGATGTTAAATTTCAAAAGTAAAGAATTGCGATAATTCAGCTCTTTTCCTTGGAGTGCCGTCTATTGGCCGTTGAGAACCTGGAAAAAGAAAGAATAAAGTTTTGTTTCTCAAAATAGCAGTAGCTTTTGCACAAGTCAATGTATGAATGAATGAATGAGTGGCTAAAGGCACATCGACAAACAAAGGTCATTTAGTGCCATACAATGTAACCAAAAGGTGGTCCTTTGTCATTGATGAAGAACAATGACAAAGCATCATTAAACTACACTGTAAGAAGGTTCGGTAAAGATTCAACTAGTTTGGATTTACATTGATCTGAAAAGGATTAACCTTTGTATAATTTGGGTGAACATTGCACTAATTAGTTACTTATTACTGGGTGAACATCTTACCAAATATTTTTTCATTGATAAATGATTACCCGCTTGAAATGTTAAGGTTCACCTCAATCAGAGAACGTTCAACATTTTTCAGTGAAGCTCAACTTTTTAAGTTAAGGTTTACCCATTCCAGTGAATGTCATAGTAATACGTTTACCTTCTTGGGTAAACGTTTACCTTCTTGGGTAAACGTTTACTTGAGGATTCGATATTTGAAACTTCCTGTCGCTTACACCAACCAAAGACCACATGTTCAATTAGACATGGTGATGACCTCAGACAAAGAAACGACACTTAGCAGTGACCCAGATAACAGCTTTAAGTTACCAAGTTGTGGCGGACAGTTTGAGGTTGGATTGTTAGGGCTGTACTGAGAAGTTTAAGATACACTTTGCAGGAATATTGTCTCTGTTTTTATAGACATCTTCGAACAGTAAGTGACTAATGTTGTTTGTAACATTGGAATTCTTTACAATTATACTTAGTGTGTTCTTCCGACGTATAGAATATGCACAGCCATGAGTTAGTACACATAGCCACGCTTCAGCATTTACTGTAGAAGGATTTTATGGTGTAGAGAGATATAATCTTAAAATCTCGCACAATTAGAGTGAAATCATATCCATAGCATGTTTCGTAAATGAGTCGTAAACCCAGCAACACCATTTTGTAATAAAGGAGAAGAGGAAGAAGAAGAGGAAGATAGAAGAAGAAAACATGCAGGAAAAGAACTGTATAAGCCATGTTTAGACAAAAAAGAATATACATATTGATAACCGGACTGCCATGGCATTTCTATTGTAGATGTATGTGTTATGTACCTCATAGCGTACTCGATATAAGTATGTTGTAAAGGTCATGCATCACAATAATGAACCCTCCCCCCCGAAATAAATATTAACCCCATCCGATATTATCAGGTTACATCTAACCCTAGGCAGGGAAAGGTTTACCCACTGCACACAAGTAAAGGTCTACCTGCACTGCCACTGAAGTCGGAAATGTTAACCTGGTACACATATGTCAGGGTAAACGTTTACCCAAATCGGGTGCAGCTCAGTTGCACCCAAATAGGGTAAACGTTTACATATAATTTTTACAGTGTAGGTGAAAGAAGAAAAGAAGGAGAGTAATAGCAGAGCTTTCAGATCCAAAGAGGACCAAAGGATCTTTTAGATGCAGGGTATCCATAAGATCTAGACAGATCCACACATCCCTCTTCTTTTGTAAGGCGAGCAGTGTGCCTCTGTGCCTCACCAGCTTAGGGTTCCCCGGGAGGTGCCAACTCCTATTGCACACCAAAAGGTCTGTCCCTTGCGGGGTTTGCACACGTCAATCATTACTATGTGAAATATTATCCTTACTATGACAAATCCCTGTCGGGATTTAATGTCATAAACATCCGGAGTTGTATTTTGGAACATCGCTTATCGTCATTTCTTCTGCCATATTCAGTCTGAAACGTGACTCGATAAACGGGGGAAACAACCGACTTTCCCTAGATTTTAAATCAATGACATACTTTCCAGGTTGCCGGGACCTTATTTTAATCCATACAGTAGTCAAGGAAGACCAATGACAAAGCATAATAATTCCAGCTAAATTAAGGAAAAGAGGGAGAGTACGAGGAGAACCTTTAGATCCTAAAAGGACCAAGAGATCATTTAGCTGCATGGTATGCACAAACAGATCCACATATCCCCCTCTTTTATAAGGCGAGCAGGGTGCCACACCAGCTTAGTGTTCCCTGGAGGTGTCAACTTCTACTGCACACCATCGTGCAAGCCAATTAATTTCTGTCATGATGTCTTTTATCTATACAATTCGAGGGCATTTTAATTTTTTCAGCAGTATATATTAATACCAGGAGTGCCGTAGGTAACCATTATGAGGATGGATGAGTGAAAACTAGTGCCTGACACCACGCGCTGTGAGGGACTTGATAATGATTTATCCTACTATGACCCTAAGACAGTTATGTGCAGGGAAGGAAAACCTGCCCTTAGAATGTCACCATGTAGTCCTCCCCTACATTCTCATCACACAAAGTCTTCTTTCACAGAAACGTGTAGATAGTAAATGCTTTGTTCACAGTAGCTATATCTATTTCTGCTTATATTTGCTTTTATAACCAGCCCAACCCGCTGTGTGTGTGCGCAAAAGTTTGATAAAACGATGATTGACAAAAGAAAAGTATTTCACGTGATGCCGAACGTTTCTGTTTGCTTAAAGTTTCTTCTAAACTGGTATCAAAGCACTTCATCTTCGTCATGATTTCCAGGTTGACAATGTGATGATTTGTATTCATGAAAGTGCCTGTTAAGAGTACAGTACAAGGTACGTCAGTCAACAGCCTGTCTCGGCGAGAGGACATACGAGCACCCTCAATAGTATACTATCTGCCAGCTGACAAACGTGATTTGGTAGAGCACCTAGACTAGGCTCCTAGTCCCTAAAAGATGACATCCCCTCCTGTGCTGACCAAGCAGTGTGGTGTAGTACCAGGTATGGTAGATAGATGGCACCACCTGATCCTCTGATCTCTAGAGGTCTTATTCAAACTAAATCCTGGTGAGCTAAGAGTAAACTAAATTGACCATTTTGGCCACCTAGAATAGTTGGTGCTTGGTAACAGGAAAAACATAGCAGAAAAATACATATGACAGCCTAGAAATCTAGGCTATAGAGCACCCAGCCTTCATAAGGGACTTAATCCTGACGCTGATAAGATCACACGGATCATGTGGATGTCATCTTTGTTATCACTCACATTGCGTCTTACTTAACAAGAAAACACTTCACTACCCATCATGTGTTTGTACGGAGAATAAGGTCAGCGCGCAAACAAAGCATATACAAACCTTCTTCATTTGTGTTTGTTTGCGTGTTTGAGATTATCTCTTCGGTCTTTACTGCTTGGGTGGGGCTCCCGATAGCTGAACGGTCATATTAGTGCGCACTAGTGACTGTTCGTTTTCTGTGACCACTGCCGAGGATCACACACACACACACACACACACACACACACACACACACACACACACACACACACATATATATATATATATATATATATATATATATATATATATATATATATATATATATATATATATATATATATATATATATATATATATATATATATATATATATAAATGGCTACCTTGCTCTCCTATCTAAACTACTACATGTAGTGTGGTTCTAGGCCAGTGGTTGCACTAAAAATACTTTTCCTATTGAATCGTGTAAGTTGCTTAGCTGTTGCATAGTATTCTGACCCAGTAATTTCCTGAATAATGTAACGTTTCCATATTAACGCTACAAGCAGTGAGTGTTTATGTACAGGATTCGATTGCAATATCACTAAAAATCAGAAGAGATTGAAATCTACTTCCTTTCTCTATTTGATAGAGTGGACAGATACGTGGAGAGATAAGGACTTTAAGTGTGGTGTTTTAGCTACTATGGTAACCGTGCAAAATG
>OZ012689.1:38339054-38389554 GCA_963942565.1 Maea johnstoni
ATCGTTTTCCCCTGTTTGATAATGCTCTGGTAGAAGGTGACGTGGGTACCTCATTTGATAGTTTATCTGGGTGATATACAGGCAACTCTGCTTAATCCGGACTAATATGGACCCTAAATTTCTGTACGGAGTAGGCAAAATCCGGATTATGCGTATAGAAAATATTTGTATAGGAAGGGACCTGGACCTTCCAATCTGTCCGTTTTTTAGACGAAAATCCAGATTACACATGTCCGGATTGTTACCTGTATGTGGGTTCTAAGTATGGGCAGAAGCGAAATTATGGTCATTCACCACATCGGGACATAGCATATAAAAGGCTGGTGATTATAGGATTAAGATGTTACCAGAGCAAAATATGTATCCAGTGTGTGATCTAGGCGCATATGAGGATGCTAGGCACCTTTTCTTACAATGCTCAACTAAAAACATCAGAGACGATGTACATTGTCTTTCATTTTATCAGTATAATCAATACAAGTCAAACATACCGGTGGCCATATTTCAGTCGGTGTTTACTTGACTTTATCCACAAAAATAATTACTTCGGTGACCATATCACCTCAGAAAGATAGCATATTTCATAGATCATAAGTCTGAGACAATTGATGAAGAAAAATAAACATGATATTGAGATATGTGATGCACTCAAAAACTAAAGAAAATCACTCAACACAAAATAATTGATTTCAAGTTTTACCTTAAGCGAACCCATATGAAATCAATCAATTGACACTTTAAAAAATGTTTTACTTTTGGAGATGCTTAACGTACAGAGGTGCAGGGTGACAGTTTCCAATGTAAATAAGTCAAACGATACCTGTAACAAAGTAACTGTTTTGGTACTGAATATTTATACAACCCACTTTTAGGCTTACGATCGCTAAAGAAAATGTGACCAGAATGAAGTATTCTGATTCATCCGTGCAATGAATAAATCAATAGATACCATATATAACCTTTTACAGTAAGACCAAAACAGGTCTAACACCTATTTTCTACGAATACGATATCGGGGGTTTCAATTTATTTGTCTCATCTGTGTACTAACATTATATATATATATATATATATATATATATATATATATATATATATATATATATATATATATATATATATATATATATATATATATATATATATATATATATATATATATATATATATATATATATATATATATATATATATATATATAATGTAATCATTAAAGGCCGTCAGAAAAAAAACTCAGTACATGCAGATGTTGACGTGGCCTACCTGTATCTTTTGATTGTGGTCGGTGAGGTTGGTGTTGTAATTCCACGAGGCAGAGACGGCCTCGGAGATTATATCCTGCGCCTTGGCATTGTACTCATCTAACCACCTCCGGGCCTGGTTCTCGTCCGTGATCAGTCCGGATACGCCCAAAAACAAAAGCACAAAAATGCAAGACAGTGCACGTTGTACGGCCGCCATCGTTCCTGTTCTAATGAAACCCTGCATCCAATCAACTGTTTTGAAGGTCTTTTCAATTTTGGCCTCTGTCTGGGTCGATGGGAGATAATATGAGGGGAAAAGCCCAAGTGTACTTCGTACCACAACTGTATCTTATGTGTAAATATCAACCGGGGCTTCTAAGTTATCCCGTACTCATCTTAACCCGTTAATGCCTGGACTTCTCAAATGATGGCATAACCTGGGTGAATAGCACTGAATACTGAATAAACATTTCTGGAAAATAACAGATTTTACAATCACTTTGAAGGAAATTGTTGATGGGTTGGGATAACCTTTTCTACATCATTTTATTATCATAAGTTTTGCGCCGATTCATAGATATACCGAACCTTTAATCGCAGCTACTTGGCAGCTTGGGGATCAAAGTGTTAAAATGATTGCAAATTGGCCGAACAGGGGGGTCGATTAATGACGTCATTGAAATAGTGTATATTATGAAAATTGTGAAATCCGTCTTACGCTTAACAGCAATTTTCGATGGAAGTGTGTACAAACAATCCGAAATTGTGGAATGGAAAATATGTATATTTGCGCGAATATTTCCCCTTAAATCATAGACATAACCTGTTCGAGAAATCGCACAAATGTGTGAGACCGTCTATCTACAAAAATAATCCAATAATTACCCTTTGAAATCTATAAATCTTTTAAGTGAAAAATATCATACTTGGCCTTTTCCCTTGCAAGTCTTAGCTAGCACGTTCAACTTTGTTTATTTAGCGAATTCGTGTAAATGCAAGTGAATCCATCTCAGCGCTGGGTCCTCGAAAACATATTGTAAGCCGGGCACCATCTTGCACGCAGGTCGTTCGTGGTACACATATCAATATAGCAGCCAATGTGGGCCTGGTAAAAGAGGTTGAGAATAACATCCAAAACACTTATAATACATTGTGTACTATACATAAATAATGATACGTTTTTGAAGAACATCATTCGAATACTTCATATTTAGAGGGTTCCTTTCCCATCTTTTTGCTAGCTTTTTGTCACCGTTCTAAATGCTATTTTTGTCGTCAATTGGGTCGAACATTTACCTCCAGTAAAACCGATAAAAATCAAATAATGTATTCGAGTATTTCTTTTCTTTTTAAAATATCCATCATGTTTTATTTTATAATTACGGTATAGGTGCTTTGAATTATATTTCCAATTGCTTAAATGACATGGAAAGGTCTGACTCGTGTTTGAACAACGAAATGCGCGCACACACATACATACATACATACATGCATGCATGCATGCATACATACATACATACATACATACATACATACATACATACATACATACATACATACATACATACATACATACACATATACACACACACGCACACGCACACACACACACAACCCTTATTTGATCAGACATAATAGTTTTTATTATGCATCTCCATGGTTCGGCTTGGCAAGCAAGTCATAAAATGCTCATTATGTATATTCGTAAGTCACTAAAACACATTATGTATGATCGTTTTGTGTTGCATCCGCCTTTTAACGTCAGCTTTCAGCATATCTGAACATTATCTTGAGTATTTCCATATTCTTTGGCCTGAAAGTATGTCCTCGCTTGGGGCACTGTGTCGCATGTATGCTTACACTGACAAATGAGTGTGTGCGTTCCTCTCTGACCTAAGCATACATTTGTATAGCCTAGAATTCAGGCTGTTATATATAGCTTGTCAGTCTCCATGTTCTTCTTTTACCCCCAGGCACTCAGTGGTCAAGTCGGTGAACGTGATCATGTAAGTTGTATTTGTCTCACCAGGTCGTTAGAGTTCTTTGCTGGAGTACCTTAAACCCCCAGAGATAGAAATGTTGTAATTTCATTTATCGTCGTTTTCTTCTGTCGTATCAGGCTATGTCGTTACTCGCTAGATGTAAATGGTTGAGGAAGCTTTAGTTTAGAGAGAAACCATTGACCGACTTCAGTCACTGGCAACTTTCTAAAATGCCCCCGAGTCAATTTTGAACCCAGCCAGTGATGCGAGACGGCGAGCAGTCAGTGACTGGGATATTGGAAAAGCCGGGCCATCAGGCAGGCACTCAGAGATAGGTGGAGCACACGATGCCACGAGGTAGGAGGACATAGTGGTGCCACCTATCTACCATTGCGGGTACTACATCACACAGGTTAGTCAACTCAGAAGGGAATGGCTACTTTCCAGAGACTAGAAGCCTAGTCTAACACTTCTCTACTTTACCTCAAGCGGTACTTGACCCCGGACCTGACCTCGTGCATTCTTCTTATCATGTATCATGAGTAACAAATGAGTATGGTAGAAACAGTTTGGAGCAAACTGGATGCCGTACAAGGTTAACCTATTCACGCCCAGTGTTCCATCGAGAAAGTTTCGTTTGGCTCAATTAAGCTTTTGGAAAAAGCGTAAGAAAGAGTTTTAAGAGCAAATACATTTTTGACTCGTAGTTGTATTTAGTGTTCGGAATCACATGCTTTCTTCAAAAAGTTTCTAGACATTTGCTTACATAGTGACGATACCACCAGAATACCATTTCTGTTATCGTCATAATTAAGTTAAAAGAGGCTAACATTTTGGTCGCGGGAAAACACTTAATTATCTGTTTTCTGTCGAATAGTCTAAGTGCTAAATGAAAGCGTCTCAAATACAAACTATTTATCATGGGAAATCGACGCAAAATAAAGATAACCTTTTGCAAAAAACGGTCATTTATCATATTTTGATAGCGCATCTGCCATGGCCAATGACTAGATATCGAAGGTTATGTAAACTCTTCATCATAATATTATGTAATAACATCGCTGGATGTGTATTAAGAGGTCAGAAAAACATTAATCTAGAGCTTTTACTCCGCTTACCAGTAGAGTGTATGTTGATGTTACTCAGGATAGACTCTGTTAAACAGCTTCCTGTGGCCCTCAAAGTAGACTTGCTACAAGCAGGGAGATATATATGATGGTGGTCTCTGCTACAAGTTTGTGATATCTGGCCCTTTCACTGATCTAACCTTAGTTGATTTCACTCCAGGATCAGTTCTGAATAAATCCCCCAGGGGGACACACTTGAACTGTAGTTTTTTATCACGTTATCAACTGCAACACATGAAAACAGTGCTGCCATCTATATTTTGAGAGAGACATTAAACCTACTTTGTATATATAGTGGTGGGGGCATTATACCTTATACAGCCTGAGAACCAGGCTACCCTCAAAGCTGTTCAGCACCCGATTAGCGGGGTCAGCCCCATGATTGAGCGATCTACCGCATTGCGCATTTATTGTAGTTTCTTCACTGTATCAAAAAGATACAATACAGGCGAACTTGGATATGACGGACTCAATGGGACCAGGAAAATTGGTGCGTCATATGCAAAATCCGTCATATACATATGAAACATACTTGATATACATGGAACTGGGACCAAGCATATTGTCCATCATAGCCAAAAGTCCGTCATATAGTGGTCCTTCATATCCAAGTTCACCTGTATATGCATATAGAAAGAGCTCAAATAAGAACAAGGAATACGAAATAAAACACCAGGAAAAGATAGGTTGAGAAAACATGCCAAACAAAAGAATACGGAACATAGCGGAAGGGGAACACAGGAATGCAAAATGGGGAAGGACCGAAACGGAGTGGCAATCACAAATAAAAATAATTAAAGAGTAAAGGAGGGAAAGGTTTACAGATGAATGGTAATCAACTAAAAGAAAAAATACGAAAAAGAAAAATCAACAACGAAGAAGCCAAAAGGAAGAGAAAAACAAAAAATTAAGCTTGGTTCAGAGAGTTTGTCGTAATTGTCGAACACGAGAAGCTAGAATCAACTAACGAATTCAAAGGGAGAGCCCGGAGAGAACTAAGACTTTCTATGATTTCTTGGTAAGAAATGTTATCTCTCACCGACATTGAAAAACAATTTGAACACGTGCACGATTTGAAAATTTGGAAAATATATAAAAAGGACTGTTCACTTTACGAGAGCGGCCCCCAAATAGCCGAGTGACCCGTTACAAACAAATACATGTCGCTAACTGGTAAGTGCCCTTTCAGCAGAGTGCAAAAGGGTATCACATTTTCATTAAACTGGCTATTAGGGAAGGTTATACTAGAGATAGAGAATGAAAAATTGACTAGGATGTGGTTTATCGCTGGAAAACCCATTAGCAAGATTTGCCTCAAGGTAATGTTAGACTTGCTGCAAGTCTGTGTTAACTAGCTCTTTCCTTAGTCGTACCGATCTACCATGAGTTGATTTCACTTCAGGTTTAGTTCTAATTTTGTCTCCAAAGGGGACACACTTGGGCTGTCGTTGGTAGTTTCACATTGTTTCCAACTTCAACTCATGAAAACTGTGCTGCCATCTACAGTTTGAGAGGGACATCAAACCTAATAAACACCAAGTATATACATAGTGATGGTGGCATTATACCTAACTCAGTCTGAGAACCAGCTGGCAAAGTAATCTCTGTTAGGTCCGGACTGAAGTAGGCTAATATCCAGGGATACGAGATGCGCGCCTATACTTACTTATTCGACTTGTTTTAGGACCTATAAGAATTCTACATAGGGAGCTGCCTGTCTATGTAAATTGTGATTTTGTTAATTGTGCCATTAACTACATGTATCAGTTGATACTACTAATAACGATAATAATAATAATAATAATAATAATAATAATAATAATAATAATGATAATGGTATAATCTTCATCATGTCTCACTCGACATGGATGAACATATTTTTACGGACAAGTGAAAACAGTTTGCATGTTCAATGTAGTAAACACTCTAAGAAGAATTATGAGGAAAATTAAAACACATTTTAGTACACATCACCCAGAGATGTTAATTCATTAACACATCTTTAAAATATTTTAAAAGTTTATTAGACACATTCAATGTCCCTGTGGTTTCATCAATTCAGATCGTCTAATCTCGAGGATGGGTTTAGGAAGGCTTGCCCATTGCTTGACAGTAATACAATCGCTGTTTTGCTGCCTCATTTTTGGTACTTAAGTTGGCGTTTTCTTATCATTTGTAACACGACATCATTTGCGTTCAAACCCATGTAGGATTGTCAGATATGTATTTGAACTACCATTCTGCAGAGTGATGGCATACACATTCACAGCTGGTTCGAATAAGGTTTTGGGCATGAAAGGGGTTGGGCAAAACGAACATATATTCACACAGTATCTACCTAGCTGCCTGTGAGAATCGCAATCAAAAGGGGGGGGGGGGGTATACCCAATGTAATTTGGAAATTCATTTATCGTCGCTCGTCGTGCAGTGACCAACCATGGCGGGCTTTGATATCTATGCATCGATTTTCCTTAGCCTAGTCACAAGGCTCTGTTATGATTTTACTTTATTATAAATAGAAGCCTGCAACTATACTAGATAGGGACTTGTGGCCTACTGTTGGCCATTTAGTTCCGACAATTGCCACACGAGGGAGATTACTGATATTTTGAAGTGAGCTCCTAGTAGACCTAGTATACCGCAGTGCCATCTATCCACAATGGAAGACATTTAAATAGGGCCTTGGAGGCAGGCTACGATTTTCCTCTGCACTGCATTTATTTAACAATTGAGCCTATAGAAAGTATGAATTGTCTGATAAGTCATCTGATGAGGAATACACTAAGCATGGCATAAGTACCTTGCCAGATATAAGATTGTTGGGATAAAAAATGTGAAGACATGTGTAGTGTTTCAAACGAAACCTCATGATACCCACACTAAAGCCTTAATGACTGTTCACACGGGCAGTATGTGTATTTAATGTGCGCGTGAAGGCATCCTGGCCAGACCGAGGGCCGAAGGCCCGAGGTCTGGCCAGGTTGCCTGAAGGCGCACATTTAATACACATACTGCCCTCGTGAACAGTTATTAAGGTTTTTATTATTGCTTCCCTGAATGAGACATTTCTTGTGATCTGATTTATAGTAGCTTGTGATATATGGTATGCACACCCACAATAAGAACTAAAAAGGGCAATGTTTTCTTCTACTTTCTTTCTTTTAATTTCTGCTATTTATTTATTATGAGAACTTGTGTAGATAATGCTAAATGGCATTACCTCATTTAATAATTTTGAATCTGAAATATCCATGAATCGTATAAAGCTTTTTGCTTCTCCCATGATAGACTAGTCCCTTGCTCTATGAGTAATATTGGTACTCTGTCTCACACTTACCACACTGCAACATATACAGTAGGATGTGGAGTGAGAGAAAGGGAACCAGCTGAAAAAGAGCCATCTAGTGGGCACACCAAGAACTATTTATATTATAAGTTTCACCACAAAAGTTCGCATATTTTTTATTCCAAAACTTTTTCTTCTTAAATAAGCCTTTGAAAATGTTTCAAAAAATGTGTTACATATTTTAGATTCCACTGTTGTGATCATTTGAGTTTAATGTGCTTAATGTAAGCATTTTTGTTTCACAAATTTACTGACTAAGCATGAGAGTGAGATGCAAGAAGAAAGTACCTATATACCTTGTCCGCTTTCTTTAAGCAACAAATGAGTAATGGTCAAATCGTGTCAGTGACTGACCTAGATAGCCTTGCAGGGCATTATGGAGTGAGATTTAATGCCCTGCGGTGGAGGGCATTATGGGGATTTAATGACCGGTCACATGGTACAAATCCGGAGTGCTGATTGGGTGAGCCAGAGGAAGAAATAATAATGGCAATTATAGACCAGGGACTGCGGACCAAGAGATTTCACATAGGTAGAGAGAAAATCAACATGGCGAGAAGGGTGTTATATTCTTTTCAAATTTTGCTCCGACTCAAATTGCACGACTACAGTACTTCTTTCTTTTCGAAAAAGAACATCACTCGTGTACATGCTATCAATTGAGGAGAGAATCGTCCCTTATGTGAGCGATGAGGTGATGTGATGTATGCTATAGGGATTAAGTATGGCCCGGAGGGCCGTGTGGCGAATAAAGCTGAGGAGCTGATGTCAACCCGTTCAAGGCGCAAAGCGCCGAGAACGGGTTGACATCAGCGACGAAGCTTTATTCACCACACGGCCCAACGGGACATACTTAATCGCTATTATAGCATGATCAGAAATTGAAATATAATGAACTAGTATTCCATATATGTTATATATAGGGTATTATGACCAGAGCACTTTTCTTGGGATTGCTGATTGTTTGAATGTTGAACAGAGCTAGACCCAGTTTGACCACAGGCGCCAAACTTGAAATTCAGAAAGAGGCAGATCTCATGAAAGGTCAAGGTCACCTCAGTTTAAAACAGTTTGATTGCAGATTGGTTCCCATATAAGAAAGACCCGAAATGATTTTTTTACATGTGTCTTGTCTGTACCTATTGTTTCATGGTCTCTATATCTTAATTACCTCATTTTAAAGCCTGTATGACATATATTTGTGACATATACTTGTTGAGGTCAAAGGTCAGAAAACCGGGTGGCCTCACCCGGTTGCATCCGGGTTGGAATCGGCCTTGACCACCAACATTATAGGTTATATGGAATGGCGGTTGCTATATGAGAATGCTATAATAGCTAACTGGTTTGGGTAGCTGCCGTTTAGTGGCGCACTGGCGCTGCGTGCGGACTAGCCAGGTGAACGCCCGAATGGGTCGGTACTGTTATGTAGTCGCCTAGTAACCAGGTACGATCAATTTAATCCCTTACCCCAGTCCTGCTACCGCCGCATCCGTGCGTGTTCTGCTATGGGAAAATGCGAACCCGTGGTCTATATTCGGAACGAGGTAAATCCGCCATGATGGCGAGCCTACGATTTGTAAAGAGGGAACCAAAGCTGTGCCTCCAATGTAACTATCACTGAAACTGAAACGCAGAACGTAATTAACGAACAGGATTTCCAAACGTGCCAAACGTACGCATTAAAGTGATTGCTATTGCTAACCTTTAAATCGTGCAGGTAAATCGTACACGGGTCTTCTTTTGGCTAGCAACAATGTAAACAACTGCTAAACACGACTCCATTGGTACAATAGGTAAGCATTTTCTCTCCAACATTGACTTGGCTTGATTGGAAACTATTTCTCTCGGGACTGTAATCTAGTAATGTCTGTGTGCCTTTCGCTTGTGACTTGAACTTATGACTAGATTGCACGGTATGGACGATTCCCTATGGTAAATATGACATCTGATCTGACAGATTTGATTGATTCACAATCTAGAGTAGAGATGACTTGATAAGTGTACATTCATTGATTCAACATTTTTTGTTGTTATCGATACACTGCAGCTACTCGAAAACGGGTCATGTTGTACTTTACGACCTCAATTCTGGTATGCACCAGAATTGTCCAATTCTGGTACGTACCAGAATTGCTGGAAAGAACAATTCTGGTACACTGCAAGTGGCAGGATTGTTCCAACAATTCTTGTATGTTCTAGAATTGTTGGAGCAATTCTGGTACGTACGAAATCCGTTGGCCGTAAGCAATGCACCTATTTCGAATCATGTCTCCATTATATTATTTGCCCAATAAACAAATACAAAATTGACATTGGTAGATAGATATGTGTCTTGGCTTTCGGGAAATATAATATTTATTACAATCCAACCACGGGAAGTATTTATTTGGATTGTGTAAAGTGCGGCGAGGAGACCGCAAAATCTGCCGTTTTCAAAATGGCGGATCTACACAAGTGCGAAGTGATTTCAATTGCACTTGTTTTTAAACGATCGTTTCAACAACATAATAAATTTATTTCGAAAAATAAAGTTCATATTCTTGTTCCCTGGCATCCATTTAGTCTAAATATTATCTTTATTGAATTTAGGATGTCAGGAATAAAGGAATATAATCTAATTCAATTCATATGTCTAAGGAAGGAAGGCAGGACGGACGGCAGGCAGGTAAGAAATTCTCGAACAATTCTGGTACGTACCAGAATTGCCTGAGTAACAATTCTGGTGCATACTAGAATTGCCAGAAGAAACAATCCTGGTACACCGGAATCACCAGAATTGTAAACTTCTCTGAACAATAGGGTATATTCACATAAGCGCTTGTACCACCAGAGTGGTACAAACAGCAGCTGGGGGCCCTATTACTGCTGTGCTAAGCATTACAGAATAGCCTGTTTTTCAACGTTCATGTTCAATTAATGCTATTTAAAAACTGTTATTTTGTGGGAAGTTGAAAAGAATATCCTCTAGAAATACTTCAGCAAGCATTTAACTTTGTAAAGGAAGTAAAATAAATATGATTGTGGTATCTTATATCTTAAATGGCTGCTCTATTTCAGCTGATTCCTACCTCCCCAGAGCTCTCTCAACATGACCCACTATCAATGTTAGCTGACCTCTTAATTCTATTCTGCAATACAAAATTAACATTTAATGGTCCCTTATGAACATTCTGTCACGCTTTAATAGGAAGCATACATGTTCAAGAGTTTTACCATTTCCTGCCATCCACCTACCACATACTTTAATTTTGCTTTACAGACTTCAACGCTAACTCAAAATGCTACTGGTCCCATAGGACCAGTATCACTCATCTTATGGTCCTGCAAAATTTTAACTGGTACGTTCCAGAATTGAGGTCGTAAAGTACAACATGACCCGAAAACGTCGTTCACGGTGCTTCAGCAAACAAAGGTTCTCTCTGGGACTTGTTTAACTGTAGAGCTGTAATCAAATAACCAGCTCTCAGACAGATAACGTATCTGACAATAGGAATATTTCACATAAGGAAGACCCCCCCCCACACACACACACACTTGGGTGTGGCAAGCAGTCGCAGTTGGTGTGTCAGTGACCCTATTACTAGCACTGGACAGTACCAGAAAGCAGCCTTATTTCTATCGAATGCATATATCTCACATGACAATACATTTGGTAATAGAAAGAAATTTATATGCTACATTATCTTTACATCATCCAGAGACATGGATTAGATATAGATATAGATAGATAAAACTCTCTGCATCATCTATATACCACATTGACGTTCAATGAAAATTATTAAAACTCATGGTCTCTAGGATATTTTGGCTGCCTATGTTTGAAGTGTTCAACTTGGATAACTCTGTTCCCAATATAAATTCTCTTCACCACAGTGTCCCCCCTGTCTGGCCTTGGATACTTCGAAAGATCATCCTGCCATGTTTTAATACAAAATAAATCATATGCTACCTAACTGTTACATAACAATCCACAATGCTGTTCGATGAAATGATTTCACACTAGGTCTGAAATATTTTTTATGTCTATTTGTGAAAGGTCATTATAGGGAAGGGACTAACATCTGTTTACATTTCATGGATAGAAGTAAGCAGGTCAGGAACTAACAAAATACTTCATGTGTGCTTTGTCTTAAAGCATGACAGAATGGTTTTTAAAAGTCTCCAAAGCCAGACATAGGAAGAGGAAGAGGATTGGATGGGAAGAGGATTGGGAATCATCTGAATTATCCAAGTTGAACACTTTAAATAGGCAAAATATTTCTACTGATCATTAGTATATCTAATTTTCATTGTAGCTATAATGTGGTATATAAGATAACGATTATATATCATAGAAATTTCTTTACATTATAAATTTTCATTGTGAGATATATGCCTAAGATTATAGAAATAAGGCTGCTTTCTGCGGCTGTGTAGTGCTAGTGATAGGGTCTCTGTCACACAGGCCACTGCTGCTTGCCCCACCCTGGAGTGTGGGGTCTTCCTTATGTGAAATTCCTAGTATTACCAATGACATCTCAACTTGTTTCTGACAAGATGACATCTCAAGTTCAACTGGTTGCTGACAAATATCTTTCCTGAAACATCTGTGATGATGCTGCAGCACAAGGTTACTTTCTTCCTGTTTGAATATATATCCTAATTTGGTTTTCATCATTGCAGGGATATCATTCCATGACCATATTAAAAGGTCAAATTCAACATGAATTAATTTGGATAGTACATGTAGATGTAGTTGTAGTACTATTTGGGGTCCTCTACTGCATTGTCCTGGGGGATGACCACCTTCCCTCCCAGGCCTCCCATAACCCAGGGATTGACCTTTTAAAATAAATTGTCATTTCTAAAGGGGAATTTTGCTCAGGAATGGGGGATGTGGTTTTGAACCAAATGATAGATTATAGGAGCCAAGTTTGCTAATGGACATGTCTGTTACCAACTGCACCACTTTGAGAATTTTTTTTTCAATTTTTGTCTCCCCCTTATTTCCCCTATTTCTGCTCTCAAAGCACATATTTTAAAAGAAAATTCTGGGGACCCCCTAGCCTAGACAGTATGCTTCTGCCACATGCAAAGTTTTATTTGCTCATAACTTTAAAATCATAGGATTCAAATCTGCTCCTGCCTGAAAATGTTATAGTCAATCCCTGTCACCCTGGGCTTTTTACTCCCCTCCACATCTCTCTCCACTCAATAATCTTCCTCAAATTTCCTAACATTTTATCCCTCTCTACCCTGTATGCTGGACACTTTAACACCATATGTTGCTTGTTTTCAATTGCCCGCTCCCCACACTTATGGTATCCTTTCTCCTGAGCTGTTCTTCCTGTTCTATCCCTTAATTCTAATGATCATACTCTGATATTTACTACTATTCTGCCTTCTTCTAAATTCTTAATCTAACCAAGAAATCAAATTTTGTTTCTTTCTTACTCCTATCATTTTCCAGCGTACTCTTATCAATCATCACCTCTTGCCACTTCAGTCTATCTCTTTCAGATTAGATGAAGAGAACATTGATTAGATGAGGGATATCCCATTGGTTTACATTATAGAGGAGGTTGCTCACACACATGCGCAGAATGCACCTCTTGAGTGGTTCTCGGCAACACCTTGGCTAGGAGTCGTGCCGAGGCTGTTGAGCGAGATCTGCTGGTTGCTTATCTGGTGATCAACCTACCTTTACCTCCCGTTTCTACGTTCTTGGATCTACCTCTAAATTTCCTTCGTTTAATCCCTCTTCTGCTAAAGCTTTTGCTTTGCTTCCGAAATCTAAAACAAGTGTGCTTAGATTTGAATCATCTCACACATATTAAATTATCAGCTGTTATTCTTTTATTTCCAGTAGGAGATTGTCAAGATGTCCAGTGTAAGCTTCAAGAGTATAGGTAATGCTGTCGCCCCATCTAAAGAAAAGGTATGTGTCATATTCTAGTAATTCACACTTTTAAACCATGGTGTAGAGAAAGCCTGGCTCTGAGGCTAAGTGTAACATCAAGGGTGGTTCCAGGATTTCAGTGTGGGGGGTTGATTTTGTTTACAGAGAGGTAGATCTATCTCATTGATCTGTTCAAAGCAAAACTAAAACAAAAATAAGAGTTCTTAGTAAAATTAATTGACATTTGAATAAAACCTGCTCTGTATCGGCAACTGAAATTCAACAATCTCCCCACATCTTATATATTTAAACAAAATGTTTCTAGGATAAGAATACCTCTTTTATCGCAGTTATGAAGCGGAGCCTCAGCCAGAATTTCAAAACAGGGATTTCAAAAGGGGCATTCATTAAAATTGATGGTGTCCTAATATTTGAGGCAGACTGTTAACAGCCATTTTCTTTGAATGAACATATTTTAAAACTCCAGAACAATAGCTTTTAATTGTGTTCTACCTGCCTGGTTGTCCAAATGATTTTCCAGACATCTTGTTGGCTAAATCATTCTTATTTATAGAATGATTTGATACATTGTATCAAGTTCATATACATATCCATACATTTTGTTATACCTTTTTACTTTAATTTTGTCTTGTCTATATTAGGATATGTGATACAACCAGCGACTTAAAGCCCATTTAGAATGCCACCTGCAAAGAAAATGTTTAAGGTAATGGTGTTAAGTTGGTGGAGGGTTATATTTCAAACACATATTGACTGTTGGTTGCATGCTTGCCATAACCTTACCACTCCCAAACACTCATACATTGTGAGAATTTGCTAGTACTAATGTTAGCACTGCAAAAGCCTTTATATATATATATATATATATTTTTCAATTAATTTGCCACACTTTACAAGTTGGTCTAAGATTATAGTTGCTTTTAAAGCTAAAATTTTCATTTGCTTTGCAAATAAAATCTTGGGGAAATACTTTTAGAAAGGTACTCTAGTACCTCTGTGAAGAATATTTACTTTCTCAATTCTTATTCAGCTTTGTAATTTTAAATGAATATATTCTATGCATTTGGTCATTTTGATCAATTTGTGTTGCTCGCAGCATTAGATTTTTAGCAAATAAAAATAATAAACTGTATTTATGGAATTAGAAAATTTGTTTATTGACAATTTTCTACATAATTAGCTTAAATCATGACTGGCAAATTGTTCACCTTAAAACTGCTAACTAACCCAGAGTTACTGCAGTACTCTAGCCACTCCGCTATATAGCGAGTAAATCCTAACACTTATAGCATATATAGCATATGCACATATATAACTTATATAGCCTAACAGGGCACAACGTTAACTTTTGCAGCGACATGCCCCATAGGGCAAGTGAGATTCAATTTTCACTTACCCTACTCAAACTTTCACTTGCCCTTGAAAAATTGTATATAATAATTTTATAATATTTTATTTAAAACCAAGTAGAACATGGTTCTGGCATGTGAAAGCATATTTTCCAGGACAAGCTTGGATGGCAGACCACGAAACTTGCACACATTCTCAAAAGTAAACCTGAAATATACAAAACGTACTTTCCCAGTGGGGCAAGCAAGATGCAGTTTTCACTTGCCCCACAGCTATAATTTACAAATTCTACTTTCCTGGGGCAATGGGGCAAGCACAAATGTCGAGCCCTGCCTAATTTATAAGTTATTACTGGTCAGCCCAATCTTGCATGGCTTGACCTCACTCAAGGTACCCTGGCCTGCATGTCTTGCATGACCTGAATGGCATGGTTTGGTTTGTCACTGAAGGAAAGCTAGTTAATGTTAATTTTTTTTATCCATCATTTATTTATTTGTTTGTCTATTTATTTATTGTTATGTACCTAGTTATTATATCATTTATTATTTTATCTATTTACCTATTCATTTATTTATTTATTTATTATTTAGTATTAAATCTTAATTTATTTATTTTGATTTATTTTTTATTTATTTATTATTGTGCATTCATGTAATTGCTTATTATATTAATTTGATCATCTGTTTATCTATTTATTATTTATTTATTCATTGATTAATAATTTATTGATTTATTTATATTTCACTCATTATACAAATGTCAGTGCAATTATACATACTTTCAAAATAGGAATTCTTTTATTCACCATTCCTTTGTTGACAATTCTAATGTTCACATTTTCAGAACATGTTTTATATCTAAATCATTAGTACATACTTCGTGGCAATATTGCATAGTGACTAATTTGGCTCTGAATTCCAGCACCTCATGTTCAACAACCATCCCAACAGCTTAGAAAACACTTATTTGTAGTAGTCATTGGTTAAAACAACCGCAGTATTTGCTATATACTCCCATCCACAAAGTAAGATAGTTTGAATTGAAAAAAGAAATGTAAATGTTTGGGTGTCTGCAAAAGTGCATGTTTATTAATCACTATCTATGGAATTTATCTGTTAATAGTAATTGCCAATTGGATTATTATACCTTATCTGAAAATATATTTATTGAGCAAGAAACAATGGTTGTCATTTTCAAAGCCTGAAGAAATTCAAGATGATTTTCAGAAGATTTTGAAAAGTGGAATATAAGTAATTTCTTAGGTGTTAAATAAGGACGACTCAATTATTTGAATCTGAACTGAGCCTTTAATCCGAAATTTACCTCTTGGAAATTATCGGTATTGTAAATTGTAGTTGTTAATTTCAAAGTTTTTAAGGCATTCAGTACAGATGGCACTTGATAAGACAAACTCTCTTAGCATTAATTAAGTATAGGTGGCCTTTTAACAGATTTTAGAGAGGTTCATTTTTGATTTCTTGTCTTGCTAGTCCAGCAGACTGTCTGCTATTTATGGATTATGCAGGTCCTGCCACTTTTCTGCCTGTGCTGTTACTTCTGACAATTTAGTCACAATTGATGAATACTTGAGGTCCCAAGATAAGAGTGTGAGGTACCGTATTACCCTGCATACAACACGCACTTTTATACACTGCAGAACCTACGTTAAGGAGGGGGTGCGTGTTATCAACGGGTACATAAACCAGAACATTTTTACAGCGATTCTATAGACGTGTGGGGCATGGTCGAAAATACTTTGGTGGGTTCCTATTGTCTATTGGCCTGTCACCATGACGACGTTATGATGATTGCCATTCTGATACCCTAGACGTACCATATCATGTTTGAAAATAGACTTTTCCCGTACTGTTAATTGGTATCACTTGCACAGTGACTCTGAGCACTATAAACACAGTACGATTTAAGCCTCTAATTATCTGAGTCAACGCGGGTTACGGTACTAGGGTCAAGATTCCCACTCCCCAACTCCGCCTGGGTGTTATAAACAGGGCATTGTCTTTTACATATGGGAAAGGGACTTGGGGAGGGGGTGCGTATTATCTATGGGGTGCGTGTTGTATGCGGGGTAATACGGTACTTGAATTTCATGACGTGAACCATTTATATCTCAGTGTTGGTTTTATCTACTGTGCTTCTGAACATTGCAGGTGGAATGGACCCAATATCAAATATCCTATTATGTTTATCGGATCATTATGACAATTGTTGAAGGTTGTTTGTCTCATAGATGTTTGTGCTGCCTCTATTCTCATTCATGATTCTGTGAATTCTTTTTCTTTGAAAATATTTTTTCCAATTTTCCTATTGTTTTACATCCATGCAACCTGTATTTTTTTCAAAATGTATTTACAAGTTTCAATTGTAAATTAGTATCCATTATTCTTGGGCAAGTAGATACTAGTATTTACCAGCCCTGCAAAGCATAGAACTAACCAGAAGTCTTGGAGGGACACTTTTTAGATAGTTAAATGTATAGAAAGGTTCATTTTTAAAATGTCTGTATGGTTTGATTTGTTTATGCAATTTATGACCTTAATGTATTGATTAATAAAAGGTTTAGATTTCCAACTTGCCACATCTTGAACAGGGAAGATGACTTATGCTTATCAAACATTGACTTTTACTTACCTCAGCACTAGCACTAGCATTTATATTTGTACCTGATCTGAGCTAGGACCTACAAGCATAAAAGGGTTAAAGATTTGCCTTTCCTTTGAAAAAAGCTCCTTTTAATCATGGATATGTATTATGCAATGTTAATTTATTCCACCAGACCCATGACAGAAATGTTTTGAGGTGTTAATTCCCACCTCAATTCAGTGGTAGATCTGTGGCAGATGCGACGTTGACCATTATCACCCTTTTACCACAGGTCAGCCATGTGTCTGCCATGATGAGTGGTTAGTGGATGGTAGTTATATTTTCTGCTGCCTATAAGGTTATGGGGTTATATGTGGTATGTACACGATTATCCATAGATTAAAGACCAATTACTAGGCACACTTAAACCACATAACCACACTAGTTTTAGCCACATATGTGGCACAATATGTTCCATTTTTGTAATATCTCTCTCAATATCATTTGATTGCAGCAAGCGACCAGGAAACTGCTGGACACTGGTCATGTGGCTAACCAGATGTCCAGTCAGGTGGGCCTCCCCAGGGACAGGGCCATGCACGTAGGATCTGTAGGCAAGGGGGTCGTACCTTTCAGAGATGTAAGTTTCTTAACCATCCCTGCACTAATATTCTTTAAATGTAAACCCTCAATAATATCTACTGCATTGGATATGAGGTCCACAATTATAATCTTAGTCTATGTAAATGTCTCATCTGCAAGAAATCCTTTTAAATAGTATTTTTACACGATGGCCATTCATTTATGCTTTGGGAGTTAATCTTGAAATTGATACTTTTGACAAATTACTTGGATACTTGAAAATTAAGAATTATTTTACAAAATGAAGGAGAGTTGGACGTAGTAAATTTAAAGTTGAAAAGAATTGATAACCTGTGAAACATGCAGTATTATTGAAAATATATAGAAATATATTGTGATATAAATATCTTTTTCATATCCTATCCTGGAAGTTTTAAAGGTGTCAACCCAATTATGAAGATTGTTAGAAACCATGAGCATTTTTCTCTCTCTCTTTTGTTATAATTTCTAAGGCAAATGTTTTGTTTTTATTGCAGATGGTTGATAAACACTGGGTGCCCAGTCACATCAACAAAAGATCTTGTGTGAGCTTCATGGCTAAAACCGATAAAGATGGGTAAGGCTGTGCTTTTGATTTCATAGAGACGAGTTGTTTTTGCGTAGCTCTACTATAGAGATTGCATACTAGTTAACAGTGTGAATTGAATTTTAACCCACACCTCTGACCAGTAGGCCTACAGAACCGTGGTTGACCGTTACCACTGGTGGTAACCACCAGCCCACCATGGGTCAGTCATGTGTATACCATGATGCATGGTTAGAGCAAGGTAGTTTAATGTGGTATTACTCAGATTATATAGCAGTTACATTCTAGTCCCTAGGTTATAGACCAATCACTAAACACACATGTACCAGAGAACAAACTAGTTTCAGCCACATGAGTGCCACAGAAGGCTCTAATTTATATTTCATAAGGATGTAGAGAGTCAAACTTGCATCTGAGACCACCTGTTTAGAGAGGCTGCATGTCTATTAAGTTCTTCTGAAAGGAAAAACTACTTTTTTAAAGACCATCTACACATTGTAGGATCACATTTGAGTTGACCCGGCAGTCACAGTTTTCTTGTATTATGATCACATTGCATGAAGTCATTCTACATCAATTCACTAGGCTCCCTCCACTGCGTGTTAAACCACATAATGAAGAAGGCTCACAACTTACAAAGGCTGCCAAGAGTCGGTAAGCTTTGCCCAGAATCCCATACAGTATAACCCTTATGCTGCTGGTGGCTAATTTTGTCCATACAAAATGATGCAAAAAAGCTGAAAAATGACTGAAACCCTGGCACCTGGGTACTCATCTGATAGTACTCACTGAGAGCTATCCAATGAATGCCAACATGACTGTTCAAATGTTTTTCAAAAATCTTTGCATCCTTGTGCCTTGGACGAAAGTAGCCTCAGCATTGGAAGGGATAATAAAGGTGTAGTATGAGTATGTATAGGGGTCCACACCGGTATACCCGTACCGTGAGGGTACCCGAAAATACCGGTAATAAACCGTATAAATAGTAGCCGGTATTTTTTTACCGGTACTATGAATAAGACGCCTCGCTGCTGATATAGCAGGCAAGGCGGAAAAGAGTGCAGAGACGCGGGATCGGCGGGAAAATACATCGCGATCGCGTCTTCCAGTGCCGGCCGCCATTGAAACTGCCCTACGATAGATACTAACGCGCGCAGTAGTACTTGAAAAAGTGTGGAGAGGGCCACGCTATGTATTTTACATAGTGCTAGTCCAGCCCCACCACACTTTTCCAAGCACTAACGCACGCGACAGAATTTCGAAAACTTCGACAAAGTAAAGAAAGTAACCAGTATCGGTACCGTTAGAATACCGGAACCGTATAAAAAATACCGGAACCGTACCATACCGTATAATTTTAACGGTATGGACCCCTCATTATGTACCTGTACCAATAGTTAATTTCTGCACCATGCCATAGTAGGAATATGTGTTGGGTAGATAAGCTTTTTACAATATAAACCATTCAAACTACATAATCACTACTCACTACAAGATTAAAATCAGGTATAGTATGTGCTTGGATGGTACTCATATTTAACCCTCGTGAGTCAGTTGTAATTTTACTCACAAATATCTGATGCCAAATTGTAATGGGGATTATTGGCTAAAGTCCTGTACTAGGATGCTCATATGTTTGGTGATCTTATAAAGATGTTGGTCCACGATAGTCATGTAACATATCAAAATGACCCTCCCATCATGCACAAGATTCCAAAGCCAATTGCCTACCCTTCTAACTAAGTAGGGGGTCTAGTTTGATGTCAGACTCTTCTTTAAATCTATTTGATCATCTCTCATGCATATATATGTGCACAGATCTCTAAGTTAGTGTTGGTACAAATGCATGTATGGCATTGGAAGGGTTAGTAGTTGCACCATGCCATGGTAGGCCTGTATAAGCAAAATATGTACAACACACATATTTGATCCCTGCACTGAGTGTTCAGTTATTGTTTTTGTATAGTGCATGTTTTGTTAGATATTTGAAACACTACCTTAGAGTTGAAAAACATCACTTGTTGAAAACAAACCCCCTCCTTTAGATTTAACCCCCTACTCCAAAATCCTACACTAGCCCCTGATATACCATGCATTCCATTCCCACCACAGGTAGGAATAAATTAAGCATTTTTAGCAATAAAAAAGTATTGTGAAAAGATCCTTATCCAAATTTCAAGTACAAACTTGATTAGAGGTGGAGAGGTCAAGTTCAAATAAACTATCTTATAACTTTAAAAACATAAATAGGTGATGGAATATTTATCATTATTGTAATATTTTAACAAGAAAACATGCACCACTATAAGGTATTTTTTGGCAGTTGATAAGTAAATTTGATCAGCAGACATTCCTTGGCGCCACAACAACAATATGATCTTTCTTGTCTAAGTCTAAAATAATTGAAACCACTTATACATACAGAAAAAGGCAACAAAACTGGAAATAGTGACAATTATAATCTTTGAATTTACTCTAGGTCTTACCTCAATTTGACACAGTGCCAAATAATATTCAAATCCACCATGTTTCTCTCTGATACCACTAATAGCCTCTTCCTGTAAATCCCATAACAATACAAAGGAACAATGCATTGGATAAGATCAATAGTGATGGAAGACTCGTAGTACTAAGGAGTTTCATAATATTGATTTCCATAACAATGATTGATCCAATCTACTAACATGGGCAAGTGCTTGTTGAGCATTGTAGTTATTGTATAAGCCAAGCAATTAATATTGATGGAGTGAGACATGAATATCATACTGCTGTAAGTTCCTGATAATTTGGGACTATTTTTTAATAATTCCTATTTTGCATGGGATGAACAATGTCTATTTCTTCTGAAAATACTGAAGAATTCCAGAAGAGTCCCAGTGGTCCAAAGTTCCCAAAAAAATCAATCGCCACGGCTGTGCGAGATCAGGTATTTGTTATTGTATGAGTTGATTTTATCCCTGTGCAGCATGAGGGAGTGTTCAGCTCAATACTGCAATCAACTTCATTGAATTAACAAGCTCTATTCTCTCAGTAAAGAGCATGAGTATTTGGTCTAAAGTGAACCACTCTAGCTCCTCTAAAGTTAAGACACTATACACACTCCATTCCTGTGCCAATCCCTGCTGAATGACCATGATGTCTCAAAAACGATGTATCAGCCAGAATTTAGAAACTGGGAGTTAATAATTGCCAATGGGGCATCCTATTTTTCAAAGGAGACCACAATATAATCCAATTACAACCACAAATATGGATTTACTCATTGAAACTAGGCATAAAATCCATGGAATTTATATTGGGTTAAGAAAATTAAAATCAAGTGTTCATAAACTGACATTTTAAGAATACTCTGGATATCCTCATGCATATTTGATCTTTTTGTAGGAATGCGTCTGAGCTGTGCCACTGTGGCTACAAGGAGGCTGAGCATGACCAGAACATGGGAAGCAGGATAGCATCCACAGGAAAATACAGCATCAACAACAACACCATTCCATCGCATACCAACGCCTTCGGGGAGATGGAATTTGTGGGATTTAGCCAGAATATTAGCAAGGTGAGTAGCTATGGGTCATGATTAGAGTTTACCTGAGAGGGGCTCAAAGATTAGCATCTTGCAACAATACATGGTGATAATGATAATTGCTTGCATATGCACAGAATGCAATCAAAATGGCAATCAAACTAAAGGTCTTCTCAAAAATCCATGATAACTTCTCAATGATTCATCAGGGATCGCGAGACGTCCACATATCCTTTTGACGCATAGTCAAGTGGTATGGATGCAGAGGTGTGAAGTGGCTGCGTCCAGAGAGGACGCATAAAATTCCCATTAAGAACCCATCAATTTCCTGTTCACAACAATTCTTTGAGCTGTAAGCAGTAGCACAGTCAACTCAACTTCACAAGCTGGATAAAGAAATCTACCCATTTAACCCCTTACCCCCCTAAGTGACCACATTTGTTGGCATAGATAGTCAACACTCATTTGTGGCCAATGATCAGGACGCAGGATTTTCTGGACCTTGATATTAGTGTGGAAGCAACTTTTTTTGACCCTATCGCTAACACTGTTCATTATATCACAACTATACTTGACTAAACGCAACAGTATATAATAACAACAGGATTTTGGCAATTTATTTTAAAATTTTTGTATCGAAGTGTGAACATGTATTGCATTACTGCTCTTCATTATTAAGTCTTCGCTTGACCCTTTATTAGTGGACTGGCCTGTGAATGTGTGGCTTTGGGAAAGGGTATATCTATATGGTATTCATCAACTGAAATACCCCTTGGCACTATTTGTTAAGAGAAGGGAATTCTTTTTATGTTCCCAGTTTCTATCTCGTCCTGATATCACCTAAGTTGTTGAAAGCGACGCAAAATCCAAATTCCTTCCTTCCTCTTCATGATATGTATAACATTTTTCCCTGCAGTATGTGAGAGTTGACCATGAAACGTCCATGGACACCATGCTGTCGCTCATGATAGAGCACTGGGGTCTAGAGAAACCCAACCTCCTCATCTCTGTCACAGGGGGCGCCAAAAACTTTTCCATGAAACCGCGACTCAAGGAGATGTTCAGGCGAGGTCTCATGAAAGCCGCAAGCAGCACAGGTAAGCTATGGAATGGCATTGAATTATGATTATCTCTTTTGAATTGGTAGGTGGATAATAGCAGAGGTGTCTGAAATAAGTCAAGGAAACAAACAACGTCGTTTGAGCTTTTGGGCACCTAAAAAAATCCATGAGTGATACCTTTATTTTTGGTGAACATAAAGTTAACTTTTTAGCTTCTGCAAAATTGCCCTAAACGATACCTCATTTTTGGTAGGACACTGACAGCTGAAGTCATAGCTTGATTTCATTGTAACACTGAAAACTATATTGTGCACATAAATACTATGAAGAAACCTCTATTTTAGTGGATTACTCTGAAAAAATATTAATGCTGGTCTTTGAACTGTTTACCTGCTATGATAAACGTTTGTGCTCCTACAAGATGTGCTTCCTCTGATGTGTGCTTGCTCTAATTGTTTGTTTTTTGTGTTTCAGGAGCGTGGATCATCACGGGCGGCATGCACGCGGGCGTGATGAAGCACGTAGGGGAGGCCGTCAGGGACCATATGGTGGCCCAGGGAAGCGCCAAGAACCAGGTCACCGCCATAGGCATCGCCACCTGGGGCTGCGTCTCCAGGAAAAAATCACTCATCAACCCAAAGGCAAGTAGCCTGTTAACCCTACCAATGATGAGGCTACTTTTGCCTACAGCACAAGGACCCAAAACCGTCTAATCCCTGTCATATTGGTATTCATGAGCACCAATGTGCAAAGGTTTCACTCATTTTTCACATTTTTTTGCATATTTTTAAATGGCCAAATTAGCCACCAGCAGCATAAAGTTTAAGTACTCTGGACTATACATTAGGAAAATGGAATTTTGATTATTGTCACTTTTCTGCCATATTGAGCTTAGTCTTATGGCAAGCCGAAGTGCCCTAAAGTAAGCATTTATGGAATTCCATAAATGATTTATGGAATTCCATAAATGATTTATGGAATTCCATAAATATAAGCATTTATGGAATTCCATAAATGATTTATGGAATTCCATAAATGATTTATGGAATTCCATAAATACCATTGAGTTATGGAATTCCATAAATCAATTATGGAATTCCATAAATCATTTATGGAATTCCATAAATCATTTATGGAATTCCATAAATGTGCTTAATTATGGAATTCCATAAATCATTTATGGAATTCAATAAATCATTTATGGAATTCCATAAATCATGTACATTTATGGAATTCAATAAATCATTTATGGAATTCCATAAATCATTTATGGAATTCCATAATTAAACAGCATTAATGGTATTCCATAATTCTTTGTTTTGCTGAACTCCAAAAAACAATGAAGACTCCCCTTCCCTCTAAAAAGCTTTCCAACACATGTACTTGTAACATGTAGAGACCAGTCTTGCATAGTTATGTAATCTTAGCTCACCTCACTGAGCGATAACCATGCAAAACCCACTTTGTTGGCTATAAACAAAAACCGAGTCCCTCCACATTTAGAAAGCACCATATTTATTGAATAAAGTTCCCCTACCCCCAGTTTTCATTTGGGACCATGCAGATACACCCTGGAGGGACACATCATTTCGTTCACTGAGACCATATGAGAAATCACCAAAACATCGTTTAGACTTAAAAACACAAAATAGGACTTTAACATAGCTCTACAAGATCTAGCAAAATAATATTTAGATCAGTTGCTGCAGTAGCCGCCATTTTAAAACAAGTGACCTTCAGGAATGTCCTCTATAGCTAGGGAGAAAGCATTATTTAGCATGTTTAATTTTGAAAAAAACCTATAGGTGTCACTTATTTATGGAATTCCATAAATACATACATTTATGGAATTCCATAAATACATACATTTATGGAATTCCATAAATGATTTATGGAATTCCATAAATGATTTATGGAATTCCATAAATGAGTGCAATTATGGAATTCCATAAATGATTTATGGAATTCCATAAATCATTTATGGAATTCCATAAATGTCATTTAATTATGGAATTCCATTAATGATTTATGGAATTCCATTAATGATTTATGGAATTCCATAAATGTGCTTAATTATGGAATTCCATAAATGATTTATGGAATTCCATAAATCATTAATGGATTTCCATAAATGATTTATGGAATTCCATAAATGCCATGCAATTATGGAATTCCATAAACCATTTATGGAATTCCATAAATACCATTTATTTATGGAATTCCATAAATCATTTATGGAATTCCATAAATCATTTATGGAATTCCATAAATACATTTATTAATTATGGAATTCCATAAATGATTTATGGAATTCCATAAATGATTTATGGAATTCCATAAATGATTTATGGAATTCCATAAATGCTTACTTTAGGGCACTTCGGCTTGCCATATAGTCTTGACTAACCGTTTATAAGTGGTAGAGTAATTCGGCACAAAAATCAATGCCTTAGCCCAAGTCACTGGAAACTTTCTCACATGCTCCAGCTAGATTTGAGCCTGGGTGCAGCCAGTGGCTAGGTGTTAGACCCCTTGGCCATCAGGGTAAGCCCATCTAGATTATATAATTGATATGGTTGCCAGGGTGCAAATTAAATAAGTTCACATTTCCATTTTTTTCTGATTATTTTTTTTTCAGGTAAATTGATTAAATGCTTTGCTCCCTCTCAATGAAGAAACACTGGTCAAAGCAACAATATTCAATGAAAAAACCTTGAAAATGCATTTCAATATAATGTATGAATAAAGATACATTGAAATTAAATACAATGTGACAACCAAGTTGCAATGCAACCAATAAAAGTACCATGTGCAAACAATGTTGCAATCCTGTGTACCAGTGTAACCATATAATGAATATTGATACATTGTGACAATGAAATTACAACATGATGCAATTAGTTGCTACTACAAAACAACAAGAGAGCTGAAATGTTAGTTTGTTTTTTCTCCACCAGGGCTGCTGGCCAGCACAGTATAACACAGATTCGTTACGAGTACCCAAAGAGTCGCCTCTGGATCACAACCACTCCCATCACATTCTGGTGGATAATGGCACACAGCATCAATTCGGCGTGGAGATCAATTTCAGGACCAAGCTTGAGAATGCCATCTCTAAGATGAAGACAGATACAGGCATGGGGGAAGGTACATAGGCATCACATATATTCTAAATGACTCGCCTGTTTTAGTTCAGTTTTATGAAGTAATAAGGCATATTTTTTTTACAGTATGACCCTAATAAAAGCTAGTTCCCCCCAAAATCTTTGAAAAAAATGTGCTCTGAGATGAAAAAAAAAAAATATTCTCTAAGTGCTTCCATTCGAAATTGATAGTCTGACATGCGCAAACTTGGCTCCTATACTTTAATATCAGGTCACAAAAAAATCTTCCATGGGTAAATGACTCTAAACAACCATTAAGGTTAATCCCTGCTTGATATTCATGTTTTCTTTGAGGTCAGGATGTAGGAAATCTGTCAATTCCGAGTCAATCTTACATCCTTTGATATCAGACTTGTCTTTGGCTTATGCTCTCTTGTTTTACCTCACTGCTAAAGTGATACATGTAGTATACCTTTCTGATTTGCAGGTGCGGTTGCTATTCCTGTGGTTTGTTTAGTGCTGGAGGGTGGTCCGGGTACTCTGGAGACCGTCAAGAGTGCCATACAGAACGGCACGCCCGCTGTCATCGTAGAGGGCTCGGGACGGGCCGCCGATATCCTCGCCTACGCCTACAATAACTGCAAGACCGAGGAGGTGCCCGTCCCAGACCATGACGGAAAAATCAAGAACAAGTAAGGATTTTTAAACCTATATGCATCTGGAGAGTACACACAGTTTGAAACATGAAACATGCTAATATATCTTGACAATGAAGTACATGTTTGAAAAACTCTTGACAATGAAGTACACGTTTGAAAAACATTTCTTTTAAAGTTGTTTTCTGAATGGATTTAACATACAGATTATTTTTGAAATGTTACTCTTATTTTATAGGATATGCTCTTGAGTTGTGAAAACGTTGGTCTAACTGAAGTATCCTGGACCCATCCTTCATAGGCTTAAAACTATTAAATATATAAATCATATTTTGTTTACAATGTAAATATAGTACTATGCAAATTTGATATGTACTTTTTTCATACCGTGATAATTTTGTGTTATTAAGTAACTTATACTTATCCTGTAACATGCAGACCTTGATCTAGAGGTTGTAACTACATCATCACTGCCTGTGCGAATTTCGAATAAAAAACAAACATTAATCTAATAGAAACTTACCTAAAACTGACCTACAGTATATGTATGTTTCATTCAGAAGGATCACCATCATTGCTTGAAATGGAGATCACGGGTATGATTGAGAAGACATTGGAAGATTAGGTTTTGCTTGATTTCCTATGCTTTAACTGTATATGTATATTCCCTTCAGAACGATCACGATCATTGACTTTTAAGCTTGAGATGGAGATCACAAGTATAATTGAGACAACACGGAAGAATAAACTTTGCTGTATTTTCCAAACTTACCAACTGTATATATATTTATATATGTTTCCTTCAGAACGATCACCATCATTGACTCTAAGCTAGAGATGGAGATCACGGGTATGATTGAGAAGAATTGGAAGAACAAGGAGCTGTCTCGGCGGGTGGGCTGGGTCAAGGCGTGCGTCCAGAACATGGACCTGATCACGGTCTTCCAGCTGGACAGCAAGGACTCTGTGAAGGACATAGATCAGGCGATCCTGCTGGCGCTGCTCAAGGCCAACAGGAACCAGGTGATGGACCAGCTCAAGCTCGCGCTCGCCTGGAACAGAATAGACGTGGCCAAGAGCGAGATCTTTACTGACGAAACCAAATGGCAGGTATGTATTTAACCCTTCAAATGCTGAGGCTACTTTCGTCCAAAGCACAAGAACTCAAAGACTATTGAAAACCATCTAAACCCTGTCATCTTAGTATTCATTGGATAGCGCTTGCTGACTACTCTCAGCTGAGTGCCCATATGCAAGGGTTTCATTAGTTTTTTCCAGGGTTTTTGTCTCATTTTGTATTGGCCAAATTAGCCACCAGCTGCAGTAGGGTTAAACGTTTGACTATCAATTCTCAAAATATCTTAAGGAGAGTTCTGGGTTGTGTTCTGATCAGAATTTCTGTTTTAGATACTTTTTACCCGAAAAAAAATTCTTGTCTCAAAGATATTTACAAATCATTTATGGTGTTTTTAGGCACTAGAGGCATTAGTGGGTTAAGACTCAAAATAGAAGAGAATGGAGGTAAAGTATTCACTTAGGGCAAAATACATCAAATACAAGAGATTGATAAAATGACCATATATATATCTCTAATAATTCAGAAATATCAGACATGTAAGTTTTGCAATATGAACTAGTTAGGGTAGGGACTACCCTAGTAGATGGCCAGGTCTTCTGTATCGGTTATTTTCTGCATTTCTCTCATTTTCTCTTTTTTTCCAGCATGACAAGTACCCCTTATATGATGTGATGTACACAGCTCTCATACAGAACAGGACATCATTCATCAAACTTTTCCTTGACAACGGTCTTAACCTCAGGGAGTTCCTGACCATAAAACGCATCCTCCAGCTTTACAACAATGTAATTACATCTCCATTTCTTTTACTAACTCATTCTTGTCCAAAGCATTCTATTTTTCTGAGATTTTTAAATAATTGCTATATGAGGATTTTTGTTTGTTTTGTATTTGCTGATTCCTGAGATTGTTCCAGTTTTTATCTTTTAAGGAAATAATAAGAAAATATATATTGTTGTTTGTAAAACTCTTTAAATTGTTTTGGAATTTTACATTGTAACTGATATTTAATGAGAGGTTCACCTTATGGGACAAAAGGTCAAGATAACTTTTCAACTAATCAAATTTTAGACAAACTTTCGTCAGTCTAAAGTTTAACATTTTTGAATGCAATATAATAATGGAGCAATGCATATTTATTGTCATATTTTCATTCTCACTATGCGCAGTATAGAAATAGAATTTAGAGATGGCTTACACTTTGGTACATAATCAAATATCAGAACTTTTAAGGTGGTTTTATATTTGGTACTTTTTGTATTTTTGCAGATACCCCGCAACACTTTGTTATACCAACTGCTTGAAAAGGAAAAGAAAGATCAGGTTTGTCAAACTCTCTTGCCTGTTCTCTACAATACTCACTCTAAAACACTCAACTCAATCATTTCTGAAATGCACACACAGCCTTCTTGATATTGAGAAACATTTTGAGAAATATTTGACTTAACGCTATTTGTTCATTTAGTTTGACAATCCCTTCAAACTATAGTACCAGATTTCTTGAATTGGTTTTAAAAGTTACAATCCATGTGTAAGCGTGAAAATCTTTGCACACATGGTCTTGCTAGTATCAAGTTTTGTATGGCATAATCTCAATCCAGTCTATACATTTTAACCCATAGCCTACAGCAGTCAAGAACACCCTAGCTATTTTATTTATATAATTGTAACTAGAGCATTTGTCATAAAATATTTGAAACGCCATCTGTCAAAGACATGTATGGGTTATCATAGATCCAATTGACAATTTCTGGATGAAATCTTAGATATGAATGAAGTAAAGGGTTAATTATTAATTTTGTTTTTATTTATTGCCAGGATTCTGAGTACTTCTCGTTTGTTGATATTGGTTTGGTCATCCAGAGCCTGATGGGAGATTTCTATCAGCCCCTTTACCTACGTAGTGGCTCGAGGTTCAGGAGTATCGTCCCAGAGGACTATCTGGACGCCCCTGTGAGAGCAGCCAGCTCTGCTACCACACGACAAGTACAACTCGATGGATTGTCACAAAATGGCACTAAATATGGTAAGTTGGAAATTATTATTTTTTTAAATAGTAATAATTGGGAATTATTCAGTTTACATTTCATGTATGGAAATAAATATAAACAATAGATTTGTCACAAAATGGCACAGACTATGGCAAGCAAAAATTAATTACGATTTCAATGGATATATTAAGCAATTTTTCTGGTTTCATTTTATGTAAGGAAATAAGTATAAACTAGGCTTTTCAAAAGTGCCAAGTATTCTAAGTAGGTAAGATACAGCAAATATTACTACTTTTTTAGTCTTGCCCTCAGTCCAAACTAGTTTACTCTGTTAATGAATATAACACTCATGCTGCTGGTGGATGATTTGGCCAATACGAAACATTTTAAGACACCTGGCACATGGCTACTCATCTAAAAGTACTCAGCGAGAGCTATCCAATGAATATTAACGTGAGATGGCAAAGATGGTTTTCAAAGATATTTGTGTCCTTGTGCTTTGGACGAATGTAGCTTCAGTATTGGAAGCAATAAGATACACTGCAGTACAGTATGACTATTTGATGCCTTATTTGTAGATAAGGCCAGTGGTAAGCCGATTGTTGAGGCTGATTTTGAGCAGCCCACCAGGGAGCTGTTCATGTGGTCAATCCTGCTCAATAGGGTGGATCTGGCCATGATCTTCTGGGACGAGGGGAAAGACAGCATGGCCGCCTCCCTGACCGCAGCACAGATACTCAAGGTCATGGGACAGAAAACTGACGACTTCGAGCTGAACAAAGAAATAGACTCAAACATCAAGTATGTATGGTTTACCATTAGGACTCTGGAGGGGACGTTACTGAACCTCCCCAACCTCCTGCCACAAACATAAATGTTTCCTTAGCTTTACATGTGTAACCGGTACAGACCGTTCATTTATCTATTTTACTTGAACACCTTGTGCTATCAGTCCTTGGCGTGCCATCGTTCAAGTGTCCAATCAGACATGGCATAACAAAAAACAAAGGAGTGCAATACGTTCAAGTCCATAGCAGCTATGGGTGTTGCCACTATTGGCATTCCGAGTTTGGTGCGGCTAAACAAAAAATTGCTAATACCCCTTCTGGTGAATTTTTTCCTACTTTGCATGTGCCCTTATTCAGAGGAATATGATAATTTCTCCTTGTTATGTTTCAATTACATATCATTTCTCCCACTATTTAGGACATTCCAGGAGATCAGCTTTGGGGTTCTCACAGAGTGCTACGCTGCTGACGACAAGCGAGCTCAGATGCTGCTCGTGAGAGACCAGTCTAACTACGGCAGCACCACTCCTCTCCTGTTGGCCGTGGAGGCTGACGACAAAAACTTCATCTCCCATGCCTGTTGCCAGGCGCTGCTTAGCAACATCTGGCTGGGGAGGATGTCACGTGATACTGGAAATCTTAGGGTGAGTCGGTTGTGAAATTAAAAATAGGAAATGTTTCATCATTTTGTTTCATCTTGATTAATTTTTAGGGATTTTGATTGAAAAATTCATTTTAATTGATTATTCCAAGAGAGGCTGCATAAACAAAGACTTGGTGCTAGAACCACACCAAGTAAGCATTTTTGAAAGTCAGCTATAATCAAAGGGTATTAAAAAGGAATCAATGAATGATTTTTCCACTTGTTGAATCCTTCGTAGGGTGAGACAGTAGTGTTAGCAAATGTACCTCTTTTAACTTATTTGAATGTTCAGAATTTTGATCAGTTGATCCATTAATCAATTTTCCTAAGTAAGGCTGTAAATACAAAGACATTATGCTTGAACAGCACCAAGGAAGTATATCAGTACATCAACAAGAATGTATGAGTTAAACCATGGAATGAAATTTAAAGTGCTTGTTGATGTTTCAGATCTGGGCGTCTGTCATCTGCCCTCCACTCATATTCCTGCTCATCAACTTCCGCGAGGACAAGAGAGACAGTGAGCAGCAGAAGGAGAAAGAGAGACATCGCAGGTCTATGAAGCGAAAGGTGAGTGGAGAGGCTTGAAGAATAAGGATGGCTAACTTTTTTTGACTTTTGCAATATATATATATGTATATATATATATATATATATATATATATATATATATATATATATATATATATATATATATATATATATATATATATATATATATATATATATATATGTATATATATATATATATATATAATATATATAATATTAACTGCACCACAGTCAAGAATCTGCTATTTATGGCAAAGATCTTCTTACATAAGACATGTTAGAAAATACCTGAATTGGATGAAAGTGGTGATTTATACAATTTATCTTGGTATCTTCCGTCATTGACCACTCTTTTTTATTTAGCTTTGTATGGTAAAATATTTGATAGCAAACAAAATAACATTCTGGTATTATCTAATGGAAAAATGCATTGTGTTGAGTCAAATATGTAATATCTTGTTTGTTCATTCTCTGTTTTTTGTTTGCTTTTAGAAAAAGAACAGTCCTGATTATGTGGAAATGGAGGAGGTTCAAGACACAGGAAGCACTAGAAGGTATTTAGCATCTGGACAAAAATATCCTACATTAAATTAACAGAATGGTCATACCACTACATGAGAAGAATTTCTGCGTTAAATTGAATTGTTTTTAGAGATCTATACCAGATAATGATTTAAGGAAATCATATATTTAAGTCCAACCCTTTAGATAGGTTTGGACTTGGATGTGAAAGGAATCTAAATGATGATCTTGATTATTTTTCACATTTTGCAATAACCTTTCACTAGGAATGCCCATGGACCTGGTGTTTTATAGAACTTTTCAAGAATGAGAAAATAAAACTATGCTGATACCATCATAACTACTGTCCTCTTTGCTTTGAGCTTAAGTGAAAATTTTAGATATCCTGTTCATTTTCACCCGGGTTCAGTTTCTCTACCTGCCAAGTCATTACTTTGCAAAGTAACATTCCTATCAAAAGGAAAGACCAGATTGCAACACTTACAACCAGCTAGTCATGTCTTAGCCGTGATATGGGAGAAAAAGTGACGAAAATCAAAATTTGAAATTCCAACTGGAGCTGACCTGTCAACAAAATGGTAGGGAAACTAGCAAGAGAAAAGTTATGTGCAGTGGTTCAGTGGTACATATAACTGGATGGAATGATATGTTTTCTTTGTTTTTAGTTTGGTGGCAGGGATGGGTGCCAACAATGATGAGAGTGATGTGATGTTCCGACCAACTCCCGGAAAACTCAAGTGGTGGAAGAGAATCACACATTTCTATAATGCGCCTTTAGTCACCTTCATCTTTAACTGTGTAAGTCTAAAAAGGGATTCTATTCTGTATTGAGTTTTAAATGTAAAAGGTTCATTAGAACAAAAGCTTACGTATGTATGTTTGGATGTATGCATGTATTCAGGTATAAGTTCTGTAATGAGTTTTAAGTAATTTAAAAGGCTCATTAGAACAAATGCTTATGTATGTGTGAATGTACCGTATGTATGAATGTATGTATGTGTGTGTGTATTTACATAGTGTGGGTTTGTATAATTTTTTGAAAAAAAATTGCATATTGCAATAAAGTTAATTTCAGTAAAGCATTATTGTCAGTTAATGACGGTATCGATGAGTATTTTTATAAACATGTATTCAAAAATTTGTCTTATTTGTGCTTTCAGCTTTCCTACATAGTTTTTCTTGCTATATTGAGTGGTATACTGCTGACTCAGCTGCGCCCTGGACCGCCCACCATTGCTGAGATCATCGTGATTGTTTGGGTATTTACACTGACCGTGGAGGAAATCAGACAGGTGAGCAGGAGTGTAATCCATTCACATGTTGAATACTTAACCCTTATGCTGCTGGTGGCTAATTTGATGAAAAATGATGCAAAAAACCTGAAAAATGATTGAAACCCTGGCATATGGGTATATGGGTCCTCATCTGAGAATAATCATTGAAAGCTAACTTATGAATACCAACATGACAGGGTCTAGATGGTTTTCAAAAATCTTTGCATCCTTTTGCTGTGGACAAAAGTAGCCTCAGCATTGGAAGGGTTAGATTTTGATTATTCACGTTTATGATATATATTTTTTCCAATCTCATTTTAAGCATTCTTATTTTGTGCATTCATATTATGCATTCACATTTTAGCATTAATATTTTGTGCATTCTCATTTTGAGAATTTGTAATATTGTGCATGCATCGGATGCATCCAATTTTTTAGCATTACTATTTTGTTCATTCTCATTTTGAGCAATCATATTATGCATTCACATTTTAAGCATTTTTATTTCCTGCATCTATATTTTGAGCATTCATATTGTCATCTTAACTCCAAAACACTAGATTTTTGGCAAAATGACTCCCAGTTGTATTTTGTCATATTTTCTGTATTTGTTGAGTCCAAGAAATCATTTCAAAGGTTTTACTCATACAAAATAAAATGTACATTAAATAATGTAAGAATTCAACCTTTTTCTACTATTTGTGAATGTCAATATATACAGTTAATATGATTATTCTTGTAAATTAAATTTTGTAACTGATTCTTGACCCCTAAAATCTCCTAAATCCTGTTTTGACTCCCTTTTTCTAAATCCAGTGTAGACCCTGGATGCAAATTTAATAAGTACAATCCTCTTCCATAGATTTTTGGGAGACTGCTACTATTCCAAATGACACAACTGTACCAAATGAATAAAATTGTATAATTATATTGATAACAATTAAACCTATTCATTCTGTTTCTACAATATTCCAACTTTCCTCAATTTCAGCTGATGTCCGACGATTCCAGTAATTTCCGTTTAAGGGTCACAAACTACATAACAGAAACATGGAACATAGTAGATACTGTAACGATACTGCTCTTTCTAATCGGCATGATCCTGCGCTTTATACCGGATAATCCCAAAACTTTTGAGTGGGCGAGGATCATCCTGGCTCTGGATCTGATGGGATTCTTTTTCCGAGTTCTGCACATCTTCTCCGTCTTTAAGGAGCTGGGGCCCATGCTCGTCATGATCGGCAAGATGGTAGATATCCTCTCTCTCTTCTATCTTGTAATACCGCTATTCCACCCATTCATGCTCAATATTGAGTCAATATATAGGGTTGGTATGATATTTCTTGTAAATTTGGTAACTGATCTTTTGACCCCTAAAATATTATAAATCCTGTTTTGACTTTGTGTTTCCAAATCCTGGTTAAGACCCTGGATACATATGTGACTATTCTATCACTTCTATCTCATAACATGACAGGAAATGGTCACATACAACTTTTGAAAGCCACTAAATACAACTTTCAACCCTCAAGTCTCAGCATGCTAAAACTCCTATATATTAAGCTGCAGGCAGGCGTATAATATACTTCCTTACCTAAATATTCCACTTTTATGTAGTCATTTCCATTAAAACTGCTTTTATGCTCAGTTTTCTTCTACGAGTGGAAATCTGTGAGACTGTCCGTTCTTGTGTAACACCCCCTCGGATAGCTTACTTGATTTGACCTATATCGATAAACCACCGCTGGCGGATGCATTGCATTCTCAGGGGAGCAACTGGCTGGACGCGCAGCCTGCCACCGTTATGGCGACCCCGGGAAGTTGGGTCCTGCCAGTGGTACGCTGTGTGCACATTTCCTGTAATGAACACCATGAACTCCCCGTCAACATCAAGGTTGCTGATAGTGTGCAAAACTTCAAGACACAGCTAAAAAACTGCTTTTTCGAAAGGAGTTTAATTGACTTTATGGACCATAAACATCTGTCCACTAACTATTCTTCATAAAGCGCTTTGAACATAATAGTTGGAAAGGGCGCTATATCAAATATCAATTATTATTATTATTATTATTATTATCGTTATTATTATTAGTATCATTATTATTATTATTTTTAGAAACACCTCTTTTGGTAAAGTTAAATTTTTTTTTCTACAGTATTTGTTCTTTTTGATGTACTTATTTGGATGAATATTTGCTTATCCTATCTATGCTATTTAGTTCTCTTCAGTTTGAGTATAGTCTTCAGTTAGTTATTCTCATCTTGTTGTAGATACTTCTTCTGTTGTACCACCAAATTTTAAAGAAGACTCTTTTAGAGATGTAAGAAAGTTGCCAGTATTTGGGATTAGGTGGTTGTTTTCACCCTGTGCTTCAGTTTCCTCCATCACTTACAGCTGACTTAGTCACACCTTCGGCTAAATATTGCAGACAAAGCTACGATAACCGAAATTCCATATTCTTGTTTTTTTCAGATAGTGGATATATTCTACTTTATGATCATCCTGATGGTGTTTATCCTGGCGTACGGCATGGCGTCGCAGGCCATCCTCTACCCCAACGCCCCCCTCGAGGCCCAGCTGGTGCAGGACGTGCTCAGGAAGTCCTACTGGCAGATGTATGGAGAACTCTTCTTGGAGGAGATAGAAGGTATGCCATCAGTTCATAATCATCATCATCATCATCATCATCTTCTTCATCATAATAATAATAATAGTAATAATGATAATAATAAGAAGAAGAATGATAATAATAATGATAATGATAATAAGTGTTATAGTAATAATAATGATGATAATAATAGTAATAATAATAATGATAATAATAATAATAATAATAATAATAATAATAATAATAATAATGATAATAATAATGATAATAATAATAATTATAATGATGATAATGATAATAGAAATAGTAATAATAATGATAATAATAATAATGATAATAATAAAAATGATAATGATAATAGTCATAATGATATTAATGATACTACTACTACTACTACTACTACTACTACTACTAATAATAATAATAATAATAGTGTGTACTTATAATGATAATGTGTAAGAGCATGAATATTGTCCTCTGCATTTATTATCATGATATTTGTCAGTATAACCATCATCATTATCATCATCATCATCATAATCATCACCATCATCATTACCATCACCTTATTGGATTTGCTGCAAATCAGTTACATAAAGACTTCAACAGAAGGCCATCTTGCAGGAAGCATTACTGTAGTTATACACATCTTTGAATGGCGAAATGTGGAATAAATTCCCTGAGATGAAATTTTATTTTTCAGGCGCCGAGGACTGCACGCTGGACGAGAATCTGTGGAGAAACAACACTCTTCCTCGCTGTCCTGAGAACACCTGGGTCGTCCCCATCCTGCTCGGCTTCTACATCCTCTTCACCAACATACTCATGTTCAACCTCCTTATCGCCATGTTCAGGTAGCTGGACACTTTTCTAGATACAACTCATTCCTAGTAGCCAAGTGGTCTAGGGTATCGCCACTGTCTGCTCACTGTCTCTCTCATCAATGCCTGGTTTTGCATCAACTCAGGGCATGTGAGAAAGTTGCCAGTGACTTGGGGTTAAGTAGTAGGGTATTCATAACAAGAGACGGGTTTCTCTCCAGTCCCATACTGTTAAGTTCGAAATATTAACGTGGAAGTAATATTGGCGACTTTAACCAGTGGGTCCAATTCGCTAATGTTACGATCCGTTAATATTTGTTTTATTTTGTATTCAAAATGCGTATCTAGTCACAATTACACATGGTCAGTTGCTAATCATATGTACATACATAGACACACGTACGTGCATGTTGTGATATATAAATGACTCGCGGTGTACAACCAAATTTGAATGATGCATGTAATCACGGTGGATCTGAGTTCCTTGATTGCAATATACCAATCAGGATGGACCTTCAGTGACACATGAGTTGGATAAACAGCTGCATGGCGAAGCTAGTTTAGCGTGTAAAATCTGTGTGGTTCTAAGAAATTACGATTGCAATAGACCCTTTTTTTTATCACTTGTACCGTTCATAGCCTGATCCGATTATCTTGAACTCTTAATTTCACTTGTTAGGTGGTTGCGTCGTAATGAAACAAGGTGTAGTCAGTATCGCCGGGCATGAGTGGTAGATTAGTACATGAATTAGAATACCACTATTCAGATGGGGTTTTTGGAGATGGTTCACACGCGAATGTTACGATCCGCTATTATGGAAAAACGGATCGATTCGCTAAATATAGACTCTCTAATATTTCAAACTTCACAGTATTTCAGTCTGGTATGATGTGACCTGATCTGCTTGAAGTCAGGAAAAAATCATAAGTAGTGGAAATTAAGGCCGAATGAACTTTATCTCAATTGTGTTAGCTAAATTGAAAAATCTTTATATTCTAACTTTGATATAATTCAGTTGGTTCATCATTCATCTATTTACCAAACGTTTATTGAATTGATTTAAGTCTAGATGGGAACTGAGTGGAGTGAGTATTTTATGTGGTTTTGAATCATCCTGCCATGAACAGCTCACAGTCTCTCACCTTTGCTTGAATATGACGCTGGCGGCTAGAGGCATGTGAGAATGTTACCAGTGACTTAACCCTTCCATTGCTAAGGCAACTTTTGTCCAAAGCACAAGCATGCATAGATTTATGTAAGCAATCTAAACCCTGTTATGTTTGTATTTATTGGATTACTCTCACTGATGTCTCTCAGATGAATACCCATGTGCCAGGGTTTCAGTCATTTTTCAGGTTGTTTGCCTCATTTTGTACTGGCCATATTAGCAACCACTAGCATAAAGGTTAATATGGATACCCCCATCTCCTTTGATAGTTACAATTTGCTAGTTGCAATTAAGCCTCAATATGGAAGAAAGAATGATAATTAACAAAATAAAAAATGCCACTACCTCTTTGACTACATTGCCAGATTTCTGTTATTTTACTGATATATTTTTTCTGTTTTCAGCTACACCTTTAATAATGTTCAGGAGATTACGGACCAGGTTTGGAAGTACCAGCGCTACTTCCTAGTCTATGAGTACTACGACAGGCCACCACTGGCGCCACCTATAATTATCATTGCCCATGTTTACCTGTTAATCAGAGGCATAGTGCGGCGCTGTCGAAATGCCACAAAATTAAATACAGCTTTCAGTAAGTCATCGGCTGAAGAACAAACTTTTCTGCACACTTCACTCTTTGGAATATGGTTTTAACCCTTCCAATGCTGGGGCTACATTCATCCAAAGCACAATGATGCAAAGATTTTTGAAAACCATCTAAAATTACCCTGTCATATTGGTATTCATGAGATGTGTACCCATGTGCAAGGGTTTCAGTCATTTCTCAGCTTTTTGTGTCATTTTGTATTGGCCAAATTAGCCACCAGCAGCATATACGGGTTAAGTATATAGGTTTCAACACTATAGTCTGGTCTAGCACTTTAAAGCACCTCACTTTAACCCTCTGCATACCAAGCACCTCTTTACCCTTCTTTTCTTATCAAAGACATCCCTAATAAGTATGGCAAAAATGCTGTCAAATTTGTAGAAATGTCCATCATGTTTCAAAAATGTATTGAAACTTTGGTACGCAATAATTTATTTTTCTGATATGATGAATTCCAGAAACTAACACAACGCTTTAAACCTATATATGATAACTTTCTGCAGTACACCCATTTCCTAGTCCCTATATCTTGTTATACTTTGTGGGGAACCTCTTAATGGGAGAACTTTTGCCCTGGTCCCAAGTTATCTTTCAACCAACTTGTGGCATGTGAGGAAGTTACCAGTTGAGTTACGTTGGGTGATGGAGCCACTTTTCCCTGGGTACTTTAATTTCCTGTTACCTTAGCAACGGGATAGTGACAGTTAAACCAAAGTATTTCCCAGAAAAAGTGACCACAAATGAAATTCTTGATCAAAGGTTGTGATAAAAATACACTTTCTCCTCATTGTTGCCATACTTTGTGTTATGTTTGATGAAGAAAGGTGGTTCCTGTTTCCTTTTTTCTTTTTTAGCACTGCTCATCTGTGCTTGGCGTTATTCTTCACTGACTTTCAGCTACAATTTCTTGGCTGTTCATGAAAATCTTTGAAACAGTGAAAATACCAACGCCACTTCTTGTTCTTTTTTTCTAGCCCCATGCACTAATCTTTGCTCAGTATTATTCTACTGACTTTCATCTATAGTTTCCCCGCCGTTCAGGAATATTGGATCAGGGAGGGGAAATACCAACCCTTAACCACTTGGCCTATTTCTCTAACTACTCTAACTTCTGCCCTGTGTTATTCTTCTTGCTTTCAGCTATTAGTTTCTTTGATTTTCAGGAATCTCGAAATGATTGTTTATTATTTGCACTAATTACTTATCAAGCATATTTGATGTTTTCAAGGAAATGCAGGCTTTTTATTACCAGTTTTGTTCATACCTTGTAGTTTCAAACTTCCTCATAGGTGGCAGGTCGAGTGCTCCTTCCTAAAATGCTAAAAAGCACCTAGGCAACTTCTAGTTTTCCTTTGCACATTTATAGAATATCTGAGCAATACTAAGGGGTCGAAACCAGTGTTACTTAAAACGTACACAAAATATACTGTATGCTGTCATTGTACATTGAAATTTTTATCAAAGATACTGAGACCTCTGCCTTTTAACAGATATGTGACAAAGTAAATTACATTCTACTGTTCAGGGGAAGCTTCATGTGAATCATTTTAATACGTTTTACATTAAATACGTTAAGTTCATTTATAACAACAGAAATATTTTTTTACCTCAATGGAACTGTCAATGAGATTAATTTTTAACCCTTCCCAAGGCTACTTTTGTCCAATGCAAAGATTTTTGAAAGCCATCTAAACTCTGTCATGTTGGAACTCATAGGATAGCCCTCATGGAGTACACTCAGATAAGTAGCTATACGCCAGGGTTTCAGTGATTTTTTAGGTTTTTGCATTATTTTGTAATGGCCAACTTGGCCACCAGCAGCATGAGGGATAAGAACTAAACCTATATCCTTTGCAATAAATAATGCTTACTAGATGTAATATATATGAAATAAACCTTGTGCATTAAGTGTGTTGATATGATTAGGTTATAACTGTGATTTCTATGGATGTTTTGCAGAAGTGGCCTTCACGGAGGTGGAAGATCGGAGGCTTGTTCTCTGGGAGAATATGAACGCGGATGAATATCGGCGGCGCACTCTTTTTGAACAGACTCAGAACACTGACAGTCGAGTGGAGGACACTAATGAAAAGTAAGTAATTCTGAGATCTTTCCCTTTTGGAAAGAGAACTCTCTCTCTCTCAAGTACGAACATTATGTCTTTTTACCAAACATCTATTGCAGAATTGGGTATCAAATCCCACCGTCAGTGTTGATGGACGCATGGCTAACCCATAAGGTCTGCAGTGGGACTACATTGATGCATGTCTGTAGCGCCCAAAAGGGCTCGACTATTTTGGTGATATCTCTCTTACAAAAAAAAAAATTCAGAAAATATTTGTAAGAGAAATGTTGATCAAGATTGAACCCACAACTATCCCTTCAACAGTTTTGTGAATTTATAATTAATTATGCGGTTAAGTTCAAAAGTAGCATAACTATATGTATGAAAGTGTGGTTTTATTTTCAGAGTAGAGAATCTGGTGCGTGGTGTGGATGAGATGCGTGAAATACAGAGCAGCACAGCAGTGGTCCGTCATCAGACTGGGAAACTTCCTCCACAGCTGGACAAACGACTGGAATACCTGGAGGAACAGGTGAGTTCCCATTGTTATTATAAGTAGTGAACTTGCCCTGGGTCCACCACTGACCAGTGTCACATTGCATGTGGAAATCAAAACATTTCTACTACATACATTTTACTGTTGCTGCTGCTGCTGCTGCTGCTGCTGCTGCTACTAGTACTACTACTAGTACTAGTACTACTACTACTACTACTACTACTACTACTACTACTACTACTACTACTACTACTACTACTACTACTACTACTACTACTACTGCTACTACTACTGCAACTGCCACTACCACTTCCACTACCACTAAAACTATCTGCCTATTTCAGATGCAGCGCACATCCAAAGCTTTAGATTGGATCATCCAGTCTATGATAGAGAAGAATATGGGCTCATCCAGTGGAGCGCCTGATCTGCCTGACGTAGATGAATTAAGAGAAGAAGGTAATACAAGTAGTCCATGTATTAGGAAATGTCAATCAATTAATTGATCAATGATTATAGATTATTCTTATAACTGGTGTACTTATCAAGATACAAGTGCTATAACAGCTCCTAATGGGGGCATTTTAAAAGGATAATAAGAACAAGAATATCTTACAGTGCGATGTTCTTGGGATTTATTTTTATTATTATTATTATTATTATTATCATTATCATTATCATTATTATTATTATTATTATTTTTATTATTTTTATTATCATCATTATTACTATCATCTGAATGTTTATGATTTTTCATCTGTTCAGAGAGGCGCCGGCAGGAGGCTGAGATCCAGAAAGAGAAAGAGATTGTGGAACTGATGCTTAAGAAGCAGCTGGAAATTCATGTGAAAGCTCGCACCTCCCCCTACCCAGGAAGCGATATCCTACGCTTTGATGTACCTGATGACAAAGTCTCTTGGACGGTAAGGAAATATCTAAGACTTACATACAACACGTTGAGGCTATTATTGTAATAATTATGATAATAGAGGTGATTACTGTAACAATACTGATGATTTTATGACTTTGATTATACTGGTGATTGATGTAACAATAAATTAATTACAAGGGTGAATATGATGATCCTCATGCTAACTTTATTGATGAGGATAAGATTGATTTTTGTGATGTTAATGATAGTAGGTATGATGGTATAAATGATGAGGATAATTATGATGGTGATAACAATGATAATAATAATAATATAATGATAATGATAATAATAATTATGATAAAAATAATAATAATGATAATAACAATAATGATAATAATAATAATAATAATAATAATGATAATAATAATGATGATAATAATAAAAATGATAATAATAATAATAATGATAATGATATTTATGATAATAATAATAGATAATAAGAGTGATGATAGTAATGATGATGATTATATTAATAATAATGATAATAATAATAATAATAATAATAATAATAATAATAATAATGATAATAATAATAATAATAATGATAATAGTAGTAATAATGATAATGATAATGATAATAATAATGATAATAATGATAATTGTAATAACAATATGGATGATCATGATTAGGATTATGATAAGACATTAATAATGAGAACTCAAGCAATTATCCTAATTATGATTACTAGTTTGAAAATAATACATTTTAGCATAATATTGGAGAAGATACATGATGATGATGTTGATGACGATGATGACTTACTCATTTTTCGATTTGTACATTTCAGGTCCCATTTCCAGAGTATTCGCCGGCTGTGTTCACAGATCCTGATGTCCTGTCAGGTCCAGAATGGGCAGATCCTGATATACTATCTATGTGAGTGACAGCCTCAACTACTCAGCTGTTTCTTAAGCATCAGTTCCACAATCTCTTTCTCTTTCTGGATCTAATGCCCCAGTCACACCAGAGATAATTGCATGACATAAATTATTGACTTGCGATTATTGAGCAATATAATCGACTGCAAGAATTGTATGATGAGTTGTGTGCGTGTGACTGCAAATTTGTGTATTTTCAAATATGTAACGTCCAGTTCTGATTTTGAAATTAATCGTATGTCAGTCGGACTCTCATGTGACTGGGGCATAAGCAATGCTATCCAGTACCTCTGTGGTATTATTAGCCCTAATAAAGCCTGAACAATTCAAATATAAGCACCTTTTCTTAGATGTTTTTTTGGTCGTTAAAACTTTTATTAGACTAAAAGACTTCTTATAGCAATAGATTGGGGCTTTGTGACATGATCAACCCAGAATACTGGGCTTTAGACAATAATCCCCATTACAATTTGGCATCAGACATTTGTAGGGAAAAAATTACAATTTGTAGAGTTAAAAATATTTCCTGTTTCCATTGTTTCCAGGGAGATCCATGCACGACCTGTCCTTGCTTACAATGAGCAAGATGGTGTTGTTGATCGGCGTAGCAGCCTGGGGAATTACTTCCATCGTGACAGCATACCCCTCAACCCTAAAGGCAGGACCGGGGTCATAGGGCGGGGAAAACTTGGCCGCTGGGGACCGAACCATGCTGGCGATCCAGTTGTAACAAGGTAGAATTCAAGTTTCTGTTGCTTTCAATGATGAATTTTATAACCAGGGTCACAAGATAGATTTCAAGTTTTGTTGCTTTGATGAATTTTATAAAACTCAAGGATGGCAGAAGATGTTCTTTTATGCCAGTGGTCACTGGTGGTCCAGTTGTTATCAGGAAAACTTGGCCATTGGGGACCAAACCATGCTGGCGATCCAGTAGTCACAAGGTAGATTTCCAGTTTTTGTTGCTTTGATGAATTGTATAAGACTCAAAGATGGCAGAATATGTTTTTTCTGCTAATTGTCACTGGTGGTCCAGTTGTTGTGAGGAAAACTTGGCCGCTGGGGACCGAACCATGCTGGCATAAGGTAGATTTCCATTAATTTTCTGAAGCTTTCAATGATGAATTTTATACAACTCAAAGATGGCAGAACATGTTTTTTCTGCCAATGGCCACTGAAGGTCCAGTTGTTTTAATTTATTGCTTGATTTCCAGTGACTTTGACTCACATTATGAAAATCTTAGACAGAGGAACATGTTTTTTGGTCATTGGCGTCAATTGAAATCTTGCTGGTGGTCTAGTAGCTTTATTTGAAGCTAATTTGACAAACTATAATAAAAATTCATATTTCTGTTCGTACAAGCGAAATAGAATATCTTTGTATAAACCATTCATCATTTTTTGTATATTGGACAATCTATGAGTTACCTTAATAACTGCAAATTGGTAATATTAAACTTTAAATAGTTACGAATATTTCTTAAACCAGTAAGTGTAAGTTTATCTGGGGTTTGTCTAGTTATAACTTTTACATCATAACTCATAGAAAGTTATATAAGTACAACATTTCAGCAGATTACAAAAAGAGATACCAGTAAAGGTGTATTGCTTGCTAAATTTTGGTTTTATCTTTTCCTTTCCAGTCTAGTTTTTAGAGTAATTTTATGTCATGCTGTAGACATAATTTTTGAACTATTTTTCTTGTATATTTGTTTTTCGTATGTAGGTGGAAGAGAACAAACAGTGGTGATGTAGTGTTAGAGAACGGGAAACCTGTCCTTCAGTTTGTGGCTATACAGAGACAGGACACACATGAATGGGCAATACCCGGGGTAAGTAGGAGCTTAGCTGCCTTATGATATATGTGATTGATAGAAATACATTCATAGGAGTAGTAGTAGTAGTAGTAGTAGTAGTAGTAGTAGTAGTAGTAGTAGTAGTAGTAGTAGTAGTAGTAGTAGAAGTAGTAGTAGTAGTAGTAGTAGTAGTAGTAGTAGTAGTAGTAGTAGTAGCAGCAGCAGCAGCAGCAGCAGTAGCAGTAGCAGTAGTAGTAGTAGCAGTAGTAGTAGTAGCAGTAGTAGTAGAAGTAGTAGTAGAAATAACTATCGTTGATTATGTGATGGTATCACACTAATTTATAATCCTTAATGTCTAGTGGATACTTCAAAGTGATTGAGATGATATTTCTCTCAGGTGAACCAGTCTTTGTTGTTAACATGTGACTTCAAATATCTCTCATGGCCTTTGTTGTATTGATATTTGTATTTTGCTATTCAAAAGGATTTCTACACCTCAACATGATATCTTGAGAAATGACCGAATTTTCCATTTCCTTAATTATCAGTGTTCAAATAAAATAGTAATATAACTCCTAATGAGAATCGAAAGGAAAAAATTACAACAACAGTGAAACCGGGTATGGTACAACACATATATTGTAGCATTATAGCATGTAGTGAATTGTATGTTATATCGTTTTGTACTATATCATAGTTTAATTTTATATTTTATTGTAATTAGTAATTGTGTGTATTTCTGGGTGTTCTTATCTTTGCTTCAAGATGATTACAATGCAGACATTTAATTCCTGCACTAAATGCAGCCTGGGCATAATACACATCCGCAAGCTCAATTGCCACCCAGTTTCCTGGGCATGGACACATGGATGACCTCACAACTGAACGTACCTTTGTTTCGCAAGTTACTGGGTCAATGATGTGCTTGACTTATTTTTTGACATGTTATTCATGGGTGATGTTACAACCAGCCGCATACTGCCGTCTGGTCGACTGGTGCAGGAGTTGTATGTCTGTACTGTAGTTTCTCTGTACCTGGTCGACTGGTGCAGGAATTGTATGTCTGTACTGTAGTTTCTCTGTAAAAACTATGTAGTGTCATACTGACCCATGTCCCCCCTTTTAGCAACTGTTGCAGACGCCGCAATGCTCCGAGGATGTGGTGAGTTATTTGCTTTGGTGTGATAACTCTCCACCAGGTGGCAGAAGTTTGATTGGGAAAGATTCCTCTGATAGCGACAGACACTCAAACAAATATTGACCTTTTTTGCTATTATTTTTTTGTTTTCAGCAAAAAGAAAAATAATATATTGTTACCTAAAATGTTAACCCATTTACATCTGGATCGTTCCACATGATCTGATACATATGGAACTTTTTGGCTCAAATACTCTTGTTCAAAACACATGGAGGCAAAGATTTTGGAAAACCCTCTAAACCCTGTCATGTTGGTATTCATTGGATAGCTCTCACTGAGTACTCTTAGATGAGTACCCATATGCCAGGGTTTCAGTCATTTTCAGTTTTTTTTGCATCATTTCGTAATGGCCAAATTAGCCAGCAGCGTAAGGGTTAGATATGAAATCTTTTATTATGTTTTAACTATGAAATACACTAAAAGCCTGTGATTTTGTTTGGTTGAGTGTGGTTGTCTCTTTTAATGATATATTGGTATCAACATACACACTATATACACATACACTTTCACAATCTTTCACTCATGTCATGCATTTGATTTCTTCACACACAAGAATGGATTTCACTGAGTTTACCTTCATCTATTCCTTTTCACTTCAAGATATAGAATAAAGATTCTATTATTTTTCTGAAATATGATGCCATAAACAGGTTGCCTATAGAACTGAAGACATACACTATAGTAAGGCATTATCTTTAATGAAAATATGTTCAGAATAAGAACTGGATTATAATTATTCTAGATTCTTTGGCATGTCATATATCCTTTAAACATTTAGTTTGATCTACATGATAATTTCATATCTTTCCTATGGCTAAGATTATACATTGTAACCTATTTATGCCTGAATGACCCATCAGCATTGGCGGAACTTGATCATTTTGAAACTAACTTTGCATTTACTCGATAAATGTAGGGGAGCTGAGGTTTGGGTTTCTGATCAACAGTTTTCCCCTGAAATATTTCCTAAAGATGCTCTGGCCACAAAGATATTTTCAACATGGTTTTACCAAGTGCAGAATTCTCAAAGATTAAAATAGGCAATTTTATGAACTTCAATAGTTTGAACTTCAAAAGTTTATTTTGAGAATTATTTGACCTAAAAGTTGTTGCTTTCTTTGTTTTTAAACCCCCTCTTTTAGCATTTTTAAATTTCAATCATTTGATGAGCTATTTCAAATATTGCAGACTTTGTGTACTGGCCAAAAGGATATTTTCAAAATAGTTTTACGGAGAGCAGAATTCTGAAAAGTAATAATTGGCAATATAGTAAAATTGAATAAACTTCAATTCAATCAAAATTTATTTTGAGAATTATTTTACCTAATAAATTGCTTCTATCTTTGTTTAAAAAAACAAACATTTTATAGCTTTGTTCAAATGTCACTGATTTCATGGGTTCAATCCCTTTGCAAAAAGACTAGATAGAATCAATCTTTACATTTCTAAAATCTTGCTCACTCCTGCTTCCATCTGCCTTTGTGTTTCAACTGTTGCTTGCTTTTGATCCTAATTCTATTCAAAAACCTATCAAATTGATCCTACGAACTGAGTACTGAAATGAATAGAATGGCTGAATACTACCCTAATGCTTATTAGTTCTTGTCAAAGATTTAAGGTATTTCTTTCTTTGAAGGAGTCACATCTACACAACACAGCTGCTATATACACCACACTGTGTGAACTTGCTTTTTTCAAACTCGTGCTTGAATCAATCAAACTGTACATTATGTAATTTTGCAGTGAGAGAAATTGGTGCAATTTGAAAATTTAGAATTTGGGTCTTTTCAATTGAAGCCTGGAGAATGGTCACATTTGTGTTATATAAAGAAAGTTTTGATTTCTAACTAAGCAACATAGGTTCACTGTTTTTATGTGGGGCAGGCTTAATACTCACATTCAAAGTTATCATTGTCTTCGTAGGCACAAAATACCTTCATTACTGAACTGTTGTGATGTCAAATATTTGAAAACACAAATTCAAAATGGCTGCCGTGCAATGCATCCTGGGAAGATACTTCTACTTGTTGTTTTGGTCACTTATCGCCCAATCATAATTGACGAAACTGAATCATTGGAAAAACAGCATAATGTACAATATTTTTGCTGGCATGCTGATTGCTGATCATTTGAAAATATCCTACCTGTTCAAGCCACCTATAATATGGCGTTCTAGTTAATATAGTTGATCATTTGTTTGAATTGAGATTTGGATTAGTGCCTGATTAATGCAGAACCCTATAGATATTTGCTACCCCATGTTCCCAATTAACAATGTAATAAGACATCTGTAGTGTCTGGCAGTTTAGCTTACCGTAATGTTACAAAGGCTCTTTATTATTATTATTATTATTATTATTATTATTATTATTATTATTATTATTATTATTATTATTATTATTATTATTATTATTATTATTATCATTATTATTATTATTATGATTATCATTATCATTATTATTATTGTTATTATTATTATTATTATTATTATTATTATCATTATTTTTATTATTATCATTATCATTATTATTATCGTTTTTGTTATTGGGCTTATAATAATCATTATTATTATTATTATTATTATTATTATTATTATTATTATTATTATTATTATTATTATTATTATTTTTATTATCATTATTATTATCATTATTATTATTATCATTATTTTTATTATTAGCATTATCATTTTCATTATAAGTATTATTATCTTCATGATTATCATTATTATTTTATCATTATCATCAACATCATCATCATAATCCTATATTGTAATAATTATTGTTTTTTATTATTCATGATAGAAGGGGTACTTAAAATTGGTGTTGAGGGCTGAAACATTTACCAGTGTATTATTTAGCCCCTTACCTCTCACTAAAAACTTATAATTGGTGCTTTTTGGTAAAGATAAGGTAGCTAGCTATAGGACATACATGGCATAAGTATAGGAACCAATAAACTTCACTACATGGAGAAGGATTTTATACAGACGCAAATAAAACATTTGGAAAAACCTGCCTATATCTAGCATATCGAACTACCGTAAATTCCGGTAATTTTGGACACTTTTTAATATTTACGAATCTGACGGGTTAAGGGTGGCCCATTTTTTCTGAAAATACCAGCGAAGCAAAGATAATAGTGGCCGAGATTCCAACTGCCATGATCGAGTGACCAGCCTAAGTGACTCAAGGCAGATAAGATCATGGCAATCCTATTGTGATGGCCACTGCCCCAGAACAATTAAGTGTGATTGTGATTGTGATTTTAGCACAAGCAAAGGCAGTGCTTCACAGTAGTTAGATGCTGGATTAATACTGACTGAAAGACAAACAGTAGTTAAATGTGTAATGTAATCACATATAGATCGCGGATGGACAGTGATGGACGAGATTCCCCATTTATTTTGTCAAATAATTATGGTGGCCCAGATTCCTAGAGTGGCCGATATTTGCGAGAATTCAAGGTAAAAACCTTGAAAGTTGATATGATGTCTTATCTTTTTCCGGCAGGGAGATTGGAGGACAGAGTCTATGCTACAGGTAACCACACAAAGAAGAATACAAGAACAATAGACTCCTTAAACACTTTGAATATATCCTCGGAAAACCATTCAGGTCAGAATAATGCCACGGATACAATTAAGTTGCTTTAGGATACTACAGGCATGAACATGTTAAACAAAAGCAAGCATGGGATATCATTGGAATACAAGAAAAGGATGCAAATAAATATTTTGTATGGAGTGGTCTAAATATATGATGTTTCATTGTTTTCAGGCTATCATGGGGGGCAAGACGAGTGTGAGTCAGTGTCTCAAGGCAGAGTTCAAGGAGGAAGCACTGGGGAACCTGATGAGGGATCCACGAATGAAGGACGAAATACAAGGAAAACTAAATGAATTATTTTCAGATGGTGTGGAGGTAATGATTTTTCATTTTATTTTTTGAGATATTTCCTCATTCTCATTGTTTTGATGGCATATGCACCCTTTTATCATCAAATATATAGATG
>OZ012689.1:38389754-38392254 GCA_963942565.1 Maea johnstoni
CAAAGTATTAATACATCCTTAGTGTCTGGCAGTTCAGCTTATTGATCTTAACACCTTGAAAGTTGACATGGTATGTTTACCTTTTTCTTTAGGGAGATTGGAGGACAGAGTCTGTGCTACAGGTAACCACACAAAGAAGAATACAAGAACAATAGATTCCTTAAACACTTTGAATATTATCATTCAGGTCAAAATAATGCCATGGATATCATTAGGTTGTTTTGGGGTAATACAGGCATGAACATGTTAAACAAAAGCAAGCATAGGATATCATTGGAATACAAGAAAAGGATGCAAATATATATTTTGTATGGAGTGGTCTAAATATATGATATTTCATTGTTTTCAGGCTATCATGGGGGGCAAGACGAGTGTGAGTCAGTGTCTCAAGGCAGAGTTCAAGGAGGAAGCACTGGGGAACTTGATGAGGGATCCACGAATGAAGGACGAAATACAAGGAAAACTAAATGAACTCTTTTCAGATGGTGTAGAGGTAAAGATTTTGATTTTGATTTTTTGGGATATGTTTTCATTGCTTTTGTGGTATAAACATCTCTTTATCATCAAAGACAAGGTGTTATCATAGTGTATTTGATACTCATGAGTCATGATATCAAGCGGTATACTTGAAGTAATTGTGTATGCATAATTTACATTGCTGTGCTCTTTGAGGGGTGTCCAAATATTTTAGTCCTGGAGCACAGTCAATAAATCCTTGAGCACAGCAATTTCAGTGACAGTGTAAGATAATAGCTATGAATTTTGTCACCTTGTGGCACTACTCTATTAGCCCTTATTGCAATAGTTAAGACCAAGACCAATCAAAAGACAGTATTACTAAATGGAGTTCACTGGTTTTTTAATACAATTTGCATGAAAATAAATTAAAGTGGAATATCTGATTGCGAAAATTTCCAAGTTAACCAATGTGTTAAGTTTTTGTTTGTTGCAAGTTAGACACACCACTCTTCTTCTCTGTCTCTGTCTCTCTCTCTCTCTCTCTCTCTCTCTCTCTCTCTCTCTCTCTCTCTCTCTCTCTCTCTCTCTCTCTCTCTCTCTCTCTCTCTCTCTCTCTCTCTCTCTCCTCTCTCTCTCTCTCTCTCTCTCTCTCTCTCTCTCTCTCTCTCTCTCTCCTCTCTCTCTCTCTCTCTCTCTCTCTCTCTCTCTCTCTCTCTCTCTCTCTCTCATATGTGTTCCCATTGTTTGTTTCAGGTGTATAAGGGATATTCTGATGATCAGAGGAACACAGATAATGCCTGGATAGAGACCTGTGCTGTAAATTACCATGATGATGAGGGCCACATTCTTAACCATTTCATTCTCAGGGTAGGTCCAACTACATCGTTAGTAAAACCATAATAATTTTGGTCTGACTTGGAACCAATCAGAAACATTTTTCCTTGCTTTTATGTGACAAACCGTCTTCAGTCACTACATTCTAGTGTAATTTAAATGATAATTAAGTCTCCACAAAATTATGACTGGTATTATCATCTGAAAGGATTAAATGTCTAATTATCAACAGGAACAGTAGTTCATCACTTTCCTAAAATGGTAATGAATATTAATGATGATGATTTTAGTTAATCAGCATCTATTGAATAGAATTAAAAACCTGAATGTAAAACTTTTAGAAATATTTTCTAATTAAGTATAACTGTGAGACACATGCAAAAATGTCTTAAATACCCTTAGATATTTAAGCATACTGTGAGCTCAGATCCTAATTGTACATAAAGAAATTCATTCCATGTTTTGTTTTGCTTGCAGCCTGGTGATGGGGCTGATGGTGCCATATGGCAAGAGGTCTCATCAAAGACATCCTTTTATGGAGCTCACTCCATCATTTTGAAGAAAGTGGCTGATATGCATCATGCTGCCTTTAGAAATATTTAACCAAAAATGTCACTTTTGAGAGGAGGCGATTAGGCATATTAAGTGACCCATTCGTGCCTTGGCAATCCAAGCATATTTTCTGCTGTACATTGGAGAATACTTTTAAAAAATACACAGAGCATTGCACAAAGATTACCAAAATATTTGAAAGAGAGTTGAAGGTTAAGTTCTGATGCTACAGGCATGTATAGAATAGCCCATTCATGGCGTTGAAAGGCCTAGAAAGGCCTGAATATTATTAGTTACACCTTAGATGAATAAAACATGGATTTGTTGTCACAAACCAATTACCATAGGCCCCATTATGAAGCCCTGGACACACATAATCTTGCCGAATCTAGTCTCAGTGTCACCTCACTAGGAGACAAAGACCAATGAGGGTTCAATTATCATACTAATGCCATTTAAGCAGAACTGGAGCCTTTGTACATAACATGTACATTTTAAGTATTTTAACAGAATAACATTTTTGATTGTCATAACAGCAGCAACATGTAATAAAAGGGAGTGAGAGAGAGAGGTTTTACAACACACCAAAGATATACATACACCATTAAGTATCCAGTTCTAAACAAACTATAAAAGATTGAGACGGCACCAATTG
>OZ012689.1:38402254-38424576 GCA_963942565.1 Maea johnstoni
AACAAAAGCACCTTTCTACGATTATCTGTAATGCCTAGATAGTTAATTTCTGTTTTGATTATTCATGTTGTATTTGTCCAACAAAAGCACCTTTCTAAGACTATTTGTAACGCCTATATTCATAGTTAATTCCTATTTTGATTATTTATGTTGTACTTGTCCAACAAAAGCACCTTTCTAAGATTATTTGTAATGCCTAGATTCATAGTTAATTTCTGTTTTGATTATTCATGTTTTATTTGTCCATCAAAAGCTCCTTTCTAGGACTATTTGTAATGCCTAGATTCATAGTTAGTTTCTGTTTTGATTATTCATGTTTTATTTGTCCATCAAAAGCTCCTTTCTAAGACTATTTGTAACGCCTAGATTCATAGTTAATTCCTATTTTGATTATTCATGTTGTATTTGTCCATCAAAAGCTCCTTTCTAGGACTATGTGTAATGCCTAGATTCATAGTTAGTTTCATAAACATCACCGACACGGACAAATCCTTTAAAGGCTATATTTTAGCTTAGCCAGGACCAAGAAAGAACTTGCTTTCCATTTCATTTCCGTTTTCGGCCTTCATACCCGTTAACCACTGACTGTTCACCGTCTTTCATTCTGTCCGGATTCGAAATAAGCTCGAAATATGTGAGAAAGTTACCAATGATCTGGGATTGGGCCGTTTTCCATCCACCTTTTATTTCAGTTTTCTCTACCGTTCACAGAGCTGTGAATATTGTATATTGTAAGTAGCCAGCTCTGGCTAGTTACAATATAGCCTCAATATGGCAAAAAGTGACTATAAGCAAAAACCCAAATTCCAGATTCCACTACCCTTATGACTGGCCCGTAGAATTATTGACGGAATTAAACAAAAACACATGCTTGCGTGCATACGTTGTAGTCGCTCGATACACTGATGCCCGTGCCGGGAGCAGAAAAAACCTACTCACCACTTCCGAACATTGATTTAGATTTCCTTCTTAGTAAATAATAAGGCAATCACTAGGCGCCTCACACACATTTGCATGCCTACGACTAGCGATACTGATACACCCACAGACATACCTACGTGCGTACATACATACATACATACATACATACATACATACATACATACATACAGCATACATACAGCATACATACATACACACGCACGCATGCTCACACACACATACATACAGACAGACATGCGCACGCACGCGCACGCACACACATAGATACATACATACATACACACACACACATATATATATATATATATATATATATATATATATATATATATATATATATATATATATATATATATATATATATATATATATATATATGTATGTATGCTTGTGTATATAAATATATATATATATATATATATATATATATATATATATATATATATATATATATATATATATATATATATATATATATATATATATATATATATATATATATATATATATATATATATATAATTGAAATCTTGATTAAATAATTTACTTTTAAAGGTACACGTGTGGGTATCACATCCCGTTTTAGAGTAATTCAAAAGGAGGTAAAAGCCTTGACATTTTAACCTCTCTTTGGCATCAAAGCAAAGGAGGCCGTGCATCGTTAAACCCGGCTCATCAAAAAGATCTAAACCGCTGTGTGATTCCACTAAAAAAGACGTCTTCCCAAAATATCCGACCGCTTCCATATTTCAGTCGCATGGTTGCTGTATGATGTGTTTTTGCAAAATTACCAGATGCGTTTGCTACATCTTTTTGAACAACTGTTTACGGAAATAACCTTCTGAAATGAACATTTTAATGTTTTAAGGTTTTTCGGACATAGCATCTTCTGGAAATCAGTTAAGAGAAGGCTCCCACTAATAATTAGACCGTGCCATCTAAGAGTGTTTTGGTTAAAACTTAACCAGTCAGTAGCAACACAGTGCTATTTTCATTGGACGATTTAATAGGTAAAGCATAGTAATAGACTGATTAATAGCGTAACTATTGTTTAGAGGTCTTCAAATTCAAATTCCTCTTTTTTGAATTGCTAAAATGCTTTACGAATATTCAAAATAGAATTTTGAATGAATATCCCTGAATAATTTCCGAATATTCCTAAATGTTTACTGAATACCCCACCTTGATATATGTCTGATAGAGATGAATTACCCTCTCTAAGAACCAGTGGTGTCCAATTGGGCGTACAGACCTGTAAACTAATTCTAAATAGATCTAACTTAATAATAACGTGCCGGTTGCAGATTGATCAAATATGGTTTAACTAGACTTCATTTAAAACACACCGTAGATAGTCCAACACAACTGTTGGTATTGAACTCCACGACAGAGTGCTATAGAAAGAGCATATTCCACATAACGTTTGGGATTATTTTGCAAAATGAGTGGGTATGATTCATATTTCATAGCAGTAAATGTTATTTGTTTAGTTTTGCTGACTGATCTGCACGAAATGACACCTTTTGAATTATTCAACCTGCTTTAATAATCTTTGTGAAATATTGAATTTGTTAGGGTAAACCCCTAGGTAGAAAATGGTATAGATTTTCCAAAGCCTCAGAGCAATGTTGTCAATATCGCTATGGTTACACCCATACCCAAGCTGTCATGTGACACCGGTGGGCATTGGCTGTCATTGGTGGATTCCCTGTAGGTAGCACGTGCTTTAAATGAATGATATGCGCATGATATGTGCTTTATACCTGAACTGTACAACTGCCGATATCATTCCCTAGGCATCAACACACGCGACATTGTGTCACCGGACTATCTACAGCAAGAGACATCAACATCGAGGCAGTTTTCGATCACGAGTTTCTACTGCAACTTCTGGTAGAATATAATCGGTTGTATTTCAATCTTAGATTATAGATATTTTACCTATATCTTCGACGATCTCGCAAATATCGTATCAGGAACAACGCAAAGTTCTTGGTTGATTTTTTCGAGTTGATTTTCATGAAAAACGCATAGCTGTACAGTATATTGGAGTTCTTAACAAAAGCTGGCATTTATCAACGAGTAACTCTCGGAGAGATTGGAATTGTGTTGGACATTAATTCCACACCTCCAACTCCTAGCTACGCTTAAGGGTCCGGGCTTAAAATAAGTGTACAGTTTTTGAGGCTTTAAGCAGTCACAAAAGGAAACACCGCGAGAGAGTTGACCGAAGTGACATTTGATTTATAACTACAAACAAGCGTCGGTATTTCGACGAGTTCTAGAACTAGGGATCTAGACCTACAATCCATATCTCCAACGGCTTGTAGCATCTGAGCCAGAGGACTTTATTGAGGTGAACGAGTATCGAAACTTCAAGACCCCGCAACAGGATACACGCGTCAAGCATATCCCCTCAGTGCACGGTGACGGTGGGTAGCGTTCTGCAAGTTTGACCATAGACGTGAGGTGCAGGTCGTAGTCACTAACCCTGCTTTGTTCTTCTTAAAAGACAATACTGAGGAATTTTTGTAATAGGACATTCACTCGGAACCCCTGGAAGAAGCGCGAGGAAACGAGGCTTGAATCTGCTCTAAGGTGCGATTCGAACACACGACTTTCCTCGGCATACTGGTAGGTTCTTTGCATTCGTTGTTTTCCACGTACAGTTTGCTTTATTAGAACACACGCTGTCATGCTTTGATTGGGATCACCCAATACGACAAAAAACGGGGAAACAATTTTTTTCTTATAGATACCCATTCATGTTCAGATATCATATAAGATTAACATAGTGAAAGGAATGTTGTTTTGACAATTTTGTTGGTAAACCTTTCATGTGTGGATATCCACTTCATAAAATCAGAAATCAGATAAGCAAGTTATCATCCTACTATCATATTATGAAATATTTACTTAACTCTTGTGAGTCCAAATTGTATTGTTGCCCATAATCCTAAATATAATGCCAAGTTATGATGGGAACTTTGTCAAATTCGAATACCAGGTTGGTTCTGTTTGATCATCATAAAACATTGATTTGACATAGTGATGTGATATAGCGTAATGATCCTGGAATTTGAGATAGATATCTTAGACTGACAGTCAATCGGCTGTATTTTAGTGTTGTTGGGTGTCTGTAACAACTGTTTATGTAATAACTACAGCTTATGTAATACAACCGCTTGCGTAATAAAAAAATTGACTGCTTATGTAATATTCAACCGCTTGCGTAATAAGAAATTAACCGCTTGTGTTACACAACCGCTTGTGTAATAAAAAATTAACCGCTTATGTAACACCAACTGCTTATGTAATAAACGAAATCTGCTTATGTAATAATAAACCAAATTTTGAAAGAAAATACTTATGTTATGGGCCTGCAGCTTGTAAAAATTGTGCCTGTACTCTGTATTAGTTTTTTGGTGACTTTCTCTCTTTTTGCAGTTCAGAATTGTTGTTTTGTGTTCCTTAATTACTTCTGCGATTTTGGTTTTGATTACTTTAGGGACAAGGTCAAAGGTTGTGGTTATTGTGAAAATCTGATCCATGATTTCTCCACAGCCATTTGGCGAATACTGACAGACTAAGTTACTTCAGATTCTTCTCTGTTAGATTTTGGCGACGTTTGGGTTACGGTCAAGATCATAAAGGAAAAATTGTATCAGTAATTATCCTGCAACCCTTTGGCCAAAGTCGTTCATATTGACAGGGATTGTTGCTTGGGATGTCCTCTTCAGCTTGGGGTGACCTTGGGGTAACTATAAAGGTCAAAGGTGAAGGACGTAAAGTAAATCTTATAACACAATTTCTCCGAAATGTTGAGCAAATATTGTTCATATTGATAGGGATGTTTTGTTTGGATGTCCTCTTTATCTGATTAGATTTTGGTGACCTAGGGGGCAAAGTCAAAATGTGGAAACACTTGTCTTCCTTTGAATACCGCTGTTTTAGTTTATCTGTAATATTAGCATTAAAACTTTATTTATTTTATTTGAAAACTTTATTAATTTTTTCAGTCAATTGATAATTTGCTTTTTTGTCATTTAGTGACGAATTTCAAAATCTCTTATTTCATCTATTTCTTTCTTAATAAGTTAATGTGATCAGCGGCAAACTCCTGGGTAAATCCACTTTAACTGTTAAGTAGCACTTTTTTAATCTATCCTTTTGAATTGCCAAAAAATGAACACAGAATATTCACAGATGTCAATATTTCATAATAGTATGAAATAGCCTATTGCCCACAATTTTCGCATAGTGGGTGCTGAAATCGACCCAAATAAGTGATGTAATAGAAGAATATTTAGTAAACCTTTTACTCCCTGAGTATTCCCGTCATTTCACCAGATATCAATAGACAGCATATCTTTTCAAAAAGATCTCTTAAAACCTGGAAAGTCCAGGTCTGTTTGCACATTGATACCGTGGCTAGTTTCTGCAAGACTCTTTATTCACCATACGACCTGGTGGAATATAATATCTACATTATAAAGCCCTCTATTTAGAATGCATCGTCCCCCAGGTTCGACGTGAAAACCCTGATTGTTGTACAATATCATTATTATTTATTATGATTATCATCATTATTATTATTATTATTATTATTATTATTGATGATGATAATAATAATTATAGAAAAAACAAGAATCACAGGATAAAAGAAAGACCGGATTATAAAATCCTGAACTGCAGAAAAAGATCAAGTCGTGAAGATACTAATACATGTATGCAGTTGAAAACGGCAGGTCCTTTATTTGTGCATTGCACACCCATAACAAAACTTATTTTCCTTCAATATTTGGTTTATTATTACATAAGCAGATTTTGTTTATTACATAAGCAGTTGGTGCTACATAAGCGGTTAATTTTTTATTACGTAAGCAGTTGTGTAACACAAGCGGTTAAATTTTTATTACGCAAGCGGTTGTTATTACATAAGCAGTTGATTTTTTATTACGCAAGCGGTTGAATATTACATAAGCCGTGATTATTACATAAGCAGTTGTTACAGGTGTCCCTTATAATAGGCAAGTCTGACCCTACTTGAAATGAATTTGGTCATCTTTCACACACACACACACACACACACACATGCGTGCATGGCGATCTAGGTAAGTGTTTTCACACATGCATATACTCGAATGTATGAGTCTTTATTGACCACAATTGCAAATCATGAAGAATACTATACAACAGAAATGTGACACCGTAATTTAAGTCAGTCATTGTTTCCAAGGGAGAGAAACTGAACATGCAACACAAAACGAAAGCATTGTAACAAACACACTGGGCCAGAATGCCTCAAAAATGGACACTTATCAATATGTCTAAGATGCCATAACGATTTCTTTCGATACTTGGGTTATGCAGTCTATGGGAGAAAACAACTTTTTGATAAAAGAATTTGACCTTCAAATGACCTTGAACTATGAAAAAAACACAACATAATATTTTGACCTTTTTTGTCAGGCACTTAGGAAGAGAAAATCAAAATTCTAAAATGATAGCATTGCCTTTTCAATACTCAAGTTAATATTTTCAAAAAAATACTTTGGAAAAAGGCATTCCTTAAAACAGGACAACCAATAATTAAACTTAGGTAGACCAATGTCCATTGCCAAATGCTCTTTGAGTAGATATTATTTTAAAAAAAATGTAAGGGCAATATCTTCTTTCTTGACAAAGTTATGGCTGATTTTGTGAATTCAAAATGGCCGCCAACCTTCAAATCCAAATGGCCGCCAATGACCGCAAAGGTCAGCGGCCATTTTGAATTCCTAAAATTGACCGTAGCTTTGTTCAGAAAGGAGATATTGCCTTGCTCTTTTAAAAAAATCATATCTACTTGAAAAGATCTCTGCAATGGGCATGGTTGTACCTTACTGTCACTATTGCTAGTCTTGTTATTTGAGATAATGATCTGTGCTGATAGCTTCTTTTGTCAACCCATTTATGCTCAGATATCCATATTTATGAGAACGATTGAAAACATGGTATATGTGGTGTTGCTATCTGATATGTATTGGAAAGGAAACAAAACGTGCCTGTCCAAGTTATATCATAAAACAGCACGTTGCTTCTAGACCATAGTACGTACTACCGGTCCTCCATTGTGCCGAGGATACACAAATAGATTATTGTGATAAAAATCCATACAGTCAATAAACATACATTACAACAATACTACCCCGCGCCATAAAACATTAGTGTCGGTGATGAATGGACCTCACGAGATCATGGGTTGCTGGAAACTCTTCGATCTTCTTGTATCATAGCATGATGCCATATTAATATAGCAAAATCATCATCATCATCATTATCATAATAACAATAACAATAATGATAATACTAATGATAATAATAATTATAAAAATAAAAGTAATACTAATGATAATGATAATAAACAATATAAGATGCTACTACTACTACTACTAATAATAATAATAATAATAAAAATAACAATAATAATAATAATGATAATAATGATGATGATGATAATAATAATAATAATAATAATGATAATAATAATGATAATAATAATGATAATAATAATAATAATAATAGTAATACTACTAATAATGATAATGATAATAAACAATATAAGACATTTGATATGAATGTAATGTATTTGTAAATTGAAAGAGACTAATAGTTACACATGTAGATAGCAGATTCAAGTGAGATTGCTGTCCTTTACTATGATGGTTATTGTTTGATCAGGCAAACTCACATTTTGAAATATATGTAATTCCAGTGATGATAACATCTGTTTTGGCCTAGATGATAACATCCTGTTCTGTGCTAAGAGGCTGGGATAAATAGATCCATTAGTGTTACCCACGACTGCTATTAGGTGAAAGGTTATCATTGTTAGGAGTTGCACGTTGTGTGTAGATAAAACTATTGATCCACAGGACTGCAGATAGTCGATCCCCTGGAATGAGCGTATACACGGAAAAGGTGCAAAACATCAGCAGGTAATTTGTCCTCGCGTTGATCAATGCCCTATTTCTATGCCGCGTGATGAAAATAAATACATGAAGAAAATGACTCATGCTGATATCAATATTGACATGATTCCTCACAATAAAGCAGAATATTAGTCATTTAAGTGTCGACTGGAAGTGTAACGATTTAACAACTAAACAACTGAGCGGTTTATGCCAATACCAACATCATTCAAAAAGCTTCATATGTTAATAATGCTTATCATACAATTCCATGGGCTAATCGTAGAATTCCTAGTGGCCCGGAACTTGCAAGAAGTTAACCACATACGGTTTGTGATAAAGCGTTTCTAATGTAGATGTTCAACCCATTGAGTTCCTGTTTTTTCCTTAAATATTGTAATTTCTATATAAGCTTGTTATGTATATGGGCGCAATTCACAAAATGGCATTGTTTGAATTGGCCGTCAGTGCATGATTTTACACTGGAAGTGATCAATGTACAGGTGTTTACGTTGGCAGGTTCCACCGTATGTCGTTATACGATATCTAATCACCATTGCAAGAACCTTTCCCGGGAAAAGTGTCAAAACGCATCGACTGAAATACCTTTATACGAACAAAGGAAAGTTTCACAATTCCAAATCGTCCCATGTAAGGGAAAAGGGTATGCATAGCAGTTATGAAAACGGAAAGGAATGAATGTACTTCGTCTTCATCCAATATCATTTTATTCATTTTACTGTTTGTTTTTGCTCTTGCTGGTTTAAACAATTCCTCTTCAAATAGTTTTCAAATTCTTTATTGAGGTGTTATTTCTACTGTTACCAAACCATATTTTTCTTGAGATTTGAATGATCTAATTGCAAAAATTAAGGATGCTGAACCAAAAGTTCCTGGAATATTAGGTATTTTTTATTGGAATTGCACAGACAGTAGACGGTAGCTGATTGCATGGCATATACTGGCATATACTTACTAGCTGTTGAAATATCTTGCTATGCCATTTGGCATAGTGCTGCAAATCTCTATAGTGATTACATGTCTCCTGTGCAGATCACCCGAGAGCCTCGACCTGTGAAAGGTCTCGTATTTCTCACTGAAAGGAAAGATGTATTCTTAGTGCCTTATGGCGTGTACAATGCTTTGCCGATGTTTGCGCAATAGATCCAAGTGTCGCAAAAGCTGGTGTCTCTGTTTGCAAGCATTCCATCGAGTAAGTATTCGGTAATGAAGTATCAATAAGGAGGTATGTTTGTGAAAACGATTGTGGCCCTCAGCCAAGTCTCGGCAATGTCATGACCTTTGTACATTTATTCCAAGATATGCAAGGGAGAAACAGAACGACAAGGGATTACCAGGCTAGCGTCAGAAAGAGAACCAGGAGTAATATATAAATACACAAACACACACACAAATATATATATATATATATATATATATATATATATATATATATATATATATATATATATATATATATATATATATATATATATATATATATATATATATATATATATATATATAAAACCGAAAAATCGGCTTTTCGCAATATATACCTATATATATATATATGTATATATATATATATATATACATATATATATATATATATATATATATATATATATATATATATATATATATATATATATATATAAATTATATATATATATATATATATATATATATATATATATATATATATATATATATATATATATATATATATATATATATATATATATATATATATCTACACACATATATATATATATATACATGTATATATATATATATCTATATATATCTATATCTATATATATATATATATATATATATATATATATATATATAAAATATATATATAAAAATCGGCTTTTCGCAATATATACCTATTCTACAGTATATATATATATATATATATATATATATATATATATATATATATATATATATATATATATATATATATATATATATAATATATATATATATATATATATATATATATATATATATATATATACATATATATATATATATATATATATATATATATATATATATATATATATATATATATATATATATATATATATACATATATATATATATATATATATATATATATATATATATATATATATATATATACATATATATATATATATATATATATATATATATATATATATATATATATATATATATATATATATATATATATATATATATATATATATATATATATATATACATATATGTATTGGACTAGGATTTAGCGCTAGCATTTCGTTTCATTCCTATAGTCACTTTTCGACACTTTCCATTAGCCACTTATAGATGTTCAAAACGTCGCTTGGGGAGGTTGGTATTTAGACACTCAACTATCATTCGAACATGTTCGATATTATAGTATATTTGAATACTGCAATTCTTTCAAGAATGTGGTATGTATATATGCGCGCAATTCACAAAATGGCATTGTACATGATTTCACACTGGAAGTGATCAATGTACAGGTATTTACGATGGTAGGTTCCACCGTATGTCGTCATGCGATTTTGAATCACCATTGCAAGACGCAACATTATCATGTGAAAGGTACATGCTTGTAGAGCTATGCCTTTAATACGAAGATATGTTCAATACTGTTATAGAGTCAAATATGAGGATGGCGCGAAAGTTGTCTATAGGAATATTCAGTCATTATCCAAGAGAGGGTTATATTAGGACTGATACTTCTAGGCAGTTGGTCCAACTTAATAATTCAGTTTTGATCATATTTGATTGTGTTTTAATTTCACTTGCTGCTTGGCTAAGCTTACAATATCAAAGTAGTATTGGTGCAAACCAACTTCCCACGTCTGCTAAACCGTCATGGGCAACTATATTAATAAAATATATATGTACTAGACGTCACTCCGAATAACATAAGGTTCTAAGATAGCAACATGGGGATTAACAGCTCGAGTACATGTACATGTAGCTTACAGTGCTGTGCATGTTTACGCCAGTGTTCAGGGAACAATACATTTGAAAGAGACATTGACGACGACCCTATCGATCGTTTATAATGCTGCTTGCCTTTCCGCATGTTTTCAATTTTAATGTGTTGTCATTGAGGCTATTACATTTTAATAATTTAACCAATGTCATCAGGGCTATGAAGGTGAAGCGTTCCCCTTAGATTTACGACCACACCAAATCATTTTATATCATTATAACACATCCCATGATTTATTCAGATCAATTGTTAAATCAATAACCTCACTTGCACCCACATAATGCTGTTGAAAGTATGAAACACACAGTGTACATAGAAAAGCATATATTTACTACAGTTTTTCGGACTTACGAAGCATTCCACGGGTGTATAATAGGATCGATCTTTTTCACATCTTGCTATTTCCACATGCTAGAATCATATTTTGAGTTTCCATTTTGTTATATTATTAGATTTCTTACTCCTCTGAAATGCAGTGGTTCAAGTCCGGGCAATCATATTAGATAAGGATAGAGGCTTCATATGGCAAGACAATGGGTGACCTTAGTTGTGCTGCATGTTGCTATTTATGTAATATGATTGGCCGCAGTGTTTGAATATTGGAGTTTTAATAATACAAATAAGGGAGAATTGGAGGGATATTCCACAGTAGAAGAGAGTTATTCAGGATGCATTACATTGGTAGATTGGCGGAGCGTTGGAGAGGTTCGTAAAGCAATTGTTTGTACCTATATATGTATGTATGTATGTATTATGTATGTATGTATGTATTATGTATATGTATGTATGTATGCATGCATGTACGTACGTATGTATGTACGTATGTATGTATGTATGCATGCATGTACGTACGTATGTATGTACGTATGTATGTATGTATGTATGTATGTATTGTGTATATATGCATGCATACATGTCTCCCACGTAACACAAGTAGCTGGTTTATTTTGAAAACAGCAGGGATGTATCTTTATTGACTCCATACCTTTTGGAATATATGTTTACACCATCACCTTGATATACAATTGATTTTGTGTTAAACCATGGATGTATTGCTTCAGTCAAAAACAGGTGTAGGATGTTTCGTCATAGATGTCATGTTCACCAGGAGTTACTGCGTAGCTATAATAATCCGGTTTGCAAATAGCAGAGGCTGCTTGATAACACTGCCACTGTGGTATATGCAGAAAGCAATTCAAGCAAACAAGGGTACCATGATCAGCATTGAAGGAAAAAACGTCCATCCAAAATAATCTTAATCATTGCAAATATCGAATTACCTATTTCGTTAATATTAGCGGTTGAGGTGGAAAAAACGTACTTACATCTCATGCCAGAAAATATGTACGGTATATACTTTAGATACAAGAATACCAACATGAAGAAAGCCTTATTGTATTGACTTTGACTCTAACGTGGTCTAGATTCCTTTCGAAATAGAAATTTAAACAAAAACAATCACCAGGTGCGCAAAGATGTTTCCTTTCAAATGTGCAAACATTAATTGTGTAACATCTTGCTTGCAATAACATATGTATTAGAAATCCACATCTCTGTCTTTCGGCCCTACCTCCTGGAAAATTGTGAAGTTGTCATTAGATAAGTTTAGAATATTTGACTTCCCAATAATCTCAGCTTTCATGAAACCTTTAGTTTATTGTGCTTTTCTTGTAAATAGAGTACATATATTGGTCAAATATTTACATTGAAGTCTCACTTAAGGAACGAAGGTCCCTAGCCCCTGTAAGGTTTTAACATGAATCAGTTGATTCATTCAGGCTGACTTCTAAATATTCTGATATCTATAAGCATCAAATAGTGTTGCAATATCCCAACATTGGTAAATTATGTTACGATTGTTTTGGTTATGCCGTTGCAAGATATTCGAAATGGCGCCATGTATAACCAACTAATATGCCAGATGAAATCGGAATAACATTGATGTGCTATAGCAAATGAAATCGGTTTATTCTTTAGTAAATGGGAAAGGATTGCAAATGATTTATGAAAAGTGTATCCAGTTTAACATATTCACATATTTTTATGGTAATTTGTTCCCTTATATATACCAGTATACTAGGAACCTGCTTGTATACATCATGACACATTATCTTTACAAGATTCTCATTTTATGTATATATGATAATACTGAGTAAACTAACAGGAAAATAAAGACAACATGTTTATAGAGAATTAAGAAAAAAAAGACGCCAGAGTTTGAACTCGACAAGTACATGCATGTACCTTTATTGCCTCCAAAATCTTTGGAAAAATATGTTTACATCATCACCGTAACATACCATTGTTTTTTCTGTTAAGACATTGGTGGGTCTATTACTTTAGCCAATCAAAGCTCTGGAATACTGTGTCAAAACAACCGTAACATAATCCAACGACGCTGGGATATTGGAACATTATTAAATCCTGAGGGATATGCCTAGCTAACACCAGAAATTATTGAGTGGCTATAACAAAAGAAAAACGATTTATCCAAACAGGTACGCAAACAGTAGACCCTGTTGAATATCCACGTGTCACTCGCTGGTACAGTGCCAACATTTCATTTCTGAACTAAATGCGTGGGCAGCCATGGAATATTACGCGACTGCAAGCCCGGTTGCCACCCATTCTCCTAAGCATAGTTGCATGGATAATCTCACGACTCAACGTAGCTTTAATTCGCAAGCTACGTGGGTCATTGATGTGCTTGGCTTATTTTTGATATGTTATCTATGTATGTTTGTGCAACCAGGCAATGGCAGACGCCCGGTCGACTGATGCAGATATCAAACGTCTGTTATGTAAATACCGGGGGCTGTTCAATCAAACAATTGATCAGCACAGAAAGAAAAATGTCCACCTTGAAGATGAATTTAGAATAACCAATATACAATGATCTAAACCAAATATTTCAACTGCTCGCGTATCTATTCCATTATTTCTAAATCGAACTTGTTACGTAATTTCCTTTCAATTTACTCATTTGTGATAGACATCATGGCAGGAAAAATCATGGATGGCCTTTTTTTTTTAGTGAAATCGTGTTTCTATAGTTCTGAACACAAACTCATTAATCGACCTTCGCGATGATAGTGAAAAGTCTCATATTCGTAATAGTATCACTGAAAAAGTGCCTTTTTAGAATATCTATTTCATTAATGATATCGGTTGAGCTAGAAATAATTAACTTAAAGTCATGCCATAAATATATTTACGGAATCTACATTAAATACAAACATACCTCAAAATAGAGCCTCTTTAGATTTTTATAAGCATAAATTAATTCTTTTAAGTTGACCCCGAAATATTCGTTTCATTAAAAACAACAAAAAGACGATTTTCAGTATACGTGTCTTTTACCTTTTTCATGATCTTATAGTGTAATAGTTAAAGCATTATTCTTAATAATGTGCTCTTGAGAACACTGGTTGTTTCATAAGTAAAATGATAAATTGATAAGCATTTGTCTTAGCCTTCCTCATGACCTCCATTGTATTTATTTACACAATACTTTCATGGTAATTTGTTCCCTCATATATATGCCAGTACACTAGGAACCTGCTTGTATACATCATGACACATTATCTTTTCAAGATTCCCATTTGATGTATATATGATGATACTGACAGGAGAATATAAAGAAATATTTTCTAGTGAGAATTAAAAAAAGATATTAGAGTTAGATAGCTGTTAGCAACTAGTTGTTTATTTTGAACTCAGCAGGTACGTACCTTTACTGAACTCAAAATACTTTGGAACATGTGTTTACATCATCACCATAACATATAATTGATTATCTGTTAAAACATGGGTCTACTATTCTGCCAATCAAAACTCTGGAATATTCTCTCACCTGGATGTATTGAGTGGCTAGAACAAAAGAAGAACGATTTATCTAATCAGGCATGCAATCAGTAGACGTTGCTTAATATACATGTGCCACTCACTGGTACATGCTGAGAGCAGATCAAGCAAGTGTTGCCCCCTAAATTCTTATGGATCAGAATTCCATGCATGAAATTTTTGGGAGTAAAGTTTTTATTTTCATTTTTCAATGCAAGGAAGTATCATTTTCATGCATAGAAATTTCATTTTCATGCATGAAGATTTTATTTTCATGCATGACATTTTGATGCCACGATCTTTTCATGTTTGAAACTGTTCGTACAGAATCAGCACTGATTATGAAGGAAAATGTCAATCAAAAAGATGAATTTAGAATAACCACAAACACAATAATCAAAACCAAATGTTTCAACATATCGCTTATTTATTCCATTGTTTCGGACTATTGCTCGTAAATTAACTCCTATGTAATAGGCATCAACGCAGGAGAAATCAATCACAAACATATTTTTTTGTGAAATAGTGTTTCTATAATTCAGAAGACAAACTCCTTAATCGAACCTCACAATGTAAGTGAAAAGTCTCATATTCGTAGTAGTATCGATCCATGAAAGATCTGAAGTACCTATTTGAAATATCTATTTCATTAATAATCTTTGTTGAGCTGGATATATTTACTTTAAAATCATATCAGAAACATATCTTTTCGAATCTACGTTACATTAAAGCATACCTCAAAAACAAAGATAGAGTATCTATTAAATCATTCAAGTTGACCCCCAAATATTCATTGTGAACAATAATTGCTTTATAGAAACGAATTGCAGTGTATGTGTCTTTTACCTTTTCATGACCTTATATTGTGATAATGAAAGCATGACTCTTAACAGTGTGCCATAACACTGATTATAGTTATGTTATCCATACTTATGTATTTTGCTGACAGTACTATTGCTGACCGAATTTCAAAGCAGGTCTCTCTCTCTCTCTCTCTCTCTCTCTCTCTCTCTCTCTCTCTCTCTCTCTCTCTCTCTCTCTCTCTCTCTCTCCTCTCTCTCTCTCCTCTCTCTCTCTCTCTCTCTGACAAACACACACACACACACAACACATATATATATATATATATATATATACTATATATATATATATATATATATATATATATATATATGTATATATATATATATATATAATATATATATATATATATATATATATATATATATATATATATATATATATATATATATATATATATATATATATATATATAAATATATGATAAGCTGAGTGAAATCAAAAGTCTGTTCTATCAATAAACTCATTCATGTACATTTCAGGAATGAACGTAACCATGGTGATTTGGTGGCGAGATGGAGGGACAGAGATGTGGAAGTGGAAGATGGTGGCAATTTTGTCTTACATGTTTATCTGCCTGGTGGTAAGTTTTCGCCACGCTTCTAGATATCGCATACGTTTTAGCTTACATGGATAGACCCGATGGTCTAAAGCCTTGGCATTGATTTCTCCCTGTTTCGCACCACTGCCACTGTAGAATCCAGCTCAGGACACGTGAGAAATTTATCAGTGACTATATATATATATATATATATATATATATATATATATATATATATATATATATATATACTATATATATATATATATATATATATATATATATATAAATATATATATATATATATATATATATATATATATATATATATATATATATATATATATATATATATATATATATATATATATATATATATATATTCATATAAGGTTCATTCAGTACTTCCCTCGTGACTCAGGGTATTTCCAACCACTTCCATCAGAAACTAACGAAAACATAATCAATAAAACCAGTATACTGTGCCGTAACTACTATCAACATATGTTGCCCTAAATCCTTTATTGAGGCATACATGAATAAGATACAGGTGGGCTGCACAACTAACCCTTCCGATGCTGAGGCTACTTTCTTCCTGAGTACAAGGGAGCAAAGATATTCGAAAATCATCTAAACCCCTTTATGTTGGTATTTAGCTGGATATTGGATAGCTCTCGCTGATTACTCGCTGATTACTCCCATGTGCCAAAGTCTCAGTCATTTTTCGTTTTTTTTGCATTATTGTGTTTTGGTCTAAGTAGTCACCAGCAGTGTAGGGATAGCTTTTTGTGCTTATTGAAATTGGCGCATTTACAAGCGGGGTGTATTGCGGCGGCCTGGTAGCACATATCTTATTTTACGTAATTCAGATGCTGATACTGAGTTAATGCATGCTTCATGTGTTTTCATCGCCGCTTGTATTGTCGGTATATACTCCTAGTGTTAATAAAGTTTTCTGGTTCGATAGCCAGCCCACGTGTCATTGATTCAGTGGTAACTGTTGTGTTTGCTGCACCTAGTGATTCCAGACCACTGTTTCCTGGTGTGCCATTGAAGTCCACTCAAGTGTGACGTATAGTAATGCTTTCTTTCCTGTTGTATATATAATCTTATCGATAAGAAAGTACTTAGCTTAAAGGTAGAGCTCTTGGTTATCTTTCATTTTTCACACGGCCTACGTTCATTTCGGAAGACGGACCAAAGTCCGACAGGTAGAAAAATCAATATTATACATGGGTGGTGATATGACTCCAGTAACAGTTGTATTTGAATGAGAACTTTTCTAAATTGGAACGTTGGAATTCTGAAAACATAAGTTGTATATGTGTTACATTCTAAATACAATAAAAAAAGAAAATTCCTAATTTTCTTTTGTTTTTAATTCGTAAATTCCAACAAGATTCAATAGGTATTTTGTTGATATTTCAGGCGAGACAAGTACGTGGCGAAGTGGGTAAGTATTCGCATTTCATAACCTGATATGTACACGTGCCTGGTTCGTCTAGTCTCAGGGTTCCTTCCTTCCTTCTCCTCTCAGGGAATGGGTTCTCTCTGCAGATCGTAGCTCCTACTTACAGGGGTGTCCAACCACTAGCATTTTAGCACATTTGTGCTAGTGGAGTGCCCATTTTGTGCTAGTGGGCAAGTGGCTGACTTCCACACCACCTAGCGACTTTTTCTGGAACTACCCAGTTCACCACCTAGCCATTTGATCTGCACCACTTAGAATAAAGAAATACTATACTACTTTACACCCCTTCAGACAGGCTCACTGAGCATGCTCAGAAACCACAGGTCAGAGGTCATTCAACAATAACAGCACACCAGCTGCAGTCTCTTACACTGTGAAAGATAGGGATATCTGTTAAAGAGGGTTTGAAAAGGGAATTCTTGAGGGAATTATGACAGTCCTGCTATTAGTCCCAGTTAGATACTCACTCAGTAATCTGAAACTATCAATATCAACCACCTTCCTTGATGTGAATTACAAATAGGAAGGCCCTGGACCCTGATGGGGAAAGGATGTCTGGTCCCTATTATAACCGTGTCCAAACCTTTCATGTTCCAACGTAATAAAGTGAATGATACAGGAAATAGCCCTTCCTTTTAACTCTCATTTCAATTGAAACCCTAGACCATTGTTGGCCCAACTAAATCTGGACCACACAAGCTCCCGATTCACCATAGGTTGGATATTTTTAATGCTGTTTTCAGCTGAAACGTGATGAAAACAGAGCCTGGTCACCAATGAAAAAAATGAGCAGTCCCACCACTTTTTTCTCTTCAAAACTTCATCTTCTGTCTAATCTCCATATAAATATTCTAGAATATATAATAATATTATAGCTAGGAAATAACAATGTTCAGTGAACTTAAAGACATTGCCATTTATTATAATTTAATACCTTTTATATATACAAGTGTCCCCGTGGTGAAGAGTTTTAGAACTATAAGTCACTCTAGTGGTTGTACCGTGCATTAATTACCCCACACTGCGGTGCACATTCTTCTCCCACTCCCCTCACCCTGCAAAGCTTGCGCTAATGGGCTAGTAAGATTGCGCTACTGGAAATCTGAGGTTGGACACCCCTGTACTTATACTGAGACTCTCCCTAACTATGTTGTCTCCTTCTCTCTACTCTCTAGCCGTCTCTCGTCAGTATCCTTTCAGTCTCCTTCTTACCCTCGGTGCGTTTCCTCTTTTTCTATCATTCCTTGGCCCTGAACCTAATCTCTGACGACATACCTGGCCTGGGTATGTTGCCAATGGGAACTTGGCCTGGGCAATTCCCCTAATTTGCTGTGATCTAGATAAGGGAACAGAACCGTTCTCACTAGCTCTGAGTGGCTAACCACTATTACAATCAGACACATCCCTTGGAATGCTTTACGTGCATTCTTTGGGACTGACGCTCTGCTAACTTTTTGGTAACAGAGATATCAGTATGGTGACACATGCATCCATGCTCAGGAAACTTGGTGGCAACTGCGTGAGCGGTCATGAATCATTTTGTGGGCTGCCCACGCATTTAGTGCAGGAATTAAATGCCGGCACTGTCCCTTACCGTGATCAATTCCGACATAAGCCAATTATGTGATATTACCTTTTAATGTGGTATTATATACATTTTGTGATCTTTACCTGGACCCGCTTACCGTTTACACATACTGTTGTCAGCTAACTAAGCAAGCAGGCCTCAAACACTATAACATTGTTTTTGCTTAAAAATGATAATACACTTGATGCTGTTGAGATGAGATATCCTAGTCAAACGAAAACGATGAGATACGCTCATAAAATTGTCGAAGAAAAATTGCAGTCAACAAAAACGTGCGTCAAATTCGATAAAATAATAACAGTAGGGGCAAAATCAGCCAACATCAAATACGTAGTTGAAAAATAAGAGGTTAACAATTTATGCATGGTTTATATTTCTTAAAAAGGTGCAAGTTGGCAAGGTATGAAATGGAAAGGGGTTGCTCCCATACGAGAAGTTTCATTCATGAAAAGATAGAATCAGATCGTGGCATGAAAATTTCATTGTCTTGTATAAATGACATTTTCCTGCATAAAATGATATGTCGTGCATGAAAATGTTATTTTGGTGCATACAAATGAAAATATTTTGCCTCCAAATCTTCCCTGGATGATAATTCCATGTATAGAAGTTTTCATGCATCAAAATGAAATTTTATGCCAGGACCTTTTCGTGCAGGAAACTTTTCGACCGGCTTGATCATAGTAGACGATGAGTTGAAGCTTGGATTATGAATAATTGTGTTCCTACAATATCTATATTCTGTCCCCATTATGAATATATATGTCTGATGTCTTTATTCATTTTAATTGAATTGCCCCATTTATTTCTCAAAATGATTGCGCATCCCGCTAAATACCTTCACTTATCTCACTTTCTATATCGACATATCTTATCACAAAGGCGTCGACATGATATTTAAATTATCATTACTCACTTTCACGACTCACATCCGTTTTATTTTCAGAACCGACTACTTGTCACGATATCTATATCCGGTCAAAGATTCTGAACACTGCTTTAGCTGATGGGGTGTACCAAATAAAGGGTGGTACCAAAGTGTACTGTGATATGACGACTGATGGTGGGGGATGGACCCTACTACTTCATTCGAAGGACGGTATTTGGGACAACGGCAAGATTATGGGAATCAACACCGACTTGCCGAGCGTCTCAACAGGACGGTACTCAATAATCAACATGGCTGACAGGTTGAAAAGCACGGGCGTTGGCGAATTGTTTCAGGTACAGTATAGGAATTCAATTCTTGCTTCAATCGACCAGTCGTCTGACAGTTACTGGTTGAATGGTTGACTCCACCAACAGAGTTATTATAATCAGATGAACCTAAGTTACATGTATATGGCTTATCGGGATACTTTGTTAACATTGGGTCATTTTGAAATTCTTATACTATAATGGTTAAGCATACATCGTCTCCTTAAATCAGGTCGATTTAGAATTTTAATTCATCAATTATCATTATTACTGCCAACTGAATTGTTGACTTTCTCTCAAAGAAGCTCACCACTTCACTTTTGTCATTTCAGTATCGTATTGAGACCAATGGTCGAGGCACACTTGGAGGGATTTGGAGTGCTGAAAGTATTAAGTCATTAAGCGGTAGCACTAAGCAAGCCTCGACCTTGCTTCAGAAGTTTGGTGGGTGGACCAATGGTTTTGATGATTGCGTGCCCTTTATCTTAGGGGACAAGTTAATGGCAGATATGAATAGTGACGGTTTTGGAGTGCTCGCCGCACCTGCGGCAGCATCAGCCACTGATGCAGGGGCTACGTCTGAGGTCTTCTATTGGATGAAAGAAACACGCCCAAGTACGGAATACATTGTCATGTATTGTATATCATTAAGAAAATCAACGAATATAGCATATTGTACTGCATTCTCATTATGTTTGATTATATGGCTGTCGCTTTAACCCATTAATGCTTAAGGGTACCTCCAGAAATTATCGTCAGGATTTCTGATACTTTTGGCTGTAACTTTCGAATTAAGAATGATCTTACAAAAAAAATTAAGGGAGAGTTGTCAGTAATGTCCAGCTAAAGATGTTTCCATCAAATCTGTTCCTGTGTGCGCTTTTGCTTGCAATATTTCATCAATACTTCATCGGCCTTTTTGGCCATTGTGAACATAAATAGGTCAATTGCTTAGGTCATATATCTCGACGCTAAGGAGACCGTGAATCGGCAGAAAATAACATATTTAAGGACTGTTTTGAATCTCATGAAATATTTGCCATATAGAATATAAATATAAAACGTATATCCTTGATCACAGATTGAGTCAATGACAATGCAAGAGCATTTGCACATTGAAAATATTTACTCTTTGTCAACAATCCCCTGAACGTTTATTTGATTCCTCTAAATGTTATCGACTGGCAGGTTAGATTTTTCCATGTGATACAATTCACTGATTTACTATGATATAATGAAGCTGTGCTCTGTTACTTCACTTTTTAGATCACCCCCTCGGCCGGGTGGTCTAGCACAGTACGTGCCAGACTCTTGCTGTCCATCACCATCAATTGGCCTCAAAGGTCGACTACTATCTAAAACCTTAAAGCAATTGCTATTTACTAATCGGTTACCCTTTCTGTGAGTGTATATACTTTTGTTATATTATGTTAAACCTTTCTCTATAGAACCTTCTACATGCGAGGAAATACTGTCGTATGACTACCGGGCAACAGACGGCGTGTACTTGATCAACTACCAAGCGGACAATTGGCAACCCGTTTACTGTGACATGACGCGTTTTGGAGGCGGATGGACCCTATTACGTAAGATCAATTATGCAATCTCTACGCTAGGATATTGATTATTCAATGCCTTACCTAATCATCATCCTCTTCCATGACTCCCCCCCCCTCTCTCTCTCTCTCTCTCTCTCTCTCTCTCTCTCTCTCTCTCTCTCTCTCTCTCTCTCTCTCTCTCTCTCTCTCTCTATATATATATATATATATATATATACACATGTATATAGGCTACGCACCAAAATACCAGATGGATTAAATGTTTTTGATAATATAAAAGATAAAACACAAAAATTACCAAATAACCCAGTCAAATAACCCACAATTTTTGTTATCATCAGAACAACCAAACGCATA
>OZ012689.1:38424776-38437276 GCA_963942565.1 Maea johnstoni
GATAGATAGATGGATATAGATGGGTAGATAGATAGATAGATGTGTGTGTTTACATCATTGTCATGATTCCATGATTATTCTTTCAGTTTCCCGAAGCAGCCAGCAGTCGTGGGGTATAGTGGATATAATCGGAAGTACGCACAATCCAGATTTTCCTAATCCCAAACGTGACTACATGCTTCTAAAGCACGCAGATTTCTTTAAAGGATTTTCTTCACTTCACACTCAGTACAGACTCGAAAATGAGGGACACGGGTGAGTAATCATTCATAGAGCATTGCAAAATGCTTTTTCTGGTAATTCCCACCTTGGGGAGACCACGTTTAAGTAGAATGTATGGGTCAAACCTTATATAGGCCATTGTAAAATATTATGGGTATGTCTTACCTTATAAAGGGACACAGTTTTGGTAGAATGTGTTTGTCGAACCTTACCTAGACCGTTGTTAAAGATTATGGGCAAGTGTAACCTTATAGAGAGGAATTGTTAAAATAGAGTGTGTGGGTCAAACCTTACCTTATACAAATATGACATCCCAGTGGAGGTGACATGATGGAATGGATCCCCGTGGGAGGATGATTTCCAATGGGCGAGGTAAAATAAAGACAATTGTAAAAGGCTATTGGTAAGTCTAGTCCTATCAAGACCATGGTTAAGTGGCTCGTGTAAGTCAATTCCATCATAGAACATTCTTAAAGGTTAATGGTAGGCCTAACCTTACAACGACCTTGTTTACGTAGAAGATATATTTAGGTAGAAGGCCAAACCTTATATGGACCATGCAAATTATTATGGGTAGGCCTGATCTAACGAGACCATGTTTAAGTGACATGTACGAGTCAGGCCTCGAATAGACCGTGCTTTAAGATTATGGGTAGGTCTAATCTAAGCCGACCATGTTTAAGTAGACTATATTTGAGTCTGATATATTTGTGGGAGAAGTATTAAACCGAAATCTAGCTACTCAACCTTTTCCATGAACGAGCTATTTAATATAGCTTTTCTGTATGATTCAGACACTCTGGCGGTATTTGGCACGCAAAATCTTCGTACGCTTATGCACCCTCTGATACAGATCAGACCGACATCAGTCTGGACAAACAGTTTGGCAATTGGGATTATAGAGCCGATGGCATGGGTATAGGACAACGCGTACCTCGAAAATCAGCTTCATATGCGTGAGTATGCTAAACAGTTTCATATCGCAAACATGGCTGATAAAAACAGTCATACATACACACACGTACACACGTACATACATACATACATACATACATACATACATACATATTTATCAATACATAGATACGCACATACATAGAATCATACCTACATACACTCAACTTTGACTTGCGTTTTGACTTCCCCGTTGGTCATCCAATCAAAATGGGTTCCACAATAGAATCAGCTCACCTAGGATCTATTTCTATAACGACACCGGCTCGTGTTAGCCAAATAGCAACCAGTTTACATATCGTGAGTGATTGTGCGGCCAATCCGGCAAAAAGTCAGATTCTAAGATAGGCAAGCATGCGTTGCCTGGAAACATTTTTGTCTGTTTATGATTTGAGAATGACTGGTAAGTTAGTGATGTTATGTTATAAAATGAAGCGCAGCTTAGCATAGCGAGCAGTGATATGTGTGTAACCCATGATAATTGGTAGCCGCCAAAGAGCTCGTAAAACCACCTTCGGCTCTTGGTTCAGCTACAACCTCTACTGACTATAATCTATCTACTGATTGGACGGTGTCACAACATAAGTATGAACAATTTATTCTTGAAAGGCATCTGATGGGGATACATGCGTCCCGATAACAATAACGCCATTAGTGATATTCTTTGCCATTGTTCGAGGCTCTCATGCCTATAGAGACATTGTATTACTGTATATGGCTTTAATTTGGAGTACTAAAAGTTTCGCTTTGTAGCCCTGCTGAAGGGTATTTGTGCTAATTTTATTTCGCGCATTCAAGCACTAAAACAAAGCAAATAAAAAACAGGTTATTTATTTGATGAATGATATTTAGGCGTAATCATAGAGAACGCGAAAATAGCGAAAATAATATGCCTAAAAATAGTATTTAGACAATACCCTGCATGGCTTTTCTTATTCACAGTGACCGACTGACCACATCGCATCTGCTGACATGGGGAGAACTTGTTGTTGCCAACTCCCTGACGTCTATGCCCCTGGGCTGGATAAAAGGGAACCTAGAGCGCCCGAATAAAGCCTGGTACTGGATAAGATCCTGGGACAAAGGTGAGTACATGAGTCCGTGGGCTCATCTCTTTAAACATGTTTACACCTTTATGTGCACGTGCACCGACACATACGGGCACAACGAAGTAATTTTAAACTGTCGTAATTTGAGAAATATTTTGGGTAGCAGATCTTAACTGATTTGCTTGAAATATGGCATAACTCTATGTGAATAGAAAAAGAAAAAAGTGCTACTCGTCCCTCAGTATTTATCTTTTCGTCATTTTTTCGAAATCTGACGTCCCCGCTTATTGTATTCCTCATTAGAAGATCCTTCAAGCAAGCATCCAAACTTTTAAAGCGGTTCGTTTACGTAAACGAATGAATGAATTGATGCTTAAAGGCACATCAGCACACAGAGGTCTTTTAGTGCCATACAATATGTGTAAAATAATCGTCCTTTGCTATTTTCGAAAACAATAACAAAGCTCGTAAAGGTAACATTACAACTAATGCGTCGATAACTTGTAGGAAATTGTAAATGGGAGCCCACGTATAATGTCAAGTACGGTACGTCGGGGTCTACGACTGTTCACGGAACTATCCACGAATGTCGAGTCGGGTGCGAGACGTCGAACTGCATAGCCTTTCAGACAGACAACAATGGGACATGTCACGTTTTCTCTGCCGTGCCTTCTGCCAAACAGTACAGTCTCCAATGGACGTTTTACAGAAGAATGTGCTGTAAGTAAAATTCATTATAATTGTTCTTAGTCAAGCCGAAAAATAGTTAAAACTAGGTGCGATGTGGCATATTCCCCCGCGAATATTCCATTAGTATCTACATTTATAACTTACACTGGTATCTGCCCAACCTATAGAGTACGTCAAAGCAGATTTCCAAAATGCGTGCCACGCGTTTTCGAATGCCAGTTGTTTGTCAGAATTTTTTGATTTAGGAATTTAGTTCGACTACAGAAACGTACTTTATAAAGATATACACTTGACATACTTGAAGAGTATGTATTTTGTAAACGCATCTTCTTAGTTTTTGATATATCCATATCGGGAGGTCAGCTGGTTTAGCAAGACACATGGTCCAAATTCCTTCTAATCACGTTCATCTGTTAAACTACCTTCCAGCAAAACTGCATGCGCTACTGGACTATCTTTAAACCTTAAGCCATCGGGCAGCATGTTTGGCCTTGCTTTGTTGTCATTGTACAGTCCCAAGGTTTACACATCTTAATTAAGACACAAATGCATAAAAGAACAATTCCGACGTCTTTGAGATAATACCTTTGGAACATGACCATAGTTTGCCAAAATACCATCGACGAACAAAATAACGGAGCATAGCAAGAAGCTGCGAAGCTACTCTATCCAACATTTGATGATTTTAATATGTCTTTCTTCCAGATTGCCCAGGAGAAGATACATTTAAATCTGACAACGAGAATTGCCTTAAAGTCCTTTCTGCCACGGCCTCACTGCCAAGTGCGGAGTTTACTTGCAGAGGGCATGGTGGAACATTGGCAACGCCATCTACGGAGGCCAGCAAAACTAAGCTGAAGGAGGCATTGGAAGATAACACAATGTGGTCAGGAATCTACTGGGACACAACAAAGAATAAATACAGGTATCTATATAATTATGTTAAAGGCAAACAGTATGAGAACTTTTTACATGTAGGGCTCAAGGGGAAAGGAACATATGCAGGCTATCCCAATAGTTTCCAGAGCGTGTGTGTGTATACATACTGTAGAACACACACGTCTGTACGCGTCTGTGTGTACATAGCGTACAAATGTACATAGCGTGTGGTTCCGCTTCACTAAATATTTAAAAACGCTGTAATTTTTTCTTGCTGTACTGGCGCTGTCAGCTGCGGCTACCGTCGCTAACATAAAGATACGGTATGATGCGAAAACTCCCCAATTCACTTTATTTGGGACACGCGTCATATTTGTGTTCTACAGTATGCACATATGTGTATATATACAATCAAACCTGCCGGAGCGACCACCTCTATTAAGAGGCCTGATTTTCATTTCCCCTGGTCCAACATTCCAGTTGAAATGACCCTCTATACAGAGACCACATGTCTTAATAATTCATATTTTGGTCTTCCTTTGGCTAGTCTCTCAATACTCTCAATACAGGTTTGACTGTATATACATATATATATATATATATATATATATATATATATATATATATATATATATATATATATATATATATATATATATATATATATATATATACTGTAGAACACATATATGACGCGTGTCCCAAATATAGCGAATTGGGGAGTTTTGGCATCATTGCGTATCTTTATGTTAGCGACAGTAGCCGCCGCTAACGTACAGAAAGTACAAATATAAAAGTACAGCGTTTTTATATATAGCGAAGCGGAACCACACGCTATGTACGCTATATAAACAGACGCGTAAATTGTGTGTTCTACAGTATATATATATATATATATATATATATATATATATATATATATATATATATATATATATATATATATATATATATATATATATATATATATATATATATATATATATATATATTTGTATGTATGTATGTATGTATGCAAGCATACATTCATGCATGTCTGTCTGTATTTATTTACTTATCTATTTATTTTACCAGCCCACTGGTCAGTGTTCTGTATAGCACTGACTCGGGCATGTCTGACTTTGCCAGTCAAGATTACTGACAATGCATATTTGTGATCCACAAATTTAAATTATATCACAGATGTTCCTATAGACACATTTTTTGACCCAACCGTTGTCTCTTGCATCGACTACCTATTTACACCTAACAAGCTGGAGATGTGTTTGGTTAGATGTTACAATCTCGACGGAGAAGTCCCTAATACCTCAGCCTGTTGCCTATCTAAATTTAGGTGAAATAGCCAAAAAAAATAATGAGTTGTGAACAAAGACCAAGATTGAGGTGGTACAAAATCTCCTCTAGAGACCTTCATGATAATTCACACTCCCTATCAAAAATTGCCTAGAGGGGTGGTTAAATTTATGGTCGCAACAGACTCTTTACCCGAAATTAATAGAATTAGCATATGACACAGTAGACAAACTTTTCACTTGAATGAAAGTGTTATTCCAACTTCTCGTTTTAAAAGTCACCTTAAACCCAACCGGTGCCCTGATTTAGGCTCTTTAAAAGAGAAAAAAGCTACAAGGTATAAAGAATGGTGCTCTGCCGGTAGACCCTGTGATGTATCCAAGTCATTCAGGACTAGACATGTAGACACGAAAAGGCAATTTTATAAAGAAACCAAACATCTATCCAAATCCTATGAAGAAAAATCGCTGATGCTGTCAGATGGGCAGAAATAGATAGAAATACTTTTCGGAATATGCTTAAAAGGGTTAAGTGGAATGGTAAGGTAAATATTACTGCAATCAAGGGTAAGAGTGGAATAGTCCTACATAAAATCGATCACATTTCAGATGAAAACATATATTAGGAGTTATACTCCCAAAAAAACATCTTCGAAATTACACCAAGAATTTTTTGAAATGGTCTCTGACCAATTGATGACTTCCTACAACTTTCTTTTAAACAGTGTGAAATTGAAAAATCTATCGGAAAACTCAACGCATGATTAATTATCTAACTTTTAACTGGATAGGCCTTTCTGAATATTTCCCTATTAATTTTAGATGCGGCATCCAAATTCCTCTGTATAAGGAGAAAATTACCCCAATTTGTGACCAAAATAATTGCAGAGCTATCACTTTACTTGGCGCGTTCAACAAAGCTTTTGAGATTGTAATTCGGTCAAGGTTGGAAAAATGGTGGACTGAAAATGATGTGATTGCGGAATCTCAAGGTGCTTGTCATGAAGGACCCTTGTTGATCCACACTGCAATACTTTTACAAGAGACAATTGCGTCTCATTAAGAAAACAACATAAACGTTTTTCTTTTCCATCACGATGTCTCTAAAGCTTTCTACTGTGTGGATTTACAGGCTCTTTTTTAATTAAATAACATAGGTATTCAAGATAAAATGTTGAGATTATTATATAATAGTTACTCAGATTTTCAGTGTAGGGTTAGGATTGAAAATAAGTTTTCAGGTTGGTACCAGATGTACTGGGATTGGATTCATCAGGGCGGTTGCTTCTCTCAATTAAATATGTAGCTTTCATCAACTTCCTCATCATCTCCTTAAAGGAATTTAATCTATGCTGTGTAATAGGTACAATCAAAAGTACACCCCATGGTTACCCCAGTGCTAGTACCACAAAAACAAGGTACATGGAGCCCTAGCCATAGTTGATTGTCATAGTCGCAAATGGTGATATAATTTATATGCCAAGAAATCTGCTGTCATCGTTTTTGGTGAATCCCTTTCTAATGATAGACGTAACCGTTCTTTACGCACATATTGATAAGAAGACGTTACGCCAGCACCAGTACTACAAAAAACAAGGTCGATAGAACCCTAGCCATAGTTGATTGTCATGGTCGTAAATGGTGATTAAATTTATATGCAAAGAAATCTGCTCTCTTCAATTTCGTTTAATCCCTTTCTAATAATAGATGTAACAGTTCCGTACGCACATATAAATAAGAAGACGCCTACATTAAAGAATAACATGTCTATGGACATGTAGGTCTCAAATCATGTAACTATGGCACATATACAAATAGGACCCTTATGAAAAGGCTGCAGGGCACTAAGTGCATCCTCCGTTTTAGGGGTTAATATGGGGGCCTGAATATATCCTCTTGCAATGTCATCTATTGACAGATGATTATACCTAGTGTAATGTATGGGTTCGAGCTATGGCTTCTCAAGTTACTAGACTTCAAAGCATTATATAAGTTTTTAGCAGTACGCTGCTAGGCACATCCAACGTTCCTCCCCCCCCCCACATCCCCAAATGAGACTTAAGCTTTGTCAGTCTAGGTTGGATGCGTTTAGAGAACCTCCTTTATGCGAAAAAAATGAGCTTCATCAGGACCATCATTATTAGCGACAATAATTGTATCTATAAAAGAGTCCTTAAGACAAGGGCAATACAGTTGATTAGCCACATGAGCAAGAGGGTAGATAATATAGCAGATCTAATTACGAGTGGCTATTCTTTTTGATATGTATGTGATTGTCATGGACATGTCATTCAACTCCCATGTGTACAGTAAAGTGCAATGGAAGAAAATGTTCTAGTCCCGTGCATGGGAAATTGACGATAATGACTGGTGCTATAAGTTGTGTTTCTACAAAACCCTGTGTAATTTAGACCTGACCATAGGGTCTGCCAAATATCTAGCCTGGTACCATGTATTAGACACCTATCTTTAAATGATCAGAGAATGAGAGATAATGGGAAAACTAGTGTGTGGAGAAAGTGAGTTAAAAGCTGATGCCATCAAATACAAACAAGAAACTTCCTACATGAAAACCTGTAGTTTCTGTGACCGTTCTGCTCTGGAGAATGTAGAACACATGATCATGATATGTCCCTATAACCAAGCCTTTAGAAATGAGATGCTAGGAGAATTCTCTAAATATCCCCTATGGGCGTCAATCCAACACTGCGACACCCTAATAGGACAGTAATCGTGGGAAACCCGCTAAATGCCAATTTTCTAGATACTAGTATGCTCCCCATCTGGTGCACTGCTGTGACATGGATAAGTAAGATGTACTCTAGGATAATGGAAGAAAGATCAGGAATAGGGTAGTCCCATCAGTTCATTATTATTATTATTATTTTTATCATTATTATTATTATTATTATTATTATTATTATTATTATTATTATTATTATTATTATTATTATTATTAACAACTTAATGTGTAAGAGAATTTATGTCAATTTATGTTTTGCATTACTGTTGAGTTTATACTATATTACATTTTGTATGATTTTGTAAAACAATTTTGCTGTCAATACCAATACATACATATTTAGGTATTGATTCTTTTTGTTGAAATTTACAAACAAGTGCAACATATCATTTCGTATGGCTACCAACTTACATATTTTTACATGTGTTACATTTTTGTTGTATTCCGTAGCTAAGGTTACTGATTAGCATGAGGTAAGCATGGCTTATGGGTGATTTTCAATTCATCATTGCCTTTTTCCCGTTTCTCACAATCAGACTGTCTAGAAAACAAATAAGAAACAAATATTTGACAATTTTGACATAAGCTTGTGGGAAATTAAGGAAAATTACTGGCTCTTTGTATGTTTACAGAATGTTCTAGTAGTAGCGGGTCAAAAATATTCCCATGATACAAAACAATTAAAACTTCTCCAATTGGTTACCCAGAGCTGGGGTTTGAAAATAAAGATCACACAAATTCCCAAATCGAAATATGTCTAATACACTCAGGGGACTGCCCTCAAAGCAGTAACTTGTCACTGACTTCCAATTCTGACTGGCATGTGAGAAGGTGATCAGTGACATTGGGTTAGGCGGTGGTTGTCATCTGGTAAAACCTCAATCACTGACGAATGCCTTCCATGACTTAGCTGCACTTTGGCAGAAAAAGTTAACTAAACGATTTCCCATTTTTTTACACGAACACACACATTATTTTTCAACTACCTTCATTATTGTTATGACAGATTTTTTTGTATCATTTGTTAGGTTAACCTCAGAAATGCCGTTTGTGGCCGCATCTTACCTGACTCCGGCATCGTATGTCTCTCCCAACGCCGGGTGGGCCATGAGCTCACCCTCGTCTACTTTAGATTTTGCCCGCTCGAGTACAGACACCGCCAATATTCCTTTGTGTCAACTGGATCCACGTGAGTACTTTTACCAAATCCTTGCTTGTTTTTCTTTTGTTTTTGATAGTATGAGATTCTTGTGACTTATATTGTGTTATTTTGCCAAGGTAATATATTGACATTATTTTCTACACAGTGGGAAGATTTACAGAACAGCGTACCTTCATCGCATTCGTCCTCTGTCATGGCAACCATAAAGAAGAAACTCTCTCAAGAAGCTTTTCAATCATAGATGAAATACGCTACTAGTATTCCAAAAAGCTGAACTAAAATATATATTTCTCAATGCAAAAATAAGTATTAGAATGTCAAATCCTAATGCCTCTGAAAGTCTGATGCATCTCACAGTCGAGGGCCGTATGTCAATACAGTGGCTTCCCATCGTGAATTAAATGTGTGATAAATAAGTGACGGTCTACTCTGGTTAACTCCGGTCCATAATCGTGTCCATGTTGGTTAGTTGTTATTTTAGTAATCACTCTATGACCTTCAATATCTTACGACCTAAATGGCCATTAAAGTACCGCAGGTATGTATTCATCCATACATGCATGGGTGCGTCTGTGCTGGAGTGAATTCATAAATACATACGTGAATTCAAAGATACATGCATACATACATTCACACATATACATACAACGGAAGGAAAGAATTGGATTTTGCGTCGCTTGTAACAGCTTAGGTCGCATCACAACGAGATAGAAACCCGGAACCGGAAAGAAATTTCCTAATCTTCACGAATAGTTCTAGAGAATCTCTCAGTTTTAGAAGTACCACAGACAGCACTCCGCAGCGCCACACATTTATATAGCGACCAGGCCTACCGATAAATGGGGATCCAGCGGAGACTCGAACCTGCAACCTCACACTTAGGTGCCAGGCATCGCAACCACTAGGCCATGGCGAATCCCTGCATACGTACTTACGTATGTACATACATACATACATACATACATACATACATACATACAAACATACATACATACATACATACAAACATACAAACATACATACAAACATACATACATACACACATACATACAAACATACATGCATACATACATAATCTGTTCCATCTTATATACTAGTATTTCCTTTTCTTATTTTCATCTAGGCGGCTTCTATGATGAATTCACTGGCTTCTACTATAACATTACCTACCAGAAAGCGAACCATGCTGACGCTGTGAGAATGTGTGCGAAGAATGGTGGGACTCTGCCGGACATACGGAACAGCATGGAAGAACAAAATGGTTGTCCGTCTTAGTAGTCTTGTTGCAGAACCTGTATCGGGGAGAAATTGTAAGTGTCCAGGCCATATAGTACTAGTTTCTCTCTCTCTCTCTCTCTCTCTCTCTCTCTCTCTCTCTCTCTCTCTCTCTCTCTCTCTCTCTCTCTCTCTCTCTCTCTCTATATATATATATATATATATATATATATATATATATATATATATATATATATATAGTCTGCCGGCATGCAGCGTGTAGCTTTTTACCAATTACCATTGGATAAATCACCTTTAGCAGATTTCCCCATTTACTTAGATTTCCCCATTTAGAGAATTCACTTCCATTCATTATGACTCAACACAATAACCTATTGCATTACCTTGCTTGGTTTTCCGAGTTACGCGAAGTTTAACGCAATAAAGACGTGCACCATGTATATTATAAGCGATAGTTTGAGCCTTGGCATGTAATCCATGGATGTAGAGAATCCAACCTCCACTGGTGTCTGTATTTCCTATATACTGATACGAATGGGAAGTTAAAATCACGTGTCTTGCGCAGCAGATTGACAGTGGCTTGTCAAATAAGTTCACTGCTGGAATATCCCAATGCATTAATGGTTTATTCATTGCACAATGACTCCCAAATACATAGAACAATTGTAACGGGTAGTCCTGCCAATGATATTATACTGTTTAGTGCTTTTATCATCGGGCATCAATCATCTTTTTGGGATGATCTAGTATGATTACGTTATCCACCCGGATAACGTAATCATACTAGATAATCCCAAAAAGACGAGACTGCCTAGACCGATGTTAAGTGGGATAAACTACATACACATGGAGTTCTCTAGGAAAACCGATAGGGTTAGTTTGGAGAGAAGATATAAATTTAGTTGCCTTTAGCCACAAATAAAATGTATAACATAATAGTAATGCTTGAATGAGGACGCGTACAATATCTAGTGATGTGAAAGGGTAGCTCAAGCTAGAGCAACAACTCAGTAATGTTGATTAAGTTGAATACACTACCCTGCGGGGCTGCGCTAGTTGATTAACTTTGATTGTCAAAAGTTCCTCGCTGTTTTCTTTTATATAACGTACTCATATGATAATGATAAGGAAACTATTACTACTACTACTACTACTTCTACTACTACTACTACTACTACTACCACTAGTACTAGTACTAGTACTACTACTACTACTACTACTACTACTACTACTACTACTACTACTACTACTACTACTACTACAAAATCAACATCAATACTACTACCACTACTACTACTGCTGCTGCTGCTGCTACTACTACTACTACTACTACTACTACTACTACTACTACTACTACTACTACTACTACTACTACTACTACTACTACTACTACTACTACTACTACTACTAATAATAATAATAATATCAATAATAATAATAATGATAACAGAAAAACATGCTAATATTTAAAGGGCAAATGCACCATCGGAATGAGTTAAGTTCAAAATGAGCTTATACATGTCATCTTTCAAATAAGACCTGCCTCGAACCGGTCCTCTTAAGCACTACTCAGTTATAGCTCACAGAAGTGGTCACTAAAGTAACAGGTCTGAGGCAGCCATATGGGGGCGTCCATGTATCCCGTGATGCACTCTGTTGTATTTGGCATCTTCTAAGCACCAGCTCATTTTGAACCTAAATCATTCTGATGGTGCATTTGCCCTTTAATTATACCAACATTGTTTACGGGAATAGGAACAGTTGTAAGAGATGATATGGTAATATAATGTTGTTTTTTTGTTTCTTAACAGAGCGTGGTTGGATATATCTTCCAAGCAACTAAATCAATTCCATTACACCTCTACGAACGAGAATCTGACATACCAATCCTATAACAGTGGTGAAACTGGAGCTGCACGTATGTGTTATTAGTATGGGACATGCATAGTCATTTCCTACCATCAGTGCTGTATTAACGAAGGTTGTATTAAGAGAAATGCCATTCAAGTAATGCCTCGCAATGTTTGTAGTTGCTAGAATTGATATCCAATCACTTAGGCATTTAACATAATGCAGTCAAACCGTTTCGTATTCAGCAATCAATTTATGCAGTTCCTTAAGGACATTTTTGAAATTCATATTCATTATATGAATGCTTTTGTGATACTGATACTGATAAGCGAGAACCTAAAGGTTAATCACTTACGAGATTCTGACACAATGACATACTTAATGTATCTATGTATGCGCATAAATGAGGAGTGCAATATATT
>OZ012689.1:38439776-38449776 GCA_963942565.1 Maea johnstoni
ATGACTGTTCATGTTGTTAGTACGAGTATACACAAAATACCCCTTGTCTTTAATAGGGCCGTATGCAATTGCATACCATTTACACCGTTGGTTCTGGGTCTGGCTACGTCACTCACTACAAGTTGTCGTATAGTTTGGATGCAGTAGACTGGAATACGTACGGCGATACTGTTGGAGTAGAAAAGGTATTTCCTTATTCTATAAGTCCTAGATTTTAGTTCCTCAATGCAGCGAGTAACATACATGAACTATACAACATGTTTCATTCATATCATGATTACATGTAGCTTGTGATTTGAATTATTCTTACTTAGTTTGTCGTCTACATTGCTTTTATTTGACTATCGAGTCTTTACACAGAACACATAGAATGCCTGAAAGGTCTTATGATGAGGAATACCTTAATCGCGCTAAAGTAATCCCAGCAGGGTTTAAGTAAAGGGCCCATTTCCACCAGGCGGGACGGCGAGCGGCATCCTGATGTGGAGGCAAACCCAAAACAGAGGAAAGGGTACTGTAGAACACACATATGACGCGTGTCCCAAATATAGCGAATAATTCGCATTATAGCGTATCTTTATGTTAGCGATGGTATCCTCACTTCTTTCCGACGATTTTAGTGAGTTAATCGTGATTACAAAATTTTGATATGAAATAAAATTGTCCAAATGTGCTACCGTTCCCTCTATATTACTCCTAGTTATAAACATGCCACATTTCGAGCAAATCCATTCACATTTTATAAGAAATATGCACGTTTGAAGCGACCATGTTTTAGTGAAAGTCAATATAAAGAAAAAAATCAAAGCCCTTCCCTCTGTTGGATTTTCCAAGAGTTTCTCTTCTATTCTAGGTGAATGCCTACACAGCTACAGATGATCTGATTTAAAGGGAATAAAGAGTGTAGGCTATAACAAGTGTTAACATAGCAAAATGACCCTACATTTACAAATCGCTTCACAATTCATTAAAGGCATTCTAACTGATCACTGTTGTTTGACGAAATTAGGTACTGACTATCGCGCTTAACAGGGTTAACATAGAAACTAAATCTTTGAGCTACTTAACGCTAATCCACGGTAGACGATGCTAGGTCTGGATGGACTGCCATTCATATGAACATGTAAAATATTTGATATATTTGGTTCGACGTATATATTACCTATTAGAAGTCCATTTTAAAAACACATTTCGAAATAATTCGGCTATGTTGAATATTCTCATTCGACAAATTGATATATAGAAAATATTTGCATGTTGCAAAGAAGGCCCAAACACTGTATTCAATAATTGTGTCAACTATGAAAATTCAAGCTACCTATATGTCATATTCAATCATGTCAAGCCAGTCAAATGCATTTATTTGGGGTGAAAGATTCAAATGTGCCTATACCTACTAGTATAAAAGCTGAGGTTTTTGATGCCCTTGGGTCCTTGGAGGAGAGAGATACTTAATGCCAGTTGCACTCTTACATTTTCGTGATGAATAAGTAAGTTGAAATAGAACCCATATTTAGGCGTCAGAGGAAGAGGTATGCATCCGTAGATTTGTCTTTTGAACACATCAGTTGCCCTTGGGTACAATTCCGATACCTTTTACAACAGTGGAAATATCAAAATCAAAATTTGCTTTTAGGGAAGGACTGCAGTGGGACTGTTTTTAACCAAAGCCTTATCCCTGAAACATAATTTTCATCTGAAGTAAGGCGAGATGGAATTCACTCTTGTCTTGTGGATCCCGCAGAAGATATTGATGAAAATTGTGGAACATATGAAATTTCAAGATCCCTTTATGTACTTTTCTTTCCTTGGTCCCGATTATTTCGAGCCAACTTGCCTAAAATTAATATTGTAATTTGATCACTACTCATATGTAAATCGCGTGATAGGGATATGTCCTTCTGATATCTGGACCTCATGGCCGCTTATAGAAACATATAATTTAGAATCACTACGTCTTAGTGAAAATTGATTCTACAAGCGTTTTATAACGTTTTGATAAACATCAGCTGACACGAAGAAACGTACCTAAGGTGATTTTTCTTAAGAATTTATCTATATCTGTCACCCTTTCCTTCAAGTCTCTTTTTGATCTGACTCTACTTCAGGTATTCGATGGAAATGTTGACGCGACGACTAGGGTCACCAATCATATTCTATACCCAATAACAGCAAAGTACCTAAAAATACTGCCGACCGCATGGTCCACTAGCATCTGTATGCGATTTGAGGTGAACGGCTGCAAGATTGACCGGCATGGTAAGTTGCGCTTTGGAAACGGAATTTCGATTTTCGTCACTTTCTCTGCCATATCTAGGCTAGGTCGGAGTATAAGGCACTTGTAAGTGATGGAGGAAGCCGGAGTACCCGGCAAAGACTAACACTTATCCCAAAGTCACTGGTTACTTTCTCACATGTCCCAAGCGGGATTCGAACGCGGCCATTGGTAAAAGAGAGCTAGCAGCCAGGTGAATTACCTAAGACCACTCTGTTACCAAGGCAGGCCGTATAAGAGTTAAGCTGGTCGTGCTTTGGTCGCTGTTCTTCCTCGAATGGTCCCTGTGTGACTCCAATATTGAATTAGTACAAGCCCCGTGGGAAGGCTGCTGGCAGTAAAATTGCAATCGGGGGATATAGCTATGTTGAATATGAAACATGAATGTCACCGATTCCTCAGTGCTAGAAATACGATCCGAAACCAATTATCTTCAATCGTCAGTCATTGTGGTGAACTGGTGATATCCCAGAAGTTTACTAAATTGTTCTGCAATGTGTACACATGAAGTCTTTTACCCCAGTTGCCAGAAAGGCCTATCTTCGAGGTACCTGTTATTTATCTCTAACAAAGGCATACCGGTACTTTGGTTATTCAAAATGGGGAAATGTACACATAGAACACAACAAATGCCTTATTTTATGAATTCATACTTGACTAGAAAAGTACCCGTCCTGCAGTAACCATGACATTTCTTTTGATAACAAAAGGATAGCATAGCACCCAGTTGAACGTGCGACCACACACTTAGGGCTAAATAACCTATGTTTCACTAATAAAGTTTGTTAAATTGCACCATTGATGAAGAAAATAATGGGTTATTAAACCTGCCGTTTACGAAAAGATGGGGGCTTGTCCGTTTGTAATACCACTCATTATAAACTAATCAATTGGTAACTAAGGTATTAAACCGGCTGCAATGAGGAGATGGAGGAGGGGGGGGGGGCAATTTCTGTTTATCATATCACTCATAATTAATTCTAATTATTTCTACTTCTACTTATATGAAAGATATTCTCGATGAATTTTGGTCGTTCACCGGCTGTAATGAGAAGGACGGGAGTGTTCGTTTATAATATAACTCTTGCCAAAACTATTTTTCGTTTGGGATTTTTTCTGATGGCCAAAAATATCAGAGCACCCAGATATCTCTACGACCACACACTTAGGTCTAACTAACCTACGTATCAATAGTTGACACACTTGACAAACTGATAAACCATTGATAAATACGATATTAAACCTGCTGTAATGAAAAGATGGGGGCGGTGTCCATTTGTGATAAAACTCAGAATTAATTCTAATTATTCCTACTCAAAAATATTTTCGAAGTAAAAGTATGACATAGCGTATGTCATTTGCAATCGCCCTAGCTAGATTCATCCTTGTGAAAGATTTTCACAATAAAGTGTGGCCATTCAGTACCATTTGATTTCTTGTTCATACATTTCTGGAGGTACGAGTATTCTCTTAAGGGTAGGTGTAGTGGAGGAAACATGGTTGTACATCTCTTAAGCATTCTTATACGAATCACATGATCTAGCATTTCGTAGGCTTTGCTGAGACCGGCCGGTCAGATTAGGTTACGGATGCCGGGGTACACTACCTGCATGTCTCGACTGATAATTGGCATCTCTTCCCGCGACCGACCTGTGTAGAAGTCAGGAGTGTGAGAAGAGACGATGACCACACTTATCTTAGCCTAGCAATAACGTCATGTCTAACTATAATTCACTACATTAATCTGCTTTGTAGTTGACCAACGTTTAACTTTTTCCAGTTATTTGGCCGAATAAGAATAGTGAAATATAACTTTATCAAAAGCATAAATGATTTAGAATATTTCTTTGGAAAGAAAGATTCTTTATTTTTCGATGTTGTGGAAATTCGTACACTTAACACGTTCGTGAATGACTTCCTATATTTTGTTTTGTAGAAACTGCTGCTGCTCATGAATATTAACTGACCTTAGTTCTGCATTTGTCATTCGTCGATGTTGATTGTGGCATATTTTCAAAAAATATTTACTTAGTCTATAACACGATTTCAAAAGTCCATTTGAACATAAATAGTCACATTATATTTTTGTACGTGTTAAGCATAGGTCCTTGGTTATATGTCATACTTTCGGGGGGATAATGTTAGAGCTGGTGCTTGCTCTCAATTCTAGGCGGAAACTGAAATGACTGGAGAAGGTACGACAAGGAACCACAGACTCCCCCTGAAAATGTGTTCTTTAATATAGAGGGTAATCAAACTTCTCGAAATGATTTTGATAATGCAGGTCAAACTATCCAGGAAAATATCATTGGCAAGGAAAAGATGAAATATACACAAATACATCCCGTAATGATATATTCAAGTTAGATTTGATGTTAAATTTCCTCAATTTAGGGATAATTACTATATAATACTTAGGCATTGCACGAGATGTGTGTAAAAACATTAGTAAGAAAATTGCCCCAATAGCTTTGTATATATATATATATATATATATATATATATATATATATATATATATATATATATATATATATATATATATATATATATATATATATATATATAAACACACACACACACACATATATATATATATATATATATATATACATACATACATACATACATATATATATATATATATATATATATATATATATATATATATATATATATATATATATATATATATATATATATATATATATATATATATATATATATATATATATATATATATATATATATCCCACTCCCACTCTTCTTTGTTCAATAATTGTCAATTTGATCTTTACTTTGTAGATGAAAATGAGTTGACCTGTAAACTTGGCTGGCATTCTTACAAGGGAATGTGCTACATTGCAGTAGGCAATTCTGTATCTACCCCGGAAGCTCAAACAGACTGCAGCCTAAAGGGTGGAATTCTGGCTCCCATACGCGACTTCGACGAATACTATTTTCTCTGGAGGCTAATCGTAGATGTTGCTGGTGATGTGGAATTCAATGGAGGTTGGTTATAATTTAGATCTTCCACGTTAATGTAATGACACGGTGGTTTTTCTATGTACTTGCGTTTCATCCAAGATGTACTAATAGCACAATTTGATCTCTGTTTGACAGGGAAAGCATTGGTGGAGGTAAACGATATTTCAAACAGCGCCTCCTAGCGATTGATTCATGGTATTTCCTCTGAGAAGATACCGAATGTTGCCCCTTTCCCCCTCTTCGAAGTTTCTGTTTCTGACACAACGTTTGCTGTAACACGACCATCGTTTAAATTATTAGCCGGTTTTCTAAACTATGATGTTGGTCCATTAGCAGGTTCACATTGCGTGAAACGTACAGGTTACATGGTACTAAAGACATATTTTAGCTAATATTGACTGGATATTGATGTCAAGGTTTAGATATAAGTCATACTTCAAATTTAAAAAATGTTAACCTGGTTAAGGGATTATTTGCAAAGGCGAGAAACGATGCGCAGTCCCCAAAAGCCTTTAGGTTTAGTTAGGAATGTTCTAAGTGATCAAATATTACATACTGTAAATCACTTAAATATGGCGTGAACATTAAATAGCGCAATTACGATGCTGCCCTGAATCTGCCCTGATCTAGGTATAGCGATGAACGGGAACAGCAGCAGCAAGTTCATTTAAGAATTTTATAAAGATAGGAATTTTACAATAGCGCATATGGGCAGAGTGCTATTATCGCTATCTTATTGTTCCCGCTATACTTAAGTGATTTACAGTACTTTCAATCGTTACCCTCTGACGATGACGCCATTTTCTGTACAGGGTGGACTGATGTAGAAACGGAAGGAAGGTTCGTGTCACAGGCAGGGGAGATCATGTCGTTTCAAATGTTCGGCTCAGGCGCTAATGATGCCAGTAAGAACTGCGTGAAAAGCAAGCTAGACTGGGAGCACAAGGGTTGCAATCACAATATGGTCTATGCGTGCCGAGCCCCACCAGGTATGTACATGTATATATGTCAAAACAATGAAATATCGCTCTTGAGCAATATCCAATATGCATTATCGCAGCTGCTGCTGCTGAAGATGATCATGATTACGATGATGGTGACGTTTTGTGGCAACGTGATCCAAAACAGAAAACGTTTCAATAAATCAATGCATGTCTCTAGAACTTGTGTAATTCTTATCAATTTACCAGGACGCTGGGTTGCACACTGATTACTCTTTGTGTAATGATCTTTCAAACAAATTGTAAGTGTAGTTTTATCTCCAATTGCGTTTTCAGGACAATAACTTCCCATCTAAGTATTTGAAGATATGTATGACGCATTGCGGCATAGTTCTGTTTCGCTCTCCCATTTGTTTCTCTTATTTTGCAAGGAGTTCATTACGACATGTGCGACTCAAATTTCCTCTGGAAAATATTCAAGTTAATAGTTAACAATTATTTACACTCTCAACCATAGTTGTTTCAGGTACAACCCCGTGTCCAGGGGGTTGGATTCACATGGGATCGTCATGTTACCAGATAAACACGCTGCCCAAAATGAGGGAAGACGCAGCGGCTGACTGTGCGAGTAAGTTACCATTCCTAGCTGTTCAGAGTAACTTTTGTACATTTGTACATACATATATACGAGTACATACATACATAAAGGCAGACAGACAGACAAACATACATACATACATACATGTAGTACTCACACATACATACATACATACATACAAGCATGCATACATACATACATACACACATACATACACACATACATGCACACATACATACATACATACATACATACATAAATACATACATACCAGACATGGGGTAATAAGTAATAGGTAATAGAAAAGTAATAGGTAATAGACCAACTTTCAAAGTAATAGCCTGTAATAAGTAATAGATAGCCAAAATCTTCAAGTAATAAGTAATTGTAATAGACTGACCCCAAAAGTAATAAGTAATTTTATATTACTTTTCCCATTTATGACCCAAAAATCAACTGTACAATAAACAAGTCTCTTTTCCATATTACTCCTTCTTGTCACTCCTTGTCTCAAATAGCTTGAATCTGAAGGATTGATTTCAGTATTAAGCCTGTGAAAAGGTTTTTTGAATCATCTGAAAGAAGGCGGTAGAATTTATTCACTGCATCTCCTAAAGAGTAATTTTGTTATACTACCAATGTCTAGGTACTTCCATCTAGGTCAGAGGCCAAGGGAAGTTGATTTAATTGCAATTTGATAAATATAAGCATAGCTGCCATCAGGTGTACTATGTAACTGAGCTGAGTGCCACACAGTGTTGTAGAACCCCACATGAGAACAAGAAGGCTCTGAGATTCACTGCCCATCCTTATTCTCAATTCCTCTCATAGGAGAAGTATATATACCAGTTGCCTACAGGGTTTAGGACAACAGGGTGTCTGGGAGTCATTTGGACACCCTAACCCTCAAAGATCACCCCTTACGAGTTATTTCTCAGCATGGTTCTACTTGAAACCTGAAAGGCTACCTGGAAGCTCTGTTTAATAGCCTTCATATTCACCTTTTAAAGAATATTATCAAACCTCATTAGGCACATTTCAGCAGTTATGCTCTAATCATAGTATCTTTGTAATGATCCCTTTGTCATATTGTGTTGTTTAATACTAAAATGACTAGATGGTCTCTTACAGGCAATGTTTTCCCAATAGAACTTTCTCAACATACAGCTAGTTTATTTCTGACTTTATGTATGTGACAAAAAGTTATTATAAGATATGAATAATTATATGTGAACTTCCAGTTGGAACTGGTAGACTTCAAGACTTCGGGGCATCATCATTTCCATGAATGATATAGGTCAATGAGACCCAGGTGTTTCAAATTGCAATTGTAACTTCCTGTAGCTACATACACTGTCACTCCGCACCTGCACATACATGTAACTGAGGAGTTTTGAGCTGAACTCACGGAGACCAAATGTTATGCTCATTTGAAAGGTTTTTGGGATGGGTGAGCGTGTTGTTTATCAGATTATCATATTATACTCTATAGTATTGTGGGTTTGGTATTTTCAATATCTCTTTAATTCAAACACCTCTGTAGGCTTTCAGTTACAGCTACATGTACTCTCTTATTTTCAAATGTATAGCAGACTTCCTTAGGTGGAAAATTTTCTGAATCATGTGAATGCAAGGTGATCAAACACCAGGGTTCTTCTGCACATTTGTTCTACTGAATTACAGAGGGATTTACGCATCAGTCTTTGCTCCAGGACTTAAATACTAGGACACCCCATGTTTGCCTTTTTGTTAATCAGTATCTTGGATTCAGGCGAATCCTTTATTAGATGAACCCCTGCGTAAAGCGAACTTATTTTCTTTGAAATAAAAGATAAGTTATGACAATTTTACAAAGGGTCACATTCACCCGCAGCTAGAAAAGTAATAGGTAATTGTAATATATTACATTGCAAAAGTAATTGTAATTGTAATAGTGATGGTGATTTTCAAAAGTTATTATAATTGTAATAGGGCCAATACAAAGTAATTGTAATTGTAACATATTACTTTCAAAAGTAATTGACCCCATGCCTGATACATACATACATACATATATGCATACTTACAAACATACACCCATACATACAAACATACATACATACATACATACATACACACATACGTACATGCATACAGACATACTTTGCATACAAACATACAGACAAACATACAAACACACACACACACATGCATACTTACAAACATACACCCATACATACATGCACACATACGTACGTACGTACATACATACATACATACATACATAAATGCATACAAACATACTTAGCATACAAACATACAGACAAACACATACATACTTACATACACACACACACATACATACATACATACATACATACATACATACATCTAAAATTATCAATTTTACACATTTATTCTATTGCATACGCATTACCAACCTTAACCACGTCTGCGCTCGCATATTTGGCATTAATTGAGATTTCATGGTCACTATGGGTACCTTTCATAGAAAGAGTACTTTAAGTATCCTGGTTGTTGAAAATACCTATTCGAAGATGTATTGCTGTAATAAAACATAATTTATCCATAGGAATATATTTACGTACAAATAAATATATGTGTTTAGATGCATGTATTAAAGTATGCATATATGTATATAAGTCTATACGTATCTTTGTATATGGGTATCTATGTATGTATCATTCATGAATGCATATCCATGCATTTACAATGGTGTATGTCAGTCGGCCTAACTGTACGTATTTATGTATGTATGTATAAATGTATGTATGTAAAAATGCATGATTTTATGTATGTATGTATGTATGTATGTGTTTATCTATCAATCTATCTAGTTATCGATAGAATGTAGGTATGCATTACATGCATTTATGTATGTCTGTATGTATAAATGTTTATATCATGTATATTTGTATGTCTGTATGTATGCATGCATGCATGCATGCATGCATGCATTTATGTTTGTATTTATTGTACATTTTAGGTAAGCTGTCTTTCCTCATATCAATAGCTTCTTTAGAGGAGCATGCCTATTTTGAGGGGAAAGAGGGCGATTCCTGGATTGGACTAAGATCTGAAAACGGAGTAAATGTACTTGATGATGGATCTAACAATACTTACCAAGCGTAAGTAAATTTTCAGTTCTCAATAGATTAAAAGAAATAAAGACTTGCCATCAATTAAACTTGAATATGC
>OZ012689.1:38454776-38470363 GCA_963942565.1 Maea johnstoni
GCTAATATATCACCCTGGAGATCAGGAATTTCAGCATCAGAGGTATGCTCCACAGGTGTGTTTTGACCCACGTCATGAGTAACTCCCATATCAGGCTGAGATAAAGTAGGCGGAGTATGTGGAAGCACAGGCGGTAAGGATTTACCCTTATCAGATTCTTCATCCTCACTTACCGAGCCGTCAGACAATTCTCCTCGTACAGGATAAGACGAATCAGCAAATGAGCAAGGAACTCTATAACAGTCATACTTCCTGACGCGGTACGAGACACTACGCAGCTGAGATCCAACAAACTTTCTAACATAACACCACGAACCATCCATTGACACTAGCAAATATCGATTACGAGCTTTTGACTTATTCCGATCACTGTTTAAGTACACAATATCACCCACTTCGAGATTGTGTTGACAGAAAGGCTTCTGTAGTGGATTTTTGCTCTTTTCACTGAGAGGATGATTGGATAACCTCTGCTCATGTTGTTTCAAAATCACATCAAGGTCTGTTAACGGAATTTGTCTATTTTGAAACTGATCTCGTTGTGTCCATAGTTCGCGTGCAGACAATCCCCGACTTCGAATTCTAGAGTTCAAACAAGCAGTTGCCACAGCCAAAGTAACAGGTGTAACAGGTCCTCCCAATGGCTCTTGACGCAGAAGCTCCTCACGAACCTCCCGAATTGCCCGTTCAGCAATTGGGTTTTTGTTAGAATTTTTAGCATCACCAAGTTCAATTGAAAGTCTATGCTTAGAAAGTACCTGATCATTGAGTAGGGCCACAAATCCTGGTGCTGGATCTGTCCTTATCACAGCAAGAGGACCATCAAGAGGTCTGAAATCCAGGCATAAACACACCAATGCGTCACGTAGACTGTCCTCACGTTCATTCTCCACAATGCAAGTCTTAGTAAATGCAGTGACTTCCTCCCGCAAAACAAAAATTAGTTGTCTCTCTCGTTTGATAATATCAGCTGCGAAAGACACACCAACCGCTCCTGGCGGGTCGCCAGTTGTCTGAGGAACCGAAGTGTGTTGCAAAGCACATAGAGAAGTGCACTGGTGGCAACCTGATGTGACTTGATTAACAGACTTATCTAAGTCAAGGGCATACAGGTAACGGCGAAACACTGCCTTCAACTGGTGAGCAGAGGGATGATCAAGCTGTATGTGCAAAGCTGTCAGGAGACCATCCAAAACCTGACGTGGAACTATAATGCATTGATGGGACGGTGTAAATGGCTCATCTCGTTGAACAACAAGTAGACCATCCTTTGCCACAGTAGCCACCTGAATATAACGCTTGATGTCCCTAATATTAGTGAGCTTTTTGGAGGGTCTTGTACCCTGGATAAGATGAGCATGGGTACGGCGCAGATCTGAACACTCAGCCTGAATAAGTTTCCAGGTATTCCTACTAGTGAATGGCAACTTCTTTCTACCAGACACTATGTCCTGTACAGACACTCGCTGTACCGCGGACTGTTCACAGTAATTGACAAAAGTACAAACTTGGCACTGTTCATCTTGACATGGTGAAGCATTGCGGCTTGCAAAGTCAGACGGAATGTTCGCTGATCCAGCTAGATGACGAACAGTGGCTTGATATCTGCTAACTGTGGATAGAAATGTCAACACACGAGGGCTAGCAGAGAATTCTCCCCGGCACAACTTTTCATAGGCTTGAACGCAAGGTTTGCTATCAGTCAAAATACATGCCTTATTCACCGACTGGATAATGAACGGACTAAAGTGCTTTGTTGCTACAGCTATCGAGAGCGCCTCCACTTCACAGGGTATCCATGTCATCTGCCGACCACGCAGCTTCGCGCTGAAAAATCCTGACAGATACACCTTACTGCCTCTTGTAATGTACAGAGTCGCGCCCACACCATGGTTTTTAACCGCTCCATCCGTTACTATCCATAACTGATCACTTGGTCGTGGTAAGGTTATCACCTTGCTTGACGCTAGGAATTCTTGTGCACGTTCAAAATGCGCACAGAGATCTTCAGTCCATGATATTTTGGAAAGTGATTCACAACCAGCTATAGCGTCATCAAGTGGAGACAAGATTGATGCACAGCCTGGTATCACGCGTGACAGAAATTTGTACGCTCCTATAAATGATCTGAGACCTTTGACGTTATCTGGACGCATACAAGTGGACAGAGTAGAGATGGTATGAGGGGTTGCCTGAATGGTTCCCATACACCACTTCCATCCCAGAATAGTTGTGGACTTAGGGCATACAATAGTCTTTTTCGGTGATAAACACAGAGCGCTTTTGGCTAGCACCTGAAGAACCCTTCTCCAATTCTGTTGCAATTCGAATGGGGTAGCACCTCCACAGTATAAATCATCAGCTATTTTTGTGACGACACCTTCTTCGACCAGATCACCGAGAACTCTGCACATCATCTCTTCAAGGGCAGTTTCAGATCCAGGCATACCCATTGCTGATCTAGCATAAACACGTATACCACGAAATGGAGTGGCCACACCACAGTATTTCCTGGAGCCTTCTGCTAACGGTATCTGATAAAAGGAACTGGTGAGGTCTGCAGAAACAATGTATTTCCACTGAGCGATCTGGCGTAATATAGAGTTGACATCTGGCATCAAAGAGGGCTGTGGTTTACTGTAACGCCCTACGTCACCAAAAGCTGTAACCAAACGGTATCCACCCTTGGCCTTGTTTACAAGGAATGACGGGTTTAAATACTCAACATTCACTCCAACATCCTCCGGTTTGACAAAAACTCCAAGATCCTCAAGCTCATTAAACTTCTTTTGAAGTTCGTCTAACTTATCTCGAGCATATTGCGGCACACGCCCCTTACGCTGGGTGGTTCAACCGGACCCATATTTGTATGAGCTTGAAATGGTCCAAAGGCGCCATTGTACCCTTTATAATCAGGCCTAAACACGTCATCATATTCTCTAAGAAGACACTTGAAGCTGTCCCTATCTTCTTGAGATAGTATACAGTCAGGGTCTACCAGTACTGACTCAGAATGGATGACAGTAGTTTTCCCAGGTAGCTTCCTAATTGATACGTCAGGTGTTGGTAGATTTGTTTCACCTTCCTCAAGAACACAAGTAGCCCGTACTTGACAAAAGTGCTCATGCCTCTTGAGAACTTGAGGTTGATTTGTCAAATTTGGGATCCGAATTCTGCCAGCAATACTTGGAAGTACAGTCGGTGGAGGCCAAATTTGAGAGAATTTCTTGCCTTTCGCACTAGGTGCATCATGTCTGGCTTCAAGTGCATAGAAAGAATCAGACTCAGCAAGATCTTGTGGTAACACTACTTCCAGGAATTCACCAGGCCAAACTGTAGTTTTCTTAATTGGAGCCTTTAGAACAGTCACCCGTCGCACTGACTGCTTTTGTGTTGAGTCATTGGGTGACCCATACACAAAAACTGAACCATCACCAAGGAGCACTTGACGTTTGTAAGGACGGATTGCAACATCATTCGCTTCCATAAATGGAGTTCCGCCAAGCACATCAACATCCAACTCTTGAACAACTAGACCCTCAAACACTAGGGATTTTCCATCTCTTTCCAATAGCAGACGAGTTTCTCCACAGATCTGTAATGGTGACGACCCATCTGCCTGATAGGCAGATTGCGATGTCGGCTTCACAATGGCACCAATACGTTTTGCCGTAGAAGAACGAATCATGTTACCCGTGGCACCACTGTCAATAGTGATTCGCACTGCATGATAGCCATAGAAAGTGTCCAGATAAGGAGATTGACGCGTTTGTACCCTGCACGTTTTTAAACCGCAGTTAGCTGATAATCGATCACCTAATTGATCTTCATGCTCCGAATCCTGCAAACCCTCATAGGGCACGTAAGTGTCATCTTCATCAAGAATTTTGGCAATCAATCGTGACTTAGTCAAATACCTCCTATCCTGTTCAGGTAAGAATGAGCAATCACTCAAGAAATGGTAGAACTCAGTGCGACCAGCTTGTTTACAAAGGGGGCATATCTTGACAGGGCGACGACTAGGTTTTAAAGGTGGTTTAGATTGCGAATCCTGAGATGCAACTCTCCTATAGCCACGCATTTCAGAGACAGCTGACCGCATAACTTTAGCTTCCTCAGAAAGATGAAGTTCATTCAACAGAGAATCTAGAGCCTGGGAAATCTCTGGCTTGATTGAGGCTAAGGTACGGGACCTTAGTTCAGTTGCATAGCGTTGTTTCACCAACCTGGGAAGATCACTGTGTATCAGACGGAGCCAAGATAACACGATAAAGTTCTCTAAAGTTGGGGTCATTTCCTCATCCTCTGTGACACATTCACCATGGTGAGTAATATTTGCCTCTTTTGTCAACATACTATCCTCAACAAAGGCTACCAACCTTTGATACAAGTCCTCTGGCCGTTCATTTGGGTCAAGACGAATATCACTTAAATCAATGAAGTGGGCTCCTGTTGACTGAAACCCAAAATGTTCACGAATACTTTGCCATATTTGAGCCATGGAAGTAGAATTCTTGATTATAGTATTGCGAGATATAACTGAGCAATAGTTTGCCACTTGACCAAGCATAAGCTCTAGCATGTTGACTTTTTGCTGAGCTGTGCGCCGAATATTCTCAGGAATTTCTTCACCGTCAGCCGTAAATCCACGTAAAGGAGATGCTTTACTCTTTTTCTCCCAAGTAACTCCCTCCATTAAGAAAGGTGCAAATTGTGAGTCCAAGGATAAAGTGTAGAGAAGATTCTGACGCCAACTTTCATAGGAGGTTACTGTCTCATTCTTGCCTAAGCTCCACTGCTTAGGAGCACGAGGTGTACTAGCCATGATAGTAGGTCACACAGTGTATTAGTGAGAAGAAGAAGATACCCAGGTTCCTTTGTCCTGATAGACTGCTCACAGTTTATGTGAAAAAAACAAGCTAGTAGGCAAAAAGTCCAATGTAGGAAACGCAGATAAGTTCCAAACGCTGTCACCACGCCATAGAGGTTAATATTGTAGCTTGTACTGCAGTCTAACTCCAACTTACATCAAATGTTCATGGCACACCTTGGCTAACACATCCACATTCAAAGGCAGACCAAGTAGAGACAGCCAAACAGTAGTGTCCCTTGAGACTAGCAGGTCAACTGTGTCACAAGCATAAGTGACCCTCCTGACCGGTGTCACAGCAAATAGTGTCCCAACTGGCGTAGGATATATTGGTTATACATGACATCCCTGGGGTATATTTTGGCCGTAACTAGCACCTAGGTAGGTAGGCATAACTGCCTGGCTGATGATGAGTATAGATTTGGTATATTTGCATCACTACATGTCACTTTCCTGCAATGTGAAGTCTGAATCACGACTAGGTAAGTGGTTATGGGGAACCCCAGGTTAACTGGCAACATGCCTCAATGGTTTGGATTTGGTCCTGACAGTGGTAGAGACAGTTTGCAGCCCGTAACGACGCTTTTGACTACTGGGTTATCATGGCAAGTTTCCAGCTGGCAGACAAGACCGTCCTTGCATTTTCTGTCACCTATTTTCTTTGTTTTTCTTCGTGATCATCTTCTCCCCACTAACACCTTAGCGTTGGAAAAATTGAATACCCAGAAATGCATCATGCTCACATCTCACTCAACTTACGCTCTGCATGCTCGTAAAGCAGTTTTAAGGTTGGCATTAGGTCGCCATATGATTGCGTCAAAGCATTATAGATCTTGCCCATTGCGCCTGTGCAGAGATACGTTTATACTCTTAACGAGCGCGGCACGAACTTGATGAGTATACAATCTCCTATTAATCGTTGTATTGGACCTGACTCACGAGCCGACTGGTCTTAGCCAATGCCACTGACTGCTCGCTGTCTCTCATCACTGAATATGTGAGACTGTTGCCAGTGACTTGAGATTAGGCGGTGGTTTTCGCCATGTATTCTGGTGACCTCCACCTTTTACAACACGTAAAAAAGTGACGATAATTTAACCAGATACTATCACTATGTTACATAACCTATATTTCAAAATATTCCTCTCATCCGCTTAGTAGTCTTTACATTTAGCGCTATCCCAGACAGAGATAATCTATGTTCGAATTTGGCTATGACCGTTATTGAAAACTTTCACCCTCATTTTTCAGAATTTGGAACTCAGCTCTCAGTCCAGGATCGCTTCATATAGCAAGGATAAGGTGCCATAACTCATGTCTCACTAATGATTTTGTATTTCAACTATGCCATTGCAGGTACATTTATCCCGGCAATGACCTATACTAATTGGATATCAGGATTTGGAGCCAATGGCGGAAATGACCTCGAGAAAAACTGTGTCGTTCTTATTGCCAAGCAGGATGTTTCCTTAGGCTGGAAAGCTGTGAATTGCACCGAAAAACACCATGCTGTCTGCAAAAAGACAGGACCTACACCATTAGGTATTACACACACACACACACACAAATATATATAAATATATATATATATATATATATATATATATATATATATATATATATATATATATATATATATATATATATATGTATATATATATATGTGTGTAAATATATATATATATATATATATATATATATATATATATATATATATATATATATATATATATATACATACTAAATGCAGTTATTATTTCTTGCTTTGAATTGTCAAATCAGGAATCAGGTTTTGTACCATATGGCTAGTCAGTCAATGACAGAGTTGGACCATTTCTTTTCTGACAACTGATATAGGTACCCTTTCATTGCAATCTGATCTCAGTATCAATGTAAAACAACATCGCTTACAAATAAAAGATAAAACTCACATGGTCACTATTTTGGTATTTAAAGTATAGAAAGTATCTTTTTGAAACATTTTATTTCCAGCGTCTTATTCAAAATGAAAAAGCTCCTAAATTAAAAAGTTCTGTAATAAAGATCAACCTTACACAGCATAATTCTCGGTGTGCCCTCTAGTTGGCTCTTTTTTCATCTGGTTCCCTTTTTCTCATCCCACATGTCACTGCCGATATTGCAGTGTGTTAAGAGTGAGACAGAGTACCAGATGAAAAAGAGCCATCTAGTGGACACACCGAGAACTTTGAACAAAGGACCATTCTGTCATAGGAGAAGCACACACCCTTATATAATCTTAATATAGTTAAGATTCAAGACTGCATAATGAGTAAATGCCATTGAACATTATATATTGTACAAGTTGTGATGAAAAAATAGCAGAAAAGAAAATTGGCAAAAATACCTATTATGGGTCTGTACAACTATAAATTGCACGATACTCTTAATCAAATCACACGGTACTACTTATTCAGAGGAGCAATACTAAAAACTTAAAATACAGTTCAATCTGACTGTATTTGTACCAAATGTGCGACTCAGGCGCACTAGTATTTACATATGCTTTTAATTACATAATTCAAAAATATAGAACTTATAATCTTGATGAAATTTATTTTGTCAAAGTTCCTAACCCTTCCAATTCTGAGGCTACATTGTCCAAAGCACAACGATGCAAAGATCTACACCCTGTCGTGTTAGTGTCCATCAGAAAGGTTCCGATGAGAACTCTCAGATGAGTACCCATGTGCCAGGATTTCAGTCATGTTTCAGTTTATTGCAACATTTGCCAAAGCACCATCAGCATAAGGGTTAACACTGCGTTTAACTTTTGTTAGGATTGTTGCACATAGACCGATAGGTATGGTTCTAACTCTGCCTGCTTATTATTTTAGGACCTTGTCCGGCTCCCTACACTAAAATTGATGGTTCTTGCTATAAGATCTTAGTAACTCCTATGACAAAAGCTGAGGCCGCGGCAGAGTGTAGCGCGGGAACAGCAGCACTAGCGGCTCCTTCTGATGCAGACCAGGACGCCGCAGTTGCACAGAGGATATCTCCAAGGCGTTACTTCATTGGCCTAAGGTCAGTTTTTAACTTGCTTTATTTACTGCAGTGAAGGCATATCATCCATGTACCAGTCGACCAGTCATCTATGATTGACTGGTTGACTGGCTACTGAATTGACCCACTTGCAAGAGCTAGATAGATAAGCATGCATACTTGTGCTCTGTAAAGCTATCTTCAGTTGGTATCACATACTGCAGGGACATCTAGGCATAGGCTACTGGTTGTTCATCAGGATCTTGATGGTGTATAAAACCTTGAACATTTAATGCAGAAATTCAATTAATTTACGGCATGATAATCTCTACAGAACTAATATCAATTCCTGTACAATATTGGTGCTTATACTGCATGTACTAAATGCTTAGCCAAATTATGCATTGTACAAACCACATTCATGGATACTTAAATGCGGATAAACCAGATATTATAGTTTCAACGTATGATCAATGTTTGGTCTAGGATTATCATTGATATCTAAAAAAGGTGCAACTTGCTCATTCTTTGTATGAAGTGACCGTTTTTGTTGGTGAATGTCAACATTGAGAAAGAGCTAAACGTGTCTCCTGTCTGTGTGCAAACTTATGTGATTGTTGGAGATAGTTGTTCTCTCAGTGATTGCCTACACAGTCATAGTTGGACTGATTATAAGAATGAAAATATAGGCTTCGAAATAAGTAAAAATCTCAGAAAGTTCCAATATATAGCCACCTTGATTTAACGGTTTTGATGTGTGATTTCATTCTGATTATAAGAATGAAAATATGAATTCAAACTATATGAAAATCTCAAAAGGTTCCAATATATAGCGACGTTTATTTAACGGTTTTGATGTTTGATTTCATAGTGAAATTGGGTGAAGTATATGTGTCTTCTTTTCTTGGTTTCAGTCGAAGGAATTCCACCCGTATGTATCAGTGGGTTGGTCACGAATATCCACATTACTTCCCACCAACGGAAGTGACAACAAGCATGTCAGATTGTTTCACATTGTTCAGATCAGGGGAGTGGAAAGACGCGGATTGTGATGTGACGAGAAGATTCATATGTGAACGTGTTTCAGGTAGGAAAACATACCGTCTTACAATTGTATGTGCATTTGAGCTGCTCTTGATCAAGTACTTTACCCTACGAAGATACATAACTTTGCAGAAACAACACTTGAAATAATACTCCTCAGAATATAGATCCAATGACATCTTCCAGTAACACTCAACATTAGTTTGCACGATCATATAGTAACCAAACAATCCAGCTGTTGTTATCGTAATTCAGCCTGAAAATTGCAGAAAAACTTATGATAAGCAAAACTAAGAATTTCCTAAACATGGTATGTTTTTAAGTACGCAGCTTAGACTTCCAGTTACTAATTTTGATACAAACATTGAAGTATGATGCGAGAGCAATAATGCTGCACACTTTTCTACTGAATGACAGATGTGACAGTTGGGTCTACAACAGCCACGGAGTCGACAACAACCGTGGATCCAACAACGACTATGGAACCAACAACAACTGTGGAACCAACAACAACCGTGGAACCAACAACGACTATGGAACCAACAACAACCGCTGGGGAATCAACAGGAACCGGGGAATCAACAGGGACCATGGAACCAATAACAACCGTGGAACCAACAACGACTATGGAACCAACAACAACTGTGGAACCAACAACAACCGTTGAACCAACAACCACTATGGAACCAACAACAACTGTTGAACCAACAACAACCATGGAACCAACAACAACCGCTGGGGAATCAACAGGAACCGGTGAATCAACAGGGACCATGGAACCAATAACAACCGTGGAACCAACAACGACCATGGCACCAACAACAACAATGGAACCAACAACAACCGTGGGGCCTACAACCGTGGCTACAACTGGTAACTCCACTGCTGAACCTACAAATACTACAGTTATTGAGTCTACTTCAATTGGTTGGTCAACAAATGCTACTGCAGGTGAGTCTACAGATACTTTTACTTCTGCAACTGTTGATCCCACATCAGGAGATTCCAATACACCACATACGCAATCTGGTGAGTAAAGTTGTTATCATTTGATTGTCTAAAAGGCAGTTTCAAAGACGCAGTATACGTATAATTTAACAATACCTTATAGACTACTGTTTCGATCCCTTTCCTGTTGCCCAAGTCACCTAGTGCAAATATTGGTGAATTGCCATACAATATGCATTTATTCCGTACAACAAAGACGACTAATCTATTTCTTGTCATACGGATATTAAATAAAGTATTCTGTTGATTATTGAAGGAACAGAGATCACCACATTTCAGGATGACACAGAAACCGCTGGATTATCTAAATAATCTAAGAACAATTTAATCAAGTCGATTGTTTCATGTTGTCTTAAAGATTACTTAATAACCTTTTAGACTTTCCAAAACAGTGCATAAACCTATGCAGCCATTTTCATTTAAGTCAAACTCTAAGAGCAATTAGTTACCCTTAATAGCAGAACCAAATTCAAAGTTCATAACTTGCTTTTGCAGAAACATTTTAGTTTGGTGATTTGCTCTATTTGCCATTAATTGTATTTAAACAACTAGGTGGTCATAACACCATACTTATTAGTACACTTAAGTGGCATTTGCGATGATGGTTATGTAATAGCATTTTGAACGTTTTGAAAGAAAATCCCATGCCAAAATTGAAACAGCAATTTTGCAATGAATGAATGATTGGCATGTCTGTGTATGGTTACGGATGAAAGAAAGGAATACATGGCAATTTACACATAAATGCTTAAATTTACCTTTGGAACATATAGGCTGCATCTAATAAGCCTTCATAATGAACTTAGGCATGGCGCTTGAACTTAGGTAGAAACATAAGTGAATGGAAATTATTTGTAGGGTTCAGATTTGCCTAAATCTTTCAAATATGTTCCAAAATTTTCTGATCGGAAATTATTACCTGAATTGTTAGCTTCTTGGGCACATAGAAACATGTGCTATCGTTTGTAAAACCAGCAAATTTCAGATTTTGAGGGAATCTCATTGATGAATACAAGATGGCGTCCTCCAGGAACATCTGTCGTACCTACTGCTACAATGCACTAGTGAATTGTACTAATGTGTTTTAATCCACACAAACATATTTATCCTTACCTATTGCAAATGCTAATATTTAAACCTTATTTTGGCATTACTCGAATAAATAATCCGTTCATTTGTCATCATCAGATTCTAAAGGATAACCAATATGTGTTTTCGATTATTTGATTGTATATTGATGTTGAAATGTCTGTGATTGTGCATGGGTTATGGATATATGTGAATAGCCAAGTTTTGTGCTGCGATTGATATAACGGGTGTGATGGAATATTCAAGAAAATGAAATGATAGCTGTAGCCTGTAGATGCTAACGAAAGAAATTTTCCTTTTAATTGTGTCGCTAGATTCATTATTATTCCCGTTTAGGTAAGTATTCAATTGTTCGTTGTACATGTATTTACAAAAACAACAGGGAATTTGTTAATTATGTCATTGTATTATTTTTATATTTTTATTCATTTAGGATTATCATTTGAGTTTTATTGTAATTTTGTCAAATCATCTATGCTATTGAATGACCTGATTGAATGGAAATTCGTTCTTACGCTTCATTTTTATACCTTGATAGGAAATCATTTCGTATTTTTTTTGTTAATTTGATTTTTAAGTTAGATTCGGAAATAACAGTTATTTTTAAAACCAAAATCTCAGTCAACGCTAACAAGCATAGTATCATATCCAAAGACAAAGACATGAAGGGATTCAATGGAACGCTCTTTATTGCCAAATCTTTTCTTAGTTAGTGTGTATATGTACGTACATACGTTGATACACACACACCTACACATATACCTAGATACATGTATACATACATTCGTACGTACATGCATGCATACATAAATTCGAACATACATAAATACATACATATATACCTACGTACATACATACATATATTTATCAACTCATTTACGGATTGTGTTCAAAGCAGTCTCATACATAATTAGAAACTACAGTGTATAATTGAAAAATGTGTAATGTTTTCAACTATTGTTTCCAACTGCAGTATTCATTTACAATTTCAAAAATGGTATTTGTATAAGCCACGATTCTACTTTTTTGATGGAAATGGAAAACGGGTTTGTATATCGACATCTTAATTGGAAATTCCGATTATAATCATTTTTATTAGATGTGTAAGGATTAGTCAAGTCTAGTAGTTGAAATTAGAAAAGATATGCATACCTGTATATATTATAAAAGATTCATGGTTGGTTGGGAACATTGGCAAAATTTACAAAAGAGTTTGAGGAATTTGATAGGTCTTTGGCTGATACGATCGACAAGTATATGAAGTTACGAATATCTACACTACTTTGATAGCAGTACCAAATTCAAAATTCATAAATTGCTCTTGCAAAAGCATTTAAGTTTAGTGATTTGTTTTATTTGCCATTATTTGTATTTAAACAACTAAGTGGTCATGGCACCATAATTATTAGTTCCAGTTCTGCCAGTGTGGCACCCACTCAACAAATGATATATATTTATCTTAAATACTGTTTTTCATAAGAAGTAGTATTATCAATATATTTTAAGAGGTGTGGTAGTATTGGTAGTAGAGGTTGGAGTAGTAGTAGAAATAGTAGTAATAGTATCATAACCATTTTTAGTATTATCATCATCATCATCATCATCAATTAATTTGTACTTGTTATGATCCGTATCATTGTCGTAATTATTAGTATTATCATTATGATTAGTATTACTACTAGTAGTATTAGTAGTAGTAGTAGTATTAGTAGTAGTAGTAGTAGTAGTTGTTGTTGTTGTTGTTGTTGTTGTTGTGGTAACAGCAGCTGTAGTATGTATGGATGTACGTTATTGAATGCATGAGAATGCAAAAAAGTCGAAACAAACACAAACTAATACACATAGGGGAAGAAAGTACAACTTAAAGCAATGGACTCACGATGGTGATATGTAAGGTACATAAATAAAAACATAATACATGCAGGAACCGCATACGAAATATTGCGCATCACGTGGGGGATTGAGAAATGAAAGGTAGCTGAAAAAAGAAAAGAAAATCAAAATTGAGAAACACAATTGAAATAAAAATAAAGGGGAAGAAGCAATTAAAGGCTCTGAAGAGAATTGTATGGCCATTGGTTGACAAGGAATCCCAAGAAATAATGTCAGATTTGTCACCTCTTGGATGTCTATCAAACTCCAGTTCTGTGCGTTATTATTTAATAGTTTATCTTGTACAGATACCATTACCAGTAACAGCCAGTATATTCTGCAGTTGGTCCATAGCGGGGTTGGGAATCCTCCCACCTAGGATAAACGTAACTCTATCTCAGACTAGAATGTCAGATACAGTATTAAGAACCAACATTAAAGTGATCCCATGATAACTGTTAGGATCTGCACTACACAGATACTACACAGTAGCAGTACCATCATAATCATCATCATCGTCATCATCCTTAGTAGGACTTTAACATCATCATCATTAGTATAAATATCATCTTAATTTTGTGTTGTTGTTGCTGTTGTCGTTATTAGTATTATTATCATAATTATTATTTTAGTAGCAGTAGTCGTAGTAATAGTAGTAGTAGTAGTTTTGTTAATATTGCTGATGTTGTGGTATGGTACAGTAGCAGCAACAGTAATAGCGCTGCACAAGTACTTCAAACAACTTATCCTGCTGGAACAAACTATCACTTGGTTGGCAGTAGTCAGAAACAACACTGACAATTGTCTCACTCGAGATATCATACCTTGACTGTTACAATGGATTTCTCCATGGAATTACCAATGAGCTACTATGCAACCTCCAGAAAGTACAAAACAATGCCGCCAGAGTGGTCACTGGCTCCAAAAAGTATGGTCGTATTACACCAGTTCTAAAAGAACTTCACTGGATATCCATCAGGAAAAGGATTGAGTTCTGGATTCAGCTTTTGACTTTCAAATACGTGCATGAATGTGCCCCTCTATGCTTGGCGGAATTGTTAGTCAAACAAGCCAAAGCAAGGACTCTAACATCAATCACTAAGAACATATAATAATAGGATAATAAGATACAATGCAATAATCTAAAAAGGTTTGGTGACAGAGCCTCTTTGCCTATGAACCAGGCCTTTAGAACGAGCTCCCCGAACCAAGGCTGATAAAATTGTCCGAAACATCAAGACGCAGCTAAAAACATCGCTATTTCAAACGGAGTTTATTTGACAATATGATCCATAAACATATAGCCACTGACTATTCTTCATAAAGCGCTTTATGGGAAGTAAGCTATATCGAATATCAATTATTGTTATTATTAAAATTATTATTATCATCATTATTGGAATTAGTTACAAAAGCTCTGAACTATCGATGCCATTGCTACTGCATCACTAAAGGTACTATCTGCAACTAAATCCACTAGACTATATTGCATCAAATAAGTATTGGTGAGATTCAAAAGAAGGGTTGGAAGAAGATAATGTCTCCATTGCCGGGTACTGTGCCAAAATACCTGGACCATGTTGAGACATTACAATACATATTAGACTCCATTGTCTCTGTATTTTCCAATGAAGATATTTACCACCGCAGAGTCTTACGTTCAATCTGATATTATGTAAAATGATATTCATACCACATGACCTGTTTTGCATGTAATCTTTGAAATTCGTATAAGCTCAGTTTTTCCATGATTGCTAGAGTGGTCAAAATATTGACAACTTGAGTTTGGGATTGGATACCGTTAACACAAAATGGTACGATACTGATACTGCTGAAATGATACCAGTGGTACGGAAGAATAGGAAATTAATCCAAGTGGTTTATTCTGCCAGACTTTTATGAGTGGGGTCAGTTTGGTATAAGGAAGGTCGGATATATTATTCCTGTCATTAGAATATTAACCTTCAATATTGGATATTCCAAATAAAAAAACTCAGAAAAAAAATCTCTAATTCCGTTAATCTGCACCTTAAATTAATTTACTTTTCTACAGTATGGGTATCGTTAACAGTGAAACGGCTTTGTTACTAGTTTCAATAGCTAAAATGTGTGGCCCCATTCCTCAATTCTCTAATTGTTTAAGATTCAAGATTCAACATAGTTACAAATAATTGACACACTGAACCAACAAACGTTGACAAAGTTAACCGAAGCAAATAAGCGTCAGAGAGTTTGGTGCTGTATCATGAGGTGTTTCCAGTTAATGCTTTTCCAGACAGCGTGGTATTTTACAGCTGTCTGGAACTATTTTGGCTAGAATCAGTACACGATGTGTCATTGGACTAGCAGTGCACGCTGGCACTTGTTAGTTAAAACGTGTATATACAGGAATAAAGGCTTACTATCATCAACTAAATGGCGCCCCTTAGCACAGGTTCTCAACAAAACAGTTTACTACTGTCTTTTTCAAAACGGATCTTGGTACCAGAGTACCGGTATTCAACCCTACTTGAGGTGGATATGATTTCAATCAGGGGTGTAGCAAGTACATGTATATATATATATATATATATATATATATATATATATATATATATATATATATATATATATATATATATATATATATATATATATATATATATATATATATATATATATATATATATATATATATATATATATATAGAACTGGATGAGA
>OZ012689.1:38470563-38475563 GCA_963942565.1 Maea johnstoni
TAGGAAAACTCAGTTGCTGATTTGATGATGCCCCTTAAGATTGTCTTTGCCCAAGAAAGGATGTGCAAACCAAATAAAAACTCAATGCAAACAATGCAAATACACAAGACAGATCCATCGCTGCTGCAGTTATAAACATATCTAACATACATAGAGCGCTTTTCTATCATTGGACTGAGTGCATTTCTTTTAAATTCGCAAAATATTTTTTCTATTCAATTTTAAACAACGAAAAACAACACTATGCATAAATCCAAACGTAGAGACGGGTACCAAAGTGACACATCTTGTATATTACCTGTTTTGACGCTATTTAAGGCTCTATAAATGAAACTATCAGGATTTGTAATGCCAAATATTTGGTCAGTGCATTATTTGTATATGTTAAATCAGTACCAAACTGAAGAAAAACGCCTTGCCTATCTTTGAGTGTTCAACCACTGTGGAATTTTAGGTCGTTCTTAAACAGTCTGACAATATCCTTACTGGCAGATGGTGCAGGATAGGTCATAGGTCTGCAATATACTACACAAACAAGGGTGACCCACCAAGTTTGATGTCAGCTATATTATAGGCCCAGGCAGTGAGTATGAACAGAAGGTCACCATATCATACCCCTGATTCATATCATTACAACTCCATATGATACATTCCGTGCCGACCCCCAAAACAGTTGCCAGCTCCACATCAAAAGGTCCTGATAAAGATATCACGATCAGTTAACCGTTGTGGCCTCTTGCTTCCCAAGTACCATCATCATGAGGGCACCTCGCTGCTCTCAGGCACTTGATATCAACCATCACAAGCAAACCTCACAATTTATGGAGAAGCCATGTGGAATTAAACGCTACGTGCACGACGGGTTCATGGTGTTACGTGCCGGATCAAATTTCTCATTTTTCATACGGTAATGGCCACCTGTGTCAATTAGATCTTTCCATTATAAAACAGGTGAAAGAAATTGAACCGTGTCAATGCGAGTGCTATACCATTTAGACAGTGCCATGTTGCCCTGTGTTGAGATAGATTACATAGTTAGAAAGGTGGTTCAAAGCGAAGTTTAATTTGAATAGTCAGCTTTTATACTGCTGCTCAGAGTGCATCCGAGCCATCTGTTGCTTCGACTTCATATCTATTTTCAAAACTGCCTGCACTTATGATTATACTCTGACGATGTCGTACTTTAGAAGTGTCTGCCACATTGAGACTTAAGTGTAGTTTGCAAGTTGCTTATGATAGAGAATACCAACGTATCGGGTCGATTATTTTCTAAAAAATATTATACCTATATGAACAAAATTATGGTTAAGCACTCTCGCTCTCTCATTAATTCAAATATCACGTCAGAACATAAAAAGCTGCATGGCTTGAAGTGTAGGTACGCTTAGGTCGAATTTCAAATTGGTGCAATTGCGCTCTTGGCAGAGTTTCAAGTAAAAGCGCCCACCACTGCGGCCCTGTCTTCCACGAAGTACACTGTACGTGCCGGAACAAATTGCCCTGTTCTCGTACATATCTCGCCCAGTTCTGACGCTAGATTGAAGGCGCTAATTAAAGGGTATGCGGGCTTAGAAGCGCGAATACTACTCCGCCAGCTCCCTTTGGAACCCTTCATTATGCGACCAAATCCTGTGTCAGCCAGACTTGATGCATCTGAAATGTACAAAGCCCTGATTTATGTGAACTATCTTTATACTAAAGTAAAACTTTAGGAAATACCTCACTGTTAGATTTCTCTTAACTTATTTGCAATCTTTCCAAATGATTTTCTGTATCATGTTTAAAGTTGTCAGACCATGCGAGCACTCCGGATGAAAGTGGGTTAACTATGTACAAAATGGTGAACACGACATTCACAGTGTTGCTCAGAATTCCAATTAGTACCTGAAAAAATGTCTGCAATATAAACTTTGAAGATGATGACACTAAAGCATTTGGTCACAAATTATTCGAATGCATTGAGAAATGGTATTTAACATGTCTCCATTGGATAATATAGTAAAGCGTTCCTCTAAGGATAATAGAAAGCTTAACCAAACAAAATCTAAACTCTTATATACCAAATATTGAAAGTGTGAGAACAAAGTCTAGGGTTTTTCGAACCGAAAGTATTGTCTATATCAGCTTTCAAGACTACAAAGTACTATTTTTTCATAAATGGGAGCAGTGTAATTTACTTCCAAACTCCTTTCATAATCGCAATGCGTGTCAGTTTCCACGTATAATTCACCATAAGAAGGTTTGTTTACCTAATCTTTGATCCGATTCTCCATTTAATGCACCCATAGATTAGCTGATACCAGGAAACATTGATTTGGCATAAACGACGTGTTATTGTAATATATGCACCTTTCAAGAGGAAGCCCAACCTCTGCTGTGGGACCGTAAGCGACCAGTGTGTGGCAACTGCTAGCCACCACTCCCCTCTGCACAGGCTGATAGGTTTTCATTGCACGGGTATTCTGTTCTTTTACTGGGTTAAAACATAATCATAGTTGGAATGTTCCGTTTGTACTGTAGACGAACGAATGAGAGAGAGAGAGAGAGAGAGAGAGAGAGAGAGAGAGAGAGAGAGAGAGAGAGAGAGAGAGCATTTATAAAAAGTAAAGGAAAAGAATCATTTCACTCGATTTTAGAAACTCATTCATATTTTTACATACAAGTCCTTGCTTTCGTATTTAAGAACTATACATTTCTAACAGGTAGAGCACTAAATATATTTAGCGTACAACTCGTCACATACCCTTTTAGAAAACCACAATTATACAAAACAATCACCATTGACAACAACAATAACATCATCACCATCAGCAGCTGCTGCAACAATAGTAAAAACAAAATGTACATCAAAAACAACAACTACAACAACAGCAACAACAACAGCAACAACACTAGAAAAAAGAAGTTTTGATTTGTAGTCTCGATTACCGTCACCTTTCTGCCAGATTACGACTAATTCGACTAGTCAGTTGTAAGGGTTGGAGGAAACCGAAGTACCTGGCGAAAATCACCGCCTAACCCCAAGACACTGGCAAATGTCTCACGCGCCGCGACTGGGATACGAACCCAGGCAATGATTATAGTCAGTTAGCAGTCAGTGGCAACACCGGTGATTAGGACAGCCATCGAGAAGAAGAACAACAGCGTAAAAACAAAAATAACACGACGATCTGATCAACACCCAAGTAAAAAAAATCCAATAACAACAACAATAACATGAAAGAAAATAACAACAACATAAAACACAATGCATAAAACAACTTCAAAACAAAGCCACTCTTAGTGAGCCATAACAACTGGACGATATGTTAGTTTAAAGCCACATGATTCCCACAGTGGTGTGCTACTGTAATACCAATGGCTCACCCAACCCTGGTAACTACTAATATGTATATAGTAAGAGTCTACGTTCATATTAATTTTCAAGTTAATTACAGTTTCTATTCTCAGTTTCTTATGTTATATATCACATTTCACTTATGTTTCTATTTAAAAGTCTGTGGTCAAGTTTGGTTTTGATATATTTGTAAACTGTTATTTATACTATACATATTTGTAATTTCACACCAGTTGGTGTGGTCTATAAACGTTAATATTACAACATTCTGAGCATGCATTGGGTGTGGATGGGCGGAGTTGGTTTTGTCTGGGATGATTATACAGTTCGATTTCTCCATAAACCTGCCTGCTGTGCCTATGATAGCGTGATAGCCTGAGATACCGTGTACCGCACACACTGTCCTGCACGCTATCCCTCTCATTGACACCGACTTTATAGACACAAACAGTAGGGGTGGGGCACTAACTTTATGGAAAATCGACAAGCATGTTCCAATCAAAACCTGCCATCGCCTCAGGTCTTGTGTGTCCAAAAAGGTCAAAGATTGTTAAATCTTTTGTTATGAAACGTTTATGGCAGAAATCGACAGGCTGTGATGGATGATAATAATGATAATGATAACTAATCACGATGATACTTAACACTTGAAAATTTAAAAATGTGATGTTGTTGTATTATATATATATATATATATTATATATATATATATATATATATATATATATATATATATATATATATATTATATATATATATATATATATATATATATATATATATATATATATATATATATATATATATATATATATATATATATATGTCTAAACCGATCCTTTTTATTTGCATGTATGTGTATTTATTGACTGCAGATTTACAAAAACGTCTAGGTAACGAATTGAACAAAAAGGTAATATGATGTTGTTTTATTCAGTGTATGTCTAATTGATCCTTTAAAAAAGATATTCATTCTTCCTGTCCTCTTGTAAACGGTACTCTGGTTAAATACTAAATGACAAGACTCAATGGTGTAGTGGCAATAGTGCCAGCCCAAGTGCATATGTATATATATATGTATATATATATGTATATATATATGTATGTATATATATATATATATATATATATATATATATATATATATATATATATATATATATATATAGATATAGATATATATATATATATATATATATATATATAGAGAGAGAGAGAGAGAGAGAGAGAGAGAGAGAGAGAGAGAGAGAGAGAGAGAGAGAGAGAGAGAGAGAGAGAGAGAGAGAGAGATACTAGTATATGTGTGTGTGTGTGTGTGTGTTGGGGGGGGGGGGGGCTTAGCCTAGCTTACTAGAGCTGGCTTATTCTTTACCAACTAGTCATTATTTTGTGACTAGTCAAGTCATTATAGTACTTTTCAGATTTGCCAGATGGCAGCACTGCTGAATTCTCTCATGGCTGTTAATACCAATAACCGACATCTGGTGTGGAGATTAAGAACTAAACTGGACTCAGCAAGCACAGTGAATAAAGACATCAAGCATTATAAGAGAGCAAGCAATATTCAGAAATACAAATGTATTCAGCCTGGTATCGAGGTTAGGGGGGGCTGTGCAACGGATGAAGATCTTAAGGAGGATAGAAGACGTTTCACCTGAAACTG
>OZ012689.1:38480563-38520745 GCA_963942565.1 Maea johnstoni
CACATTTGCACTACATATCTCTTTAGAATCAGAAGTATTCTCATTTGATGTGAGCGTCGGTACCAATTAGTCTCTAATTACATGCATAATACAGAAAATATTTCCGTGAAAAGTGTATTCAGCGAAAATATAATGCTGCAAAGGTTCAGATTGTGCTCGCAGCATGCCCGGCGCTGTTGCCTATCAAAAACTCCTCAGAAATCAATCCCTGACAATAGCTGGCGCTGTTGTTCACCACGCCTGCACATGCGCCAGACTCTCCATATCTCATCAACACCTGTTTACCCCCATTTACTATAAACTGCTGTTTTGGGGTTTAATGCATTAACCATTTAGCGCCCAAAAAGTCCTAATACTTGGGTAAAGATCTCTCTGAGAAATCTCAAATTATCATATGGAAATTGTTATTTACAGAAAGAAAAACACTTTCTAGCAAATTAATTAAGAATCTGTTCTTTATCTTCTAGTTTTTTTCCAAATGTCAGTATAGTTTTAAGCAAGTTTTCGAGGGTAGGTTCGACGTTAATCACTTTGTTAATACTTTACATGTTATCGTCGTTTTTATCGGTAACGCCTTCTCATATCTCTGTCTCTTATACAATTACATCCATTAGTATCGCCAACATGACCCGGCAACATGATTATCATTTAAATTAATCTGATGTATAGGATTTGAGGTTCCATGCTTGAAAGTATGAACTTTCATTAGGAGTTTAAAATGTGTATTATCTTTAATCCGTTTGATGAAATGCGACTGCAGACTAATTGAAAATTAACCCCATATAACATAACTTCGACAACACATATCAGTCACTAATTGTTTTTTTTTTTTTACATTTCTGCAAACTTTGCTTGTTTTATTTCATCTCGCATGCATGAAGAAAATCTTGAACATACAAGTGGAATAGTACTTTCATAGCAGTTAGACTTGGTCATAAAACATTCAAGTCGGAAAGTATAAATTCAACTAGAGAATATGGTATCCGGGTGTGTATAAATATCTCCCAATTTCCTAAGAAATTCTTCATTTTTTCTGATCAATTTCTGCAAATAAATTTTCATATTTCATTTGCATACGAGTGTGATAGTTATCTCATCAATCTGAGGAACTCTTCCTTATTGTCTATTTTTGTAAATGTTTTTTTTTTCATTTTTCACCATTAGAATTAGTAGCATCCAGAACTGTATATCCCCATTTAACAGAAGCACTGTTTATGTAGGCAAACTGTTCCCTACGTACTACTCAGAGGCCGATCCGAATTACCGTTCTCTCTCCCACGACTGGTGGACCGAATTTCAAAACAAAACAACACAATTGGAACATGAGCTGCTGGGTAATTGTTTCTCGTAATTTAAAACCAATTTCATTATTGCTACAACACATTCCTATTGCATAATGTCCTCAGGGTTCCCCTCCCTAAAATCACAAAACATGAGTAACAATCTCTGCTGAATTAGGTATATATAGGTTCGCGCTTGACTTGAAGTGAATATCCCATGAAAGAAAACTTGGTCTGGTCTGTCCTGTGCCTACATTATTGAATTGTGGAGATTTGGTACAGTATAACCCATTTTTGACTTCCTAACTTGTCTTGATTTTTGTATTGATAATTTCTACCAATTGTATCTGTCAATGTTGTATATGCATATGATTAGTATAATCTTTGCAAAGAAGACTTTACAGCAAATAAACATACTACTACTTTCTAGACCTTCTTCTACAACAGCACAAGGAATATCTTGTCTTTGATAAAGGTGAGACCATAAACTACCAGTAAGTGCCCACTCTGTCCTCAGCTATATGGCAGGAGGGGTTATCATGTGAGACTCTACTGTGTCTGATCGTCACTAATATATATAATATATATATATATATATATATATATATATATATATATATATATATATATACATATACATATACATATACATATACATATATATATATATATATATATATATATATAATATATATATATATATATATATATATATATACAAGCCGTATCTACTTCCCCTCCCGGTTGGCCGGGCGAGGGGGAAGTTATTTGTTTTGACAGATTGCTATGTGTGTCCTCAGAACTCGACACCACTCGCACCGTCTCTAATTGGGTCCGGTTGCCTCTATGTGCGCTATTTATTTGATACAATTACCAGTCCGTTACTTGAGTAATTGAGTTTCTCCGATGTCCAGCCTGGCATGTTGGCCTGAGGGTTGTTCTGGTCACTTGGACTGGACCATAGGTCAGGTTTCTGCATGGCCGATCTGAGGTCGCTTCTTGGAGCTGACCCGTATCAAGCAGAGGCAGAAACTCAGATCACAAATCATAATTGCCTGCATGCATATTGACCCATTCATTCCCAAATAGCGGATATTAACTCCTTTATTCTCAAATAGCAAAATGGGTAAATGACGTACTATTTTGTATTTGGCACTGCGTGATGAATTTAGAAATTAACTTTTGGAGGAGATGTTACAATATGTAGTTCCTATTTAGTATATTTTGATCCATAGTATTCAGGAGAACTTAATGCATATCATGTACATATATACAATACTCAAGACTTGCATTAAGGAAAACATGGAATAGTTTACTCAATGCACACTTGTACCATATATATGACCACCTAAAAACCGACTGATACAAATTCCAAACTGATCAAATCCATCTGCACTCACAGACCACCTGCCCACAAAGACCACATGTATAATCCTTACAATGGCCTTACTTGACAGGTTTGATATCTCTATGGAATCATTATTGTTCCAAGTAGCGATCAATCAGCCACTCTCACCCATTCTCCCTCCCCAGGAAACCTTTCCGATGCCGGTTACGTGAAATTGAATGCGATGGTGCATAACCCACTACAATGACAGTGATGAACATGTTTGTTTTGTCTACCACAGAGCGGAAAATTACGCATGCGCCTGTATGCAAATGCCCCGGAGGTATGTGGATTTGATGTAGGTTTCGGTCAAGTGTTATTCAGCACGTGAGGAAAATTGGATGTGATAGATAAACTTTTAATACAGCTTTATCCGGCGCCATCTTTGTTATATGAAAGGTCATTCGAAGGAATGGAAGTTTCATTTCAATCTGGAAAGATAGGCTATCTGTATAATACCTGAAAATAGGTTTCTCTACTTATTCTAGAAAGATTTAACCACATATGTACCACATATTCTAACTTTAAGTGTATGAATACCCAGCAACATAATCAATCTTTTTGTGAATTTGGGGAGGGGGACATGTGTTCCTAGAACCCCATAGCAGACATTTACCTATACAATGGGCTATACGCGGATGAGCAAATGCAGCATCAGCAACTGTCACTATGATTATCGTTACCATATTCAGCAACAGCAGCAATGCAACGAGAGCAGCAGCTGCAGTAGTAGTAGTAAGTAGTAGTAGTAGTAGTAGTAGTAGTAAGGATGAGAAGAAGAAAACGAAAGATGTTGATGATTATCCTCATGAATAATAAATATGAAGGACGCTGAAATGAGCAGGAGTAGTAGTAACACTGTCGTTATTGACTGAATCGATTCACAAATTAACGTAACACCCCGGGTAACACCGCAGCAATACAAATTACGTATAGTCATATACATACAGCAAGTTCCATACTGTGGTGATAAACAGAAACATGAACATCACGCCTAACATAAGCAAACTATTAATATGTATACCATAACTTTTTTTCGATATTGCACAGTTAAACTTTCATCACGTATAAGTATGATATATTGCTGTATTAACTATATATATCTGCCCTAACTCATATCTCTGCCTGGTACTGTCATCCCATGGTCTGCTGAGAAAGCAGGCGGCCGGCAGCTACTGTGGGGATTATAGGGAGTTTGACAGAGACAAGCGGGGAAAGTTAATGGGGTCAGTCTGCCAAAGCCTTGCCATATGTTTAATAAGTGTCTCCTCATGACATATGCGAGACAGGTTTTTGACACCCAGGGGTTCTTCCGCCACCCTCCCGTCTACCCAAGACACCCTGCCCGCAAACACACCCTGTTCGCCATTACATCAATAGCATATGTTCCTCCTAATGAGTTCCCCCGTTAGGTCAACCATTGAGGGTAGGGGTTGAGGGGTTTATGGGGTGGGGCACGTGCGTCGGAGCACCCTTGATGATTAGTTTTGGGGTATACCACAAAAAATATAATGTACGACATTCACATGTAGGTTTTGCATCAACCCTGACCATAAGTCAGGAAAAGTATTTAGAAGTTTACATGTGCATACACTGGTTTATGCAAGAGGTGATTAGTGAAGTTAATTGGGCCTATTATTAAGTGGACCACCTCAAGGTTCTTGTGCGATGTGTGTATATGGAAACACATACCAACAATATTCTTTGATTTAGACCCTCATGACACAGAGTTGAATTGAGAACTCTTTTGTTCAATATCTGAGGGACGTCATTGCATCAAATGAAGAGCAAAGGATTTTTAAAAGATATTTTCACTATCTTGACTTGGAACGGACTGCATCGTACATGTTTGGCAATAAAATTGATCTTAAAAGGGAAAGAGTATAAATTACAATCCAAATCAAGTCGAAATAAGGATATATATGTATGTATATATATATATATATATATATATATATATATATATATATATATATATATATATATATATATATTTATATATATGTATGCATCACTTTTTTAGTTATGCAGACATGAATACGGCAACCCACAGTGTGACCGCTCAAAAAAGAAACACATGTTTTAACACGTTTTATAGGTCTTAGAAAAAACAAACGAGGACCTTGAACTCTATTTTCATAACACCACATAGCCGACGCTAAAACATATGCTTTTTGGTAAAAAGTGTGGCCAGATGGGCTGTGAAAACACACCGCACCAAGGCTAGAATAGCTGCGATCATAGTCAAAGTGCCTTCAGTTGTGACAGGAAGATGGGGTGTCATCTGTATGAGAACTGACAGCTCAGGCATATTGAACTAACAGGAAGCTGGGGTGTCTCGGTGCGCTGTGGACATCTGCAATAATATTTGTCTACCTGGCGCTGCGGATCACTATGGGGCGACCTTCCGTCCACCCTTAGCCCATAGCTTCCTGGCATCCTAGCCAAAATGCTCCCTTAATATGCCCTGTAACCCCTAGGTTATTAGGGGAGTTGTCAGGATGTCATCAGTACAAAACTCTCTCTCTCTCTCTCTCTCTCTCTCTCTCTCTCTCTCTCTCTCTCTCTCTCTCTCTCTCTCTCTCTATATATATATATATATATATATATTTATATATATATATATGTATATATATATTATATATATATAGTATATATATATATATATATATATATATATATATATATAGTATATATATATATATATATTATATATATATATATATTCTCTCTATCTCTCTCTCTCTCTCTCTCTCTCTCTCTCTCTCTCTCTCTCTCTCTCTCTCTCTCTCTCTCTCTCCTCTCTCTCTCTCTCTCTCTCTATATATATATATATATATATATATATATATATATATATATATATATATATATATATATATATATATATATATATCCCAATGATTTGAAATCAAATTGCAAATGGAATCTATATAACCCATCAGTGGTCACTGCGGCCTAAAGTAGCCTCCTGAAAATGTTGTTGACAGCTTTCTGAAAAAAATGAGATTTGACAGGATGACTTCTTGAAAAATAAACATGTTAATCAGAACACTACCACTAACACTTCTCCAAATATCTTTAAGAATGATAGATCAAGTGCCCCAGATCCAGACACCAATTCACAGAGGAACTTTCAAGCATGAATAGGTTAAGGCATATGGTGATCGTTTTATCACATAAGCCGACAAAAATGCCTAAGCCGAACTCTGTTTTTTGAAAAATGTATTTATTTACAAAACATTCACACTTGTTAGCACGACCACTGGGTTCCTTTATTCAAAACATACCTTACCATCTTGGATACATGCCTCTCAGCAGGAAGCGCAGTTGTCACTGTCAATCCCTTAAGTAATGTCAATATTGCATAATTGCTTTAATTAAGATTACCCCATTTGCATATTGGGGTATCCCACCAAGAACATCTGTCACAAGATGTCAAGCCTGGTGATAATTAGTTGAGAGCGATGATTAGGGTTTAAATGGGGTTTCGTGGGCGCCCTGGTGGAGACGATTGCTAGAGATAAAGAGGGAGATGGGTTTATTAGGGTAGAGACTTAGGGACGTTTAGTCACAGTCTGGCTGTTGTGATGAGCGGATAAGTGTCAGGGTGTCTCAACTGTCTGCAGGGACAGGAGAACGGTCCAAAGACAGGTTGGGGTGACGGGATTGCAACATGCCAGTGACTTAACAAACACGCACACACATGCAAACATACATACATGGAGAGAGCGAGAGAGAGGGTTGTTAGGGATAGGAAACTGAGTAAGTGGGGGTGTGCAGGGAGTTAGAGGGAGATGATTAAATAATGAGAATGTGTGGGAATAGGAGAGAGAGAGAGAGAGAGAGAGAGAGAGAGAGAGAGAGAGAGAGAGAGAGAATGCATCGTTTAAGCCTTTCATTAGAGTCAAAAATGCTGAGAGTTGACTTATGATGGGCGTTTTCAAAATAAAAAAAATGAAAATAAAAAGTAAAATGAAATAGGTAGGGTTTTTATGTACGAAAATATACCAAACGCATAGACTGTATTCGGTTTTAGTTTTTTGCCACCCCTTTTCGGCTTGACAGTTCGCCTTACGATACAAAGTGCAATAACGGCCTATTATGATCTACCCCCAAAGAATTCACACGGTAATATTCGACAGATAATATTAATTCTTCACTCATTCCATGAGAAAATAGAAATTTTATGAAGTGGACTTCGTGGATTGATTTTAGACAGTATGCTCAACGTAACTCATTTCCAAACGTACGTGTTACAAATTGCCAAAACACATAGATGAAATGTGCCCATACTCATTGTGTTACACTTCTATATAAAAACACCAACAAGGTGCCATTTATGTGGCTTTCTTATCACCCAATTCTTATCACGAAATGCCCGGACTTGTGATATGATATTTGACAGGTAAACCCTATTTCCATTATGTATCAAAGTGTGACACATAGTGAATTGCTAATAAGGTCAACTATAAAGTAAGCGTTTGAAGAATACTATGATTTTAAAATGCACTTTAATGAACATTCTCTCGCAACAATTATGATCCATTTTTCACTCCTTTGCCGTGGCGGAAAATGCATCTGACATCATAATCGATTTCATGATGGTTTTAATCATGGACACTTGGAACTTTGCATTATATTATATTACTCCTTAACATGATACCGCTGGCGAGAGAGCCAGTGAGTGCTGGTTAAGGCCAGAGGGAGGAAATGGCCACGTTTATCCTGGGATGGAAACCTATTAGCTGCTAGAGATAAAATGTCGTGAATGGCCAGGGCGGTGTTAGGATATAGCGCTATTGCGTGTGAGTTGGTCATACATGCGAGTCGCCGGAAGTTGTCTTTATTTCCTCACTGAACACGAGCAGTCGTCATAGCCGGTGGTGAAGATAACTCATGCTACTCATTATCATACACACTATGTGACATACCCTGAGCCCATACCCTGCAACCCTCATCAGCTTTTCCTTCCCAGATCGACGGGTCTCATTTTGATATCAGTGCATTTTCATTATATATATAAAAATGTATATATATATATATATATATATATATATATATATATATATATATATATATATATATATATATATATATATATATATATATATATATACATATATATATATATATATATATATATATATACAAACATACGTACCTACGTACGTACCTACGTACGTACATACACATGTGTATATATATATATATATATATATATATATATATATATATATATATATATATATATATATATATATATATATATATATGTGTGTGTGTGTGTGTGTGTGTGTGTGTGTGTGTATATGTGTGTGTGTGCGTGTGTGTGTTTTATTTTAAAAATTTGCTGTTTTGAAGTTCAAGGGTTTATCGTAAAAAACGTTTTTACGACTGGATGTAATCTTACAGTTGCTATCCACCGTTTTCTTATTCTACTGAGAGTACACACATTTATTGAAGAGTTGAAAGATAGCTAATACTGGTATTTCCCTATTATGGCTACCAATTATGCGCTAAGGAAACATGTATATTGTATGTTATGGTAACTTTTCATGCTTACACACTCCGCGTGGTGCAAGAACTATATATGACCAAGAACCTAAATGGAAAATGCTAATTTCTTAAAATGATAAATAAGCAAAAGTCAATTGATAGGAGAAACTGTTACACTAAAAGTAGATATTGTCTTGTAAATCGCTTTGTTTCGCCACGAATGTAATTGACTTGAGCCAGGTGCGCGGAAGGCTTTATGAAAATGCAATTAAAGTCAAGTATAACGGCGAGAGTACTCGACTTCCATTAACTGTCACTTAGATGAACCATACTTACAGAGGCAACCCATTTAGCTTATAATGATAATCGCCCATAGTGCACTAGTATTGAGAGTAGCAGCTGTTCTTTATGGGGTACTCATCCACATACGTTGACACAGGTATTGTCTGCTGTCTCATTTAACATAGATTTGCACGATTCCAACATGATTATTTTGCATTATCGCAGTAAAATAACTATCGAGCTATATGCAAATTATTCATTTAAGCAATTGACTCCATTTTAACAAACGAGAGTCGCTGTCTAAAACTGGCAAAGCGTTTTGCCATTTTGCAAGTGAAAATTTAGAAATAAAATGTTATCATTTGAGGTTTTGGTGATGGGGATTTTGTGGTAAAACATTAGAACAATATTTCCGTGAGCTGTGGTTCGGAAACAATGATTCAAACATAAAACGAATCACATTTATATAGGACAGACATTCGCAATTTGCTCCTATTTGTGTTTTTTATCAGTTTTACTATTCTAATGTGAAAAATAAACATTTAAAATAGTACATACACCTGTCACGCCTTGATCTATTTCCTAGGTGAGTTGATTAACACCACTCACCTGCTGCCTTTGATGTTTATAAACCTTCAACTAAAGTGTACGTTATTCATTGTGATGCGTATATGGAAAATAACACATTAGGTCACCTTGCCTGAAGGTTCAATTAAAACGCGAATTTTTGGTCCTTTGTCCCATGATGGTTTCAGGTGTTTCGTGATGAAGTCAAGAAGAGTTTATCCGTTATGCCTGGTCTGGAGTGTGGCACCCATTATATTGTGTTGTTTGAAGTTTTTTCAGAAGCACGAGGCCACGTCATTGACCACAACAATGGCGGCATAATACCGCGCACGCGATCTTGTGGGATGGGAAAATTGGATGAAAATTAGGCATTTAATAAAAAAGCTCTCGTATCGGTTTAAAACATTGGCTTCCAGCCGCAGATGTTATATGAGCGTAGATACCAGTAATCCCCCACCTGTTTTTGTTTTATCCATAGCAGCCGATTATATGATAATGAAATGAATTGTATTGCTTTACTGTATTGCTTTACACAATATTACAGTGTCAGTTAGATAAGTTTTGTATTTCGTTACACTATAATAGACGACTCTAAAAGTGAAAACTGACTGCCTTACGTCTTACGATAATGCTTTTTTGGATTTCCACTATATGCTGCAGTATTTCTCTTGTTATTTTAATAACGCTCTTCCTGTTCCCTATCCCTTCTGTATTTTAAATAAATATTGATGTCATATTCAATAAACAACATACAGTAAAGTAACATCTACACTTATCTATATTACCATATGTCGGAAATCTGGCGATATCATCACCTAGCAGGCAATGATCATCGAGAAGAAATGGGATGCCTCTTGGTACGTTCACTTCCTACTTATATACTGAAAGTAGTTTCTAACCAGATATGAAAATCTTTACCAATTCATATACGTATTGCAGTACGATCGTCTGTTTCTAACAATGGTAATCATTCATTTAATGCATATTTCACAATCATTATAGTTCACAATCTCTAACCTCAAACCTGACTACTTAGGCATTGAGTCAATGTAATTTTGAATGCTTTGATTAAGAAATGATCCATTAATAGTTGCTTTTGAGAATTAGAAGGATGTACGTGTTCAATACTGAAAAGAATTCTAATCGGAAACAACCTGACAATTATTATCACGTATACTATTCCTGAAAGTTATCAAAACCATCTGTGTATGTAATGATCACTGGTATGACTGTGACTATCTGGACTGGCATACGGAGTGCAACAATGACCAATCCCATTATGAAGTGCGATATGTTTGTCATGTATGGGTTTCTTTCTGATTCATCACAAAATGTTTTAACCTATGAATGATCGCATCAGCCAAATACAGCCTGGCAATCTTAGCAGAATCTTCAGGCATGAGCATAATTTGGGAAATGTCTAAAGGCAAAATATTCATCAAAACATTCTCAACAACTCTCTTTCAAATATGTTCTTCATTATAATCATTCCCAATTATTTTCAAAAGTATCAAACATCCACACGACAATTCTAAGAAAAGCTCTAAAGTATCATAGGTTAAACGTGAAATAGTGTTGAGAACCTTACAGCAGGGCGTGTCTCTAGTCTTTATGTTCCACCCAGTGGTAATCGAAGAAGACAACAAGAGAAGCCTGGTTTTTGTGGCCGTGGGTTTGTTTGACATCTTTGGGTTCTGAGAACATACTTTCCGGGGTGTCATGTGTGAATGCAGATGGCTGTATTATTGGCATGTTTATATCGTGGGTGTTTTCTATGGATTCTCAAGCATGGCATGATGCACTGGGGCTTCCTGCAACCTTTCACCACTCCCTAAAGCAAGCTTGTCAAGGATGTTCCTGGGAAAGAAAGATTAAAGCCTCATCAAGTAGGAAAAACGCAAATAGGTCTTTTCTTTTTCTTTTGTACTTATGAGTATTCTCCAGCCTGTGAAAATCCTTATCTCGGTAGTTCCCATATCAGTAACATCAACACAACTGCACACTCACACTAACATACATACAAATATCTTATATGTATATATTACTATATTATATATATATATATATATATATATATATATATATATATATATATATATATATATATATATATATATATATACTAAGTATATGTGTGTGTGTGTGTGTGTGTGTGTGTGTGAAACGTTGAGAAATGTGAAATATCATTTGACTTTCTACGAAAACAAAGAGTAGAAATGTCTTACGTAGGTTACGGGGGTATCAAATACTCGCAATGCAATGCCTTATGACATATCTAAATGAAGTTTATTTGATACATGTACATTCGTAAGGTGAACTGTAATATTCAAAAGAGTGGTATAAATCTAGACATGAAAACATTATAATGTACTTGTATAATTTCACGCAGCAAAGTGCAATGGTAAAATTAGGTCACACACTGTTATCATATCTAGCATATGGTTTTCATTTCACCGCGTTTTCGTTTTTGACACATATTAATTCATTTTTGATAAAACAAAATGAAGAGCCATCGTTCACAATATCAGAAGCTTGCGGGAGATAAGTTCATTAAGTTCCCTGATGTGACGCCTTTGGTGGGAACTGCCCCATCCTGGGCGCCTGGCGCAAATTGTTTCTTTGATGGTCGCAGTTCTCGTGTGAATGGGCGAGATAAGACGAGATAGACACATATGTTGTGAAGCCGTCTCGGTGACAGTATCTTATCCTGAATCTAGGGGCAGTAAAGTGCATACAGATTAGCACAAGTGTCTCAAGGTTTCTTGCTGACTTGTTAAGGGGGAACTAGTAATTGAATGAGACATTTCCCTCTATCGGTGGCAAATTCCAGAAGTAGAATAGGCAAAAATAAGAAGGAAGAATATGCATTAACTATGTTCCTTATTGTAGATGCTCTTATAGGCAATTGTGACTTAAAGACAAAGTAGACATAATAAGAAGGAAGAATGTGCATTTATTATGTTGCAAAGTGTAGATGCTGTTATAGACAATTGTGTTATAGACAAAATAGACATAATAAGCAGGAAGAATATGCATTTAGTATGCTGCCAAGTGTGGATGCTCAAATCTTTGTGACCATAGACAATTCCCTCTATTGGAGCGAAAAAATCCGAGGCTGGGATCATAAAATGGAAAAAAGGAAAAGCATTTGTCGTTTTACAACGTGTAGGTGTTAGTTTGTGATTTGAGGACATTTCCATCTAATAACGAGGAAATACTCTAAGGTAGAGTTAGGAATTGATAGGGTTAAACTTTCATTTGCCATTTTTCAAAAATTGTAGCTGTTCATGAGTTTCGTCTTTCCCCTACCAAAGAGAAATATCTGAGGTTGAGTTCATAAAAGAAATTTGTCATTTTACAGTCTAATTATACAAATCTCCATGGTAGATTTTACGAAGTAAAAATAAAGAATATGCCTTTGTCGTTTCGTGAATGAAGCTGTTAGTAAATGTGTGATTAACCTATGGACATTGATGCATAGTGAATATTAGTGTTGGCGTGCAAAATTGTAATTTTGTTGGTAATTTAGGTAAACATGGTATCGTTTTTCCATCTCTAATAAATATTCTGCTATGTTTGTCTCATATGTATTTGGGCACTTCCATTTGCCCTCCACAAAAACTCCAATTACTTTGAACACAGCAACCATAACGACCTTACTGGTTTCAAGAAAACAGATTCAAATATTTGAGTCATTGACTAACACCCTTCCTGCCATCCCTACCACGATATAGAGGGTCACTTATCAGGGGAACCGTGACTGGCAATCTCAGACGTGACTATAGAAGGCTCTGCGTGACATAAAAGCACCACCAGCTGACCAGGCCCCATATCTTATCCCAGTCGTCCACTGCCTGATATCAACCGTCGGCCTACCCTGTTCGTCTGGCTACAGGGAGAGATATCGTTGGTTAAACATTCAAACCTGTCCTAATATCTACCCAAGACAAACATGCATAATAACGTTTGGAATACTTTGTGAATATAATAACGTTTGGAATACTTTGTGAATATTGAGTAGTAGCACGGCAGCAGCAGCCGTAGTAGTAGTAGCAGCAGAAGGCTAGCTGTAGTAGTAGTAGTAGTAGTAGTAGTAGTAGTAGTAGTAGTAGCAATTTTATGTATTGTTTATGTAGATGCTACAATTATTGTTGATGCAGTTACTGTAGTGTTTGATGTTGCTTTTGTAGTGTTACTCTTTTGACGTTAGGATTCTTCCCAACATCTTCCAATTTCGCACCATTTTGTTCCAGTGCAACTGATGCATCATCAACTATTCCTTAAACAGATATGCAATTTCTTATATTTAAAGAGGGAAATATTGTACTTGTTGAGTCAATCCAGTGAATCCACAGATTCTACTCGTATATGTGTCAAGCTTAGTATTCAGAGTGGCCTTTCAATTAAATCATTGAATCTGGGATGGGAAGCTCAGAGGGTTTCCCACAATTCGATCCTTGAAATTGATAATTAGATTAGGATTGATTTTCCAGCCACTCAGCATTCTATTACATACGGTGCTGCCATGCATTACTAGAGTATCAGTGTACGACGCACACGCCTCGTGCATCTAGAGAACGAGTCAAAATGACCCATGGACCGATCGTCCCGCTCTTCTTCCAGCGAACTGCCCTGGTCGCTATAGAATCGTTAGCCATATTTTCGTGTCTGTATTGTATCGCATCTGATTGAGAACTTTCGTGCAGAGATGTATTTCTTGGTTTCTTATCTCATGTAATTAACTTATTGTAGAAAACAACGTATATTCCAATATATTGTACTGTATTGTTTATTGACAATTCCCAATAACATACAATTTAAAGAAAGACTTTTGAAAACTATCATCCTATGAATTCTAAAAATTTGTGTCATGACTTTTGACACTCTGTTTGATAAGGAGTAGGCCTTAAAGCTAGGACCTCTTATTATAAGTGGTCTATCTGAACAATTCAATTGAAGTCCGGCTGGGTTGACTAGAAATAAGAGAAGAGAAGTCATTGGCAACTTCCTCACTTGTCCTATTTGATATTAGAGTCGATAATAGAGTATGGCGAACAGTTGGTGCCCAATGCATTTGAGACATGGGGCTACAATGTAGCTCCTCAACCGAAACCATAGGCTGGCCCGACATATATCACTTTTTTCATACATTTTAAACTTTTATTTGCAACCTGAATATTGTACCAACTCAAATTCGAGTCAATGCTGATATAGTTTTAAATTTGATCACCAAGTGGCCAAAGTGAGATTTTTTTCTTATGCTGGTTCTGGCTGGTAAGGGTGAATACCATCGGGTGTCCTCTATAATCAGCCAAAGAAGCTATCCCCTAACACCTAGGCGAACATTTCCTCATTTGATTGTATCATGGCCAAGTAAATAGTAAATAGTGTTCAACACTGCCTGGGTTCGACTTAACCTAGTGGCAGGTGTGAAGGTAATCACTGATTTGGCGTTTGACAGTGGTTTCCCTTGGTTCCCCAATTTACTCCATATCTTATAACTGGCTAGTCACGACTGAGCCCGAACATGGCAAAAAAGTGTCGATGATTATAAATTCCCTAATTTTCTAGCTAATATTGGTGACTATCATTGACGCCCGCATTAGGCCACTATAAACGAAAGTGTAACCTACACAAGGAAAGCATTAATTGTGCACATAGCCAAGGAGCCTATGAGTCAACCAATCTGGTCAACTCAGAGTTCGAAAGTGCTTGTACCATGTAAGACAGTTGCCAGTGACTTAGGGTTAAGCGGTGTTTTTCCGAGTTCACTTGTTTACTCCAACCCATAAAATTGGGAAGTCTTGATTTAACCTGAATGTGGTGGAAGAAATGATAATAATTGTAAATGGTCTCATCTCCTTCCTCCATCCTCCATACGTTCTCCCCATGAAAGCCTACTATCGTTGGGCTGTGGGCCGCCATCGCTGCCAGAGCGTGTCCTGTACGTGAAGTACTAGTGGGGCTCCCTCCGCCCTCCACTCATCCCCTCTGTGTAGACAGTTGCACCCCAGCTGCCCGGCATCTTCTGGGCACGGTAGGGTACAGGTTCCACCCCGTTCTGCATACCCTCCAGAAGGGTGCCTTATCTTACCAACTCCATAGGAGACTAGCCGCCAACCACTTATCCGGTACACCCCGTCAGCCGCTCCGCGAAGCAGAGATTGCAAGAGATAGCGGAATAATAAACCCGGTAGATATCTGCTAATCGGATGGTAGCAGTTGCTAAGCGTGCAGCTTCCTTACGCCTAGGAACACATCTCTCCACTTAAAGGACCACTTTAGCAGCGGCGATACGGACCCTGTACGTGGACAGCTTTCAGCGACACAGGATAACATAGTATGTGAAATAAGTTCTCAAGTGTACTCCAGGAATACTATATTAACATTTGAGTTGGATACTCTAGTTTGTTGTAGGAATAATATATCCACATTTGACTCGGTAGGAACTTTGAAATTCATCACCTGCTACCTGTATGAGCAGCAGTAACACAGGGAATACCTCTCGTTCACGTCTACAGTATATATAGATACATCGTCAAGAGCGACACAGGTGAGTGTATGGCTTTATGTATCAAACATTAAAGGGTATATCTTCTATTTACAGGTATGGATCACCAATCTTTTGTCTTTATTTAGTTAAGTATCACAGGTATACCTGAATGAATATACTAATATTCCACCCCGTGTTAGACTAAGTGTCATCGTGAAATTGTGTTAGATTATTTTACATTCGAAACCTATTGGTTCCAGGCTTATCTTCTAGGAATTATAATCCAAGCCAGGTTCCTATCAGTATGTTAGCATTTGTTGATTAAAAAGATCATCGCAAAAATGAAACCTAAGTAGTTTTTTCGAGAGGGAGGGGTTCAGAGGGCCTACTGCCACTCCCCCTCTCTTGCTGCTCAGGTTGGTCAACCCCGAGATGGAGTAAAGCCTCCCTAAACAGGTGGTCTCCATATGCAGGTTTATTATACACTTATATAATTGTTAGAGCAGGGAAAAGGCACAAGGTGTACTTGGTATGAAGGTGGAATGGTGAATTCCGCCTACCACATACACATATCCCTGATGTTTGTTCAGGAAAACCGTACCCTATAGTGTAAGCTGTTAGATATTCACACCGTCAACCAGTTAGCGTGTGGTCCACATAAGACTTATTTATCACTGAACAAAGTTATATTTGGTTGCAATAGGCATGAATGGGTTAAAGCTTTCTAGTAGGACTTCTGAATGAAGGCATATCATCTGAGAGTGGCCTGCGGAGAGCTAAGTGGGATTTCCCCAGGATATCAAGTGACAGGATCCAGTGATCCTGAGAGGTCCTAGAGGTCACTAAGCCATAGTTCATCCTGTTAGTGGGGTGGTGCCCAGGTGAGCTAATCATGGTTTATAGAGTTACAAAACAGCTGAGGCCACTTACAATAGGAATGCGAGAACCTTGACTCCACTCTTGTAAGGGCTTACCCCGATAGTCGAGTGGTCTAGGTCGTTGGCTGACCGCTCGCTGTGTTTCATCCCAGAACTTGGCTCGAGGAAAGTGAAATTTACCAGAGACTTGGGATACACTATTCATTGCTAGCTAGCTACGAGTTGTATGAAGTCTCAATAAGGTATGAACATTACGAGAAAACAGATTTTCGGATTCAACTTTTTCCAAAGTGATGTTTTCTTTCCACTTAGCACAATCATGCACGGTTGCGATACCCATTATATGTTTTCCTTTTTACTCAGAATTGTGTTTAAATGAGTTTTATATACATAACTGCTTAACCGTAAATGCTTAAGCGAGTTGAAGAAATTCTAAAGAAAATGAATGAAAGGTAGAAATGAACATGTTATTCCATACTGCACTCGATGATCAAAATATCCACTAAAGAATGTGGTATTCTCACTATTCCTTTTTCAACCACCATAAGTTAATCTCTTTTCGAGTGCTCTCGCATTACAATCTACTGTATCTTAAGTGAGTCGTCAATAGACGGAACTTTGGGGGCCCCCATTGTGGTGCTGGTAGATTTATAGCTCTGCCCATCCTTGGACCTGCTCATGATGCGAGCATGCACACACAGTATAGATATACATGTAGTTCACCTCCACAAAAACACAGCCACAGAACCAGTTCAGTGGAGACACGTCTGACTAGTTCTAAAGCCAAGCAAATCATATCATAGGGGTGTGGGGAAAAGACCTCCTGATTAGATATTGTATTAACAGTTTGAAATTATATTACATATCAGTTGAATAAACTTTTTATTTTGCACGCCTCATTTTTCTACTTAGCATATATATATATATATATATATATATATATATATATATATATATATATATATATATATATATATATATATATATATATATATATATATATATATATATATATATATATATATATATATATATATATATATATAAATATATATATACATATATATATATATATATATATATATATATATATATATATATATATATATATATATATATATATATATATATATATATATATATATATATATATATATATATATATATAATATTTGTGTGTGTGTAGGTAGGTAGGTAGATCGACACACACACATGCATGAACGGACATTGAAGTGTATTTCTGAAGGCAGAATGATTATTCATTACTAATGTAAGCGGGACCGACTTATACATCTATATGTTAGCCTATGTGTAAAACCAGCCTGACTTAACCCCAAATTGATATTTTTAGGTATAAAATAGGCATTCAGGCCATGTGTAGGCAAATATGACCGAGATTTCAATAGCTGTCGGTGAATGTGTGTACACTCCTGGTGCGAAATCTGACTTAGCCGCCCAGACAAGACGGGACCATTCTCCAGGCTTGAATACTGACATTATTTACATAGGCTCATGTTTTGCTGACCTCAGGAGTCTGGTACAAGGATTCCTTGTATGAGGAGTTCAGGTTTTATTCTGTGGCCTACAAGGCACGGTGAATGCCGGCTAGGTAAGGCAATAGCGCTGAATGGTGAGTTTGTCTATAACTGTCAATGATGACTGAGATGTGCTGAATGGCGTCGACGCTTGACGCACCCCATCTTCACCGGTACCCAAGAAAGCGGGATCCTATACACGGGCGCGACTGACTACTAGTCTATGGTTTACCTTAGATGCATAAATGAATGGATATGTTGCGAACGGCCAATTACTACATGCGGTGTAGTGAAGACCTCGGGACTCGAATCTGACCCAAGTGTGACGTCACTAGGAGAAAATGACCAATGGGGGCTCTCGTATCGTTTACATTACAGAGAAACTTGCGCACCAACATGCACAGAACACGACTTTTGGGATATTCGCCGCAGCCAACTTGTTTAGGTTGAGCGGCATATATCCACTTGTTTCTATTCATCTCAGACCTATTGATGTTCTTCTCTGTTCTGGTAATTATCTATAACTTTATGCCGAGGTGGTAGTTTCCTCGTATGGTCATAGGTGGCGCCAAGGGTAGTCAACCACATAAGCTAGAATCATAAGGAACCATAGACTTGGAAGAATGAATAGGCACCAGATTGACAAGTATAGAACTAAGGGTAAATTCCGTTTTTGAGTTGACATACCTTTCAGGTAACGCAAAACAAGAGTGAGAAATGATAGGCCTAAGGCTTTGCTTTGCATGGGTGCGACTGTCTCATGATTAGTTCTTCCAGTCTAGAGCGTATGCATCGGATAACATACATAGAAGTAGTTTAGATACAAAACAATATTTCTGAGGTTTAAGTGACAGGAGGGCGTTGATCATGATTGGTTTATCATTTTTCTCATGTTACAAATCGTTAGACACGTAGTTATACTTTGGTTACAAAGCAATAGTTTAGTAATGAGTAATGAGTGAAAGAAAGATTTTGAATTTGACGATTTTTCTACACTTTTTACACATACCACTCTCCTCGAAAACCTGCGCTAAAAGTTACTTGGCCATGTAAGCACTCGGGATGAAAATGGGTAAAATCCTTCTTCAAGCTTGCAGCGGCCAAAAACGGTTTGATTATTTTTAGAAAAAATATTTGAAGTGGAAATGCTCTTCACAACTCTAACTACCAGCCTCCTTCAAATATTCTGTAAAATTTTGTTTTATTTGATCATTATTTTCAAAAGGTTCATAAATCCAGACGACAATTTTCAAATTGAGCTGTTAGCAGGGATTGGCTAAAGGTGTGCCCCTAACAGGTGTGAACAGTTGATCACTGCCTAGCGATTGCCTCCAGAAAAGTCGAGTCACTCCCTGAGCAAGCTAGAAGTATCCCTTGGTCGTGACGACACCATTTATTTTCAAATGTTTCATAAATCCAGACGACAATTTTCAAAATGAGCTCTGGACATGGATCCGTTAATGTTGTTCCCCTATTAACAGGTGTGAACAGTTGATCACTGCCCGACGCTTGCCTCCAAAAGAGTCGAGTCACTCCCTGAGCAAGCTAGAAGAAGCTAGAAGCCTCCCAGTTGCTCGTCACGCCTGGAGTGAGTAATTGCCGTTTGATGTTGACGGCGACGTGCCCCGAGGGCCTGAGGCACGAATTGGGAGCGGTGCAATAAACGTGACAGGTGAGCTGAACTTAATGGCAATAAAAACTAGTTTGTGAGTTTCTTAGTGGTTCTGGATGTGTATTAAGCGCGTCTTTGTAAAAAAAAGGGGGTTGGTTGGATGGACGGGGTGTTTTTGCCGAGGGCATTCCGGTTTGAATTAAGATGCGGGCGCCTCTGCCTTGCTTTGCTGTACCCACTGACGTCTACTGTCTATAAGAGGACAATGTCACCTGTCCACGTCTTGCGATCTTCTAGACACTGGACGCACCACTGACCGTGTCACTTCGCGCCAGCAAAGGATGCCCAGTGCGATTAAAGGCTTTGTATGGTTTGCAAAAACATTTCAGTTCGAGAATGGCTAGATCTGGGCGACAGGTGTAAAGAGTCTGATTGTGCGAGTCGTCTGACGTATGCCAGCTCAGCCCCGACACACCAGCAGGGGTGTACAAATATAAAAATCCTGGAGCACACACTGTCAAGCCTTGAGCGTGACAAATGGTTTGCAAAACTTTCATATGTTGGAAGAATAATATTAGCCTCACATCCATAATGGAGACCTTGGTTGATCTATAGATAACATCATTGAAATGGTAGAGGTCAGTAGTTGAACGAAATATGCATAAAATGATAAATTTGGGAATATGTAAAGGGCTCTGTTGATCCTGCAGTCCGATAATTTGCTGAGTTTAAAACCATGCTTGATGGATCTGACCGGTCGCACGTTTTGAAGCTTCTGTCACACATGTTTGCGACAAGGCTACAGTTATACACCTCTGCCTAGACCAGGGACTGGATCTTCTTGTCAGAATCACCAAGAAATCCAACGATCCACCCAATGAAAAACAAAGATCGGGTGATAAATGCTGATGCGCTTCCACCTGAGGACAATGTTATAACCTCAGGATGGCTTTTGATTCATCCATTCATCCAGTGAAAAGTTTGGAGCTGAAATACTCCTAGTTAAATGTTGAGTCAAAGCATATTACCAGAAAAATACCAAGAAGACGTCGACCCATACAATTGCCCACTATGAAATCTAATTATGCCATCCTGAGGAGTTGAGACTCCCCAATACTCACAAAAAGTAAACCATCCTTCCCTACGAGTACGTGACCCTCAGTGCTTTTAAGCTAGCCTATATAGAGGCAGGATATGCATTATATTCTAGACTACAATATAAGGCGTATGTCTATTGAGCTTGGAGACAGAGTGGGTGAATTAGTAATGTTGGTACAATTAGCACGGGGAAGGTGGCATCAGTCAGCTCCAAACACCACTACAGGTGGAATGTGGGCATATATGCCTTTCAGTGAGGTCAATATGTTTATTTGTGGGGCGTGCACAATAAGAACGGTGTTAAATGTACTTAGTCTGTTCCGCCCCAGTGATTCCATTGTCATATCGTATGCAGATGAAGTGGTACTTTAAGTGGCAGGAATTTTCGATAGTTGTCAAGGAGTCTTTCTCTACTTAGCAGACACTTCACCCTAAAATGCTTGACGTATTCACACATGAACTAATCTGATTTCTAGGTCAGCTTTTAAGCACTTAGAATGAATTAAGATTCAATGCAATCCTTGAAAGGGGTTAACGAAATAAGAAGTGATACGGTATGAATAATGAGTGGAAATAAATAGTACCAATACACACACATAGAACTAAATTGTTGATCAATGCAATCAATTAAAAAGGGATCTAAACGTGAAATAATTTTAGCCACCTTGAATTGTATGTAGCCACAATTGCCAAATACCGGTATGCTATTTAATTGAATTGCAGAAAGGAGGCAGTTTAATTCCATATACTAATGAGCTTTTTATTTTGTTTTCAAAATGGAGAGTAGTAGTATTTTTTGGATCTAAATCTAATCACATGAAAAAATAAATTGCGGTGTGATATTTTAAGGAAAATAAATTTAAAGCTGTCAGCAGACAAGGCAAATTAATAACAGCAAATACTATGGAAAGATGTTCTGGTGTCAATATATAACACCACTTTGTGAGTTAAAAGTTTTCCATGGAAGTCATCACTTGTACTGTTTTGTTATTTACCCCAACCTGATATCACTACTGCCAGCTCTCGCTGTGTGTCTCGGGAGAGCCACCAGAGACACTTCTAGAGATATGAAGTGTGATAAGTATGCCTTGATCCGCCCATGGTTAATTAACCTCAGAAGTACGTTCAATAGTACCGTATGTTTTCACTGGGGCTCGTCTAGAGATATGTAGCATATCCCAGACAGGGATGTGTGAGAAGTATACCCTGATCCCCCCATGGTTAATTACCCTCAGAAGTACGTTCACTCTTACCGAATGTTTTCATTAATTATACTTATCACGCCTATCATCCAGTTAACTACTTATCATCACTCTTGAAGTATAACGTAAATGCCGCGAGAGGTCATCCTAAATATCGCTATCTTGCCACTGGTTTTCCTTCTTTCCTCCTGCCCCTTCTCTTCTCGTCCAATCCTCCTTCTTCCCATCACCATAGCCAAAGGTTTAAACGCACATCATCATAAAACCGTGAAATATATTCAATACATGGGTTCCTACCACACCATTCACAGTAAGATAATAACAGCAACAGCAGCAATAGTAACAGTTGCAGCAACTACAACAAAAACAACATCATCATCCTCATCATTATCATCACCATCATCGTCATCACCATCATCACCAATAACAACAACAACAACAACAGCAGCAGCAGCAGCAACAACAACACCAGCACCACCAATAATAAAACGACAACAATGACTACAAACAACAATAAAAACAACAAAGATAACTATCAAATGGTTTCGTCGTCATTATCTTCATTCTCATCATCGACATCATCATCGTCGTCATTATCATCATCAGTAGCAAGATATTCCGTACTTGCATGAAGTAGCAAAACCTGTTTGTTTCTTGCCTGCTGCTGTAAGGAGTCTGCTGCCCAGATGTAGGTATTCCACGAGAGTGAACCCGATACCAAACAGAGCCCGCGGAGCAGCAGGGCACCCTGCCCCCTGAGCCTAGTCCTACCCCCAACAACCCCCATCGCTGCATGCAGAATTTCTGGAATAACGTCTCGAGTGACGCACCCACCATGACGGAAATATACCCCATAAGCATACCACATAAATCAGAGTAAAACATACCCCACCCCAGGCATAACTGCAGTCAGCTCCTCATTCACAATCATGCAAGTCATTCGATGCTGTTTTTGAAATATCTATGCCGGAATATACGGGGTTGAGCCACCCGTGCGTTTGAACGAATGTAGTTATCATACAGGGGTGTTTTTCATTCATATCCTGTTGGCTTCTCCATTTCTCCCCTTACTCAGACTGCTCTCTGTAAAGAAATGCACTCGATTTCCTCATAGTTAGGTGACTTAGGAGAGTTTTTCCCTCATATTTTCTTTATTCTCAGACGATTAAATCTACGTACATATGCCTCGACTTCACCAGTGCCCTTATTTTTAGAACCTCCTTAAACATTGGAGAGTTATAGGCTATTATTTATACGTATAAACCCAATGCTACACACAAGGCATATGAGATATACATTGACACATAAAATATGGAAATGTGCAGTAGATAACTCAAAAATGTGATTTGTTATATTAGACACTTCTATTCAAAATGTTTCTGAATTTTCTATGAATGAATTAATTAGGGTGAATTACCAGAGCAATTCGAGTGGGGATATGTTTTGCTACTATTTGAGTCGTAATAAGGTTAGACAAATCTTAACTGGTCAGTCGCTATTGTTTTGAAACGTAGTGCCAGGATGAATCACCGACTAACCAAAGTCACAGACATTCTTCGCAAATACTTAATGGCAGAATCAAACCCGGGTAGTGGTTAGCAGCATTCCGATGCTGAGACACAATGTGCTGGAAATGTATGTATGGAGATGGAAGTAGGCAAAGTTAACCAAGGCCCCCTGAGATAGGAAATATCTTTAGCTGATCTGTAGCTGACGGTCCTTTAAGCCAGCAAATTAAAACGTAAGGAGGCAGATTGAGTGTAGGGTTCGCCCTATAGGTGTCACTGTAATAGATAGTAATTGCTTAAGGACAATAGCATCGCCCCTAGACGGCAGACAAGGACAGAGGGCGGCTGATAAGATCGCCCTGTCGGCAGGGCAATGGGCGATAGATAGGGGGAACTGCACCACACACAATACACACACACTCTAGATAGATGCGATGTCGACCCTGCTCTATAATCAGAGGATCTTTATCACAGAGATGAGCTGTTTCATTGGTGGTCCCCGCACAAGGACTGGAAAAGAAATTGAGATTTAATGTTAGGTTAGGTAGTCCTTGTACGATCAGGAGAAACTCACATTTTCCCACCGATGATCAGAATGGCTGTAACTAAGAATACATCACTTAATGGTGCATTAAGGTCATTACCGTATACAATTAAAACATGCATGTTTTGAGCCTAGATCAAGATAGCATATTGTCACATAGGCTATTACCTGCAAACTATCGTATTGGATGCTCTAAGTAGAAAATAGATTCAAGCCCTGCACACTCTTGCATGTAGGGCACACACACATAGATACACATACGTATGCATACAAACATACATACATACATACTTACATATATGCATGCATGCACACACACACACACACACACACACACACACACACACACACACACACACATATATATATATATATATATATATATATATATATATATATATATATATATATATATATATATATATATATATATAGACACATACATACATACATACATACATGCATGCATACATACATACATACATACATACATACATACATACATGAACATGCACACACGGGCGGTATGCATGGCGTCAGGTCGCCTAGTAGAGTTAACACACTTGAACACCTAACTATCACGTCTGACAATGAGAAGTATCCCATCTGGCCCTCTTTTCAGTGTTAGTTCATCAGCGCAGCCAGGTGCACGATATAGTGTAATAGAGTGAGAACGTTACATCACCAGTTAAACTATTAGATAATCGCGGAATGAACTGTTTGAAGTAGGTGCTCAAATGTATCCCTAATATAACATATTGCACTAACTGGCAAGTCCGATAATTGAGAGACACTCACGCTGTACTATCATTCGTGTGCATTCGTTAATATCTATTTTGACATTCATGTGTGAACATTAGCGCCACCTATGGAAAAATGGTGCGTACCAAATGTGCATGCAATATTTATGCTAATGATTGCCCTAGGTGTTGAGGACGGGGTCAGAGTGTTATAAGGACGTCCTCATCAAAGAGGAAAAAAGTGTCGCCAGCTCATCGGATCTCCACGCCAGAATGTGGGTCCTTGCTCCCCATATGCCGGCTTTTCTCCCCCCATTCTATAACGTCAGATCGCCCGCTGGGCTTGGAACATTAAAAGGAAAGTATGCCATGCGTCAGATGCTGTGCGGAACGGCCGAGGCCAACTCGTTCAAGACTGCTTCTACGAGAGGCCAGGGTTTTTGGGGTGTCAGGTTTTCACCGAATCCTTCTTCCTGTGTAGCTTGTAATGATAACAGAAGGCGTGATTCCGTATTCACATGCCACACTTATACACGGTATGATACGTGATTGTTTAATCAAGACAAAAAAAAAGTTTTGGACAAATATTTGTGAAATAATGCACAAATGGTTATGCACTAATTGATGTTTATTGCACACACACACACTCATATCACTAGAGACAATGGAATTTGATGTATATAAGGGGTCAGCAGTAAGACCAGAAACATTACGAGTACAGTTTCTCATTTCGCCTTTAAACAATGTGACCAGGTTGTCTACGTCCATTCGGCTGAGTACCTGGGGTAGTTCTTCACAGAGCAACAGCTATAATGGACAGGACACCGTTTTCTGTGACGTCCATACGTCTGCATGTCATGGGCTCCAAATCCATTACCAGGGAAGGCTGTAGACAACATCCCGAGGCACAGTCTGAGGGTGGGACTGTCATAGATGGAGCGTCAGTTGTCAGATTCACTATGTTATCAGTTTTGTCATAGCCATGTCGACTCCTTCTAAATGAGCGTCACTCTAGTCGACACTGAACACCACTTAGTCCTGCGGACTGTGTTTGCCTATGTATAAAACAGGAGCACCCGAGCATGGGTTGGACTGCCGGATTTAGGTATTTGCCATGCGCAGATTCTCAAATATTCAACAGTAATGTGTGTTCACCTGCTCAGCATGGGATATTCATGATCGTGTTGAATTGTGCATTTTGAATGTAACTCTGCATATCTTATTGTTTTATGATGGTGGCTGATTTGTTGTATTTCTTCTAATACTATAGAAAATATATAATTGTATGTCAACTTTTATCAACCCTATCAACAACATTACCAACAATAACAATAACAACAGAAATAAAAACAATAACAATAGTAACAACACACCAACTACCATAACAACATCAGCTTCATCAACACCACCAACAGCAACAACCTCGTCATCAACAACAAAAACAACAACAACAACAACAACAACAACACCATCACCATTATCATCATCAACGACAACAACAGCAACAATAACAGCAACAACAATGCTCTAGTATCAGTTGTATTCACACCGCCCCAAAATCACGACGGCATGCAACAGCATCACTGCTTATGACATAAGCTTTTGATCCCATCTCAGACTACCTGTAATCGTCTTCGGTATCGGCGTCCTCTTTGATCTCTTATCAAAGATACTGTTATCTTGTCATTTCCCTTGAGAAGGCTCAACAGGTAAATGCCACAACAAGTCTAATAAGCCATCACATTGTGCAATGACCCTGTATGATTTTGAGACTATGCCGGATAGCGGTCTCTTCTTACGCCGTTCTGGCACGAACATCGCCCATTAGACACGGCTGCGTGTGTAGTATATGGCTGTCGACCCAATAGCAACGCCCCGACTCAAAACACTACCAGAGCAAGCATTTATTAACCCTGCACAATTTCCCCTGGACAATATCCTAACCGCGGCGTATCTATGTTTATCGTGAGTCAATGCTTCAGCCGTGACATTTATGATCTTTCATACGAACCCTTTCTTACTTGGGAATTGGTGAAACATAAAGTTGCCATCTGCAGTGTTCTCTGAACTGCACTGACAGGATTAAGGTAGTCACAGAAGAACCTAATCCTTATAAAGGTGGCTGGGATGTGCCGACAAAGGCCTGTATCTGACCCCAATAGTTCAAACTAGTCCGGCGAACGTGAACATTAGTTACAGGCTGGGAGAATCGATCAGAAAAGCTCCGGGAATTACAACAATAGCAGCAGTAACAATAAAGCTATTTCAGAACGTTTGGAATAGATAGACACTGAATAGTGAGCTTAAAATAGTTCAGTGTTCTCCTGAAAGTCTAGAATAGCTATACAGTTATTGTATTGAAGGTCTAAAAATATTCTTGTCTATAGGCTCTGTGTGTACAAGATATGCTCATCATACTTCTGACTCTTGCAACCATGTCCTGAAAATCGATGATAGTTCATAACTGATTACGAAGGATTTGAAGAGTTGAGGTTCAGATAGCCTAGACAAGTTATGGGCTGGCCCTGCAAATCCATAATAGTTCGAGAATCCCTAACTAAAGGATTGGTCCTAATAGTGGAGGACTGGTCCTAGACGTTTAAATATATAGGTCCTCATCTAGGCAGCCCTCAGTATGATGGTCTGATAATGAAAGTAGAATAGTCAAGGACTGGTTCTAAAACCTCGAAACAGCTAGAGTACACACATTTAACTGCTGCACCAGTTGACCAGACGTATGCCAGTGTCTGTTTGTACAGACACTCATGGATAACATGTCAAAAAATAAGCCAAGCACAGCAATGACCTACGTCGTTTGCTAATCAAAGCTACGTTCGATTTTGAGGTCATTCATGTTTCCATTCCCAGGATACTGGGTAGCAATCGTACGTGGGAGAGTCGACCGGATGTGCAGATGACCAGACGTGCACAACACTCGCACATCAGAGCAGGATTCAAACATCATTATTGTAGTTAAAAGCCTGTTCTGCAACGGCAAGAATAGACGGCGCAAGGCCAATATCAATATTGACATACTGAACTCTCTGATCCTGTCAAAACCTTGTCCTATAAATATATTACTTTTAACAGCTGCTTAAATTGTAAGGATAATACATGTGGATAAATCCACTCATCATTCATCACGGGCAGGTGCTGATTATAATCTCTTATATAGGTATTCCATACAATGGTAAGGATCTGCAACATTGTAGAAATTCGCTGACCTACACGATGCATGCTGGACTGTCAAATGCCGAATGTGAATTTCATTGATCCATTTGTGAGGACTTTTTTAATTGATTAGAAGCATACCCTTGAATGATTTAATTATTTACAATTTACCTTAATATAAATACAAAATTCAATTTCAATTTAGACTACGTGTATAACTGTGCGCCAAAGGCTGGAATATGTTAAGGTCAAGCATCGTTTACTTGCTTTACCTTTTACATTTCATTCGATATCGAACGAACTCGTTTCGGGACATTCCAGTTAGATAAAACGTTTTGAGCTTTGTTATATTACAGAAAACATCTATGCATAATCTGTCTGAAACGACAATGGCCACGAATGAACTACTAGCAAACAACACGCAGCCACAATGCTTCAAATATTTAGTCCTTTTAATACGTATACAGTATGTGCCGCTTTTTCATACAGTACTCATTCGATCTGCACGCGAGAACCCTGGAATGAATTATCCAATACAAACGTATAATAGATCCAAACCAACAGTAAATACCTTTCTATTAGCAAGCTTTACCTGCATGTCATGTATCCAGGACACGCGATTCTAACCCCACTGGTTGGTTAACTATAGGAGCGGGAATCCTCCTTGAGGCTGCTTATTATCCATATATGGAATATTACAGTGAGATGAGGAGCTACTCATAGAGAATGGTAGGAATTTACCACAGAGACATGAAATGAGGAGAATGCATAGAAATGATACATTCTCAGACCACCTGTGGGCACGATATGGTTATACAATAGGAGGAGATGGGAGGTCTTGCGGGTGTGTTATCTTGTCTGCAGACTAGCGTGTGGTATTCCATTCAAACTCAACCAATAACAGATGTTCTCCGAGAAGCACACACACACTCTATTGATACTGTTGCTTTTCATGTGTTTTTATGAAAAATAGTTTGTCTGCACGCTTAACGCTTGCCACTCTGTTTAAACGTTTTGTTATTCATTGGGGAAGATCTGACTATTCTAAACACTGTTTTAGCCTAAATATGTAGACTATAAACTCATGATCATCTGGATATGGTAGATTAAGTGCTGGCGTCGTCGCCAGGTGGTTGGCAAGGGATGAGTATGCCGTTTGAATCCCCTTTTAGTTTTAGAGTTGGTCGCCAGGTGGTTCTCAAATTTTGCTGGTAACTAAGTGTGCCTGGTATGTATAATCACCCCTTTCCCTCTGTCCCTTCTAAAAGTGATACATAGGAATCGAGTACTGACCGTTAGTATTAGATCAGGTACAAGGGTACAGTCTAATATTTATAAAGATAGGCTGTTTAAGATGTTTTAATTTAGTGAAAGGAAACGCCCTACATTGACATAAATTGTATTTACAGTATCAATGGTTTTCATTAACAGGGCCATATAATTGTGCACTTTTTCCATCCTTTTGTATTTCCGTGATGATTTTGGTTTTTTATAGATAGGTGTACTCTGTGAATGGGTAGTCTGTCGCACAAGTTTAAACAATAAACCAAAAACCCTATTTTATCACACCTACTTAACTTAAAGTCAGACATGCTGTATATCTATGGTTTTGATACATTTTCATGTCGTTCATATAGCAATTCTTATACTAGATTTGAACAAGTTTTCTTTTAGTACAAGGGTTCTCTTATCGTAAACAGACATGTAGACGTGGATATTGCTTACCGCCTAACTGCCTATTCTTGACATGTATTTCAAGACTTCTAGGCTACGTAGCAGTTACAGGTGAAACTCCTGACCTGACTGGCAATTATTTTTCACACTCTTAAAACGAAGTTGAACGGGAGCCCCATATAACTAACTATATTCTATCGTCACTGCCTATTTTCTCGCATGCGTTTAAATTAACTTGGACAGCTGCAGTAGTGAGAGACATAGCGTGAAGTCAATGTGCAATGTGTAAGACCGCACAGCCATGGAGGCTGTCCCGGTTAAGTCAATGACCTCAGGTGTATACATAATACGGTCAATAAAACACTTAAGATCTGCGATACCATCTCTTTCTCACAGGAAAACAAGACCTTTAAGAAGGTGCCATATTTCCATTCTCCATATATAGGGTCAAGGAACTGGTCACGAACGGTGCCCCACACATTCGGACAGATGTGGGGCAATCACTATCCAATTTCTCCACGATGTATCAGCTAAGGAAAGGCACGTATCACAAGCATGTGGCCAAGGGGCCTAATGACTATCAAATGAATGGGAAGGACAATTGACCATCACTTGGTCGCACACGTAAGGAAGCGGCCTGTGTCCGTCCAGTGTTCATAGTTGTTACATTAACACCTTGTCTTGTCAGTGGTAACCAAATAGCTTTTAAGCCCCTCTTCACGGCCTGACAACTCGGCAACTCCACAGTGTCAAAGGCTTTCGCAAAGTCCTTAAGTGTAGAAAAGAGGTTTATTTTTGGACTCTCTCATATGGTTTATCCATTGTAGTACTTTATCGAAAACATCAAAACAACCATTTATAGCTGACCAAAACATTCCTTCATGAACTAAACATGAAAAACATCCCTATTCTGAGCTGCAAGCAGCATAACTAGTTCGAGGGCTACACTACTATAGTAAGCATGTATTGACGAGCTCTGCTGTAGTGATGTGAGCCATGATATACATGTACCATTGTACGCATTTGAATATTCAACACGGCATTATTCAATGCTGCACATCTTCCTGTTTGGTAAATACTAGTATTAGAACGTTGGACATCTGTATACATGGAGCATTTATGTATATCCTATGAGTGTTCAATGTATACCTATTTAATTGTGTCTCTGCCATTATAAACAAGGGATATTCAGACAGATGCATCTCACGGATTTCTTTACCATAGTACCAGGTCTTCTTGCAGAGCAACAGTAAGTGAATTATATTGTTGTATGTGTCTTCTAATGTTTTCAATAATTTCCAAGTTCCAATCAGTACACCGGTATGGATAGTCCTTGTATACTTTCCACGGAAAATATATATGTAATACAGCACTTGGTTCGCTTTAGATGTAGTCGATGGTTGATCGACCCAACTCTGATCAGATATGTTTTACTCCAACATAAGTCTGGTTTAACTTTAAGAACATGCAAAGGATATTTTGGTAGGATTTCTTTTTACGTCACTTTTTCTCCCACATTACGGTTCCATCGAGATGCGAATCCGGACAGTGTAGATAATTAGAGAAACTACACGAGGTCGGTGACAGACCTTAGACCACTCGGCTATAGGGGTGGACCAGGCAATATATTAGAGATATGTTAGCTCGATCTCCAGTCTTCCTTTCTTCGCTCCCAGAAGTAAAAGCGTGTGACAAACACCCTTTGAGTGCAAGGGTCACTCGGTAGGCGTACGAATATGTGAGAAGTCATTAGCCAGCCTGCAGACCAATATGTCAGGGGGATTGTGAGGGTCTACTGCGGGAGGCTGCACTATCAAAGGTTGGCATGGTACCTCCAGGGAGCGTGAGTAATATACGGACCTGCTCACCTCCCAGGTATTGTACCTACCTGTGGTGCCGTTGTCATTACCGTTTCCTTTCATGTATCATGTAGTATTCAGGAGCTATTTAGAAAGTCAAAAAGCGTGCAGGAACTTTACGGGCAGCGCGGCCCCTGACCGGGGTCTCCTGTAGCTTTTCTTATCGAAACAGCTACATAAAACGTTCTGTTTGCAGAAATTTGATCTGGCCTATGATCTCCATTCATTCATTCTATCAACAAACAGCACTCTAACCTTTTATGCATGGCAGTCTGGACGGCCAGTATATCACAGATTCTCTGTCCCTGATTCAGTCTAATGGTCTGTGATGCGGAGAAAAGCTTTGACAAATGGTACACCGCCTGTTTTTATAGGAGTGTCATCCCGGGGGTGATGTGACCGCCCACCCTCCTTCGTAAAGAAATCTAAAGAGGGTGTGATAATCTGGCAGATGTGGATAGTGCAAGGAGGCAGCAGAGAAGCCATTATTACTCGAAAGGGTGCTTTAGTATGGGATCATGTGCATCATCAAATTAACAACGTCTTAACCCATTGTTGTGTATAGTGAATGCCCCAAGTAGCGTGATGAATTTTGATGAAATCTTGCAAGCAATAGCATTGGTGGGAAAATATTTGATGGGAAAATGCTAATAAGACCATTGCCAATAACTTAACTCCAATTATTCTGTAAACCATTTCAATTTCAAAGTTAGTGTTGTAAGTAATACAAATGCAGCCGACAACCTCTAGAGGAACTTTTAAGCATTAATGAGCCAAATACAGAAATAAGCCGTTTTTCCTGAGACAGAGTGAATGCCATCATAAATTAGCTGGTTGGTAATGTTAAACTGGATGGATAATTTGCTGCTTTTGTAGCAGTGAATGCTTCCAAACGATGCATTTGTTATGACCACATCGAATACAGTATGGCAACATATGATATCAGATTCAGTTGAGATTGGCAATATCAAAAATACAAGCCATGCCAAATGGTGAAAATGGTTAAAGTTGCTAGGTATGTTTGTGAAGTGGGTTGTATTTTTCTCTTACAGATGGTTTTTAGATTGCTGGATTGGAAAAGAAGCATTTGCTTCTTCTCACCCCGGGTTCAAGATGATAACACATCTTCATTCTTTCCATAGTGCAAGTGATCTTGTTAGGTTTCTGCAGCTAAATATTTACACAAGGATCCACGTTTCTCAGATGACCCCAGTCGGAAGGGACACACAGACATTCCTCTTGAGGCTGTTAACCCTTTCATGCATACAGCACCCAAAGCGCCCTGAATATTTGGGTAATCTATTTTTCACTCGAGTATTTTGGTGGAATAGTTGTAAGAGAAATTTCTGTCAGAACCCTTTCAACAACCTCCTTTAATCTTATTGTGAATTTATGCTTAATTTCCAAGTTAATCTCAAAAGTATCATCGATCCAGACGACATTTTCCAAGAAGGTCTCCAGGCATTAATGGGTTAATAGGCCTGCCTACATTGAGGTACCACGATGGGGTAGCGCTACTAAGTGGGTTCTTTACGTTTTTAGAACAGAAGCTTGACAGGGATATATACCCAGGCTGACAGTGGGAGCAGTTCGGGACAGTATATTGAGAAAGCTTGGCGGGTCGTGGAACTGAAAGCAGTTTAAAGGAAGACAGAAGCACTTAATTGTATAAACATGATATGCCCACTTGCCAAACTGTGTTCGTAGGTAAGCCCAGTATTGGAAGTTAGCTATGTTTTAAACCACCCTGGATAACGTAGATTTAAGATTGGGGTTCGGGGGATAATCAAAATTTAGTACAATAAAAGTGGGGTTAAAATCTAAAAGTCTGTGTCCATTTTCAGACAGTAGTAGATGTCTCCTGATCATATTTAAATCTCAAATTGAATTTTGCTCTGGAAAGCAGTTTGTCATTTCTTGAATAGTCAATATTTGTTCAAAAATGATAACTCATCAGCCTTTTATATAGTTTTTCACATAATATGCAGTAAATTGTCACATTCTAGAGAGCCTCTTTGACATGAAAAGAGACATATTGTTATTAGTTACATAAATGCATTGTGCAAGAACCATCAGTTGTTTCGGTACAGCAATCGACCGTAAAGATGAAAGGCTGCTTGTCTCATGTTTATGAGCAAATACAACATGCTGCATACCATGATATGTCATGCTTGAGACAATACTGTCTGTGAACAAAGGAATTAGCAGGAATCGATGAGATACTGTTGTGATGATGGCTGGACTGATGGGTAGCAGAAAGTCATGTCTCGTCACACACACGTCCTGTTATTCAGACAAAACACGGCCTGCTACAAACCCTTTGTTTATAAATACGTCAATCACAATAGGGTAAACATGGCAACATAACAGGCGAGGCGTGCTCTTACGTCAACTATGAGATGAGAGGACAACCATATATCTTTCAGCTGTTTCAGTAAACTAATGGGACAAATATGCATTGAAGGAATTATATTGGGAGTAACTGTTTATCATATTCAACTTCTAGCTCACTTTTTAGTTTTTTTACCCTATTACTATAATCTCTGCGGTGAAATTACATAATTGAATTGAGTTGACTTGTTTCGAATTCCTGCTGGGACACGTGAGAATGTTGCCAGTGACTTGGAATCAAGCGGTGGTTTTGGCCGGGTACTACGGTGGCCGCCACTACTTACAACTGACTTGTCATGTATTAGCCTGACTATGGCAGAAAATTGACAATAATCGAAATTCAAAATCACAAGTAAATTGTACCATGTTACATTATGGTATCTTGCATGGTATCGTATTGTATAGTTTGTAGAGCACCCTGCCTGGGTGACTCATTTGTTAAACGTGAAACACCCCAAACATGAGTATATAACTTTACACTACAGGCAATGTTATACAGGTCATAGCTTTACAAATTACGGTTAATAACAAGATATGAAATATTCTAGGGTGTTGTATTGCTTATATGTACCTTAAAAACCATAATTGTAGCATTTTACCCCAAAATACGTTTTTTTAAAGTTTACTGCGATTTCATTTTTAATCATCTGCAGTAAAATAATTTGAGGTAATCATGCATATAAATGAAAAGCCATGAATAAAAAACTTTACTCAGATAGGAGACTCAGTACTTTGTTCTTTGTTTAGGCAGAGAAATACATCCCCTTGAACCGCAACGCCATAGGCACAGCATGCTAGCACCTAGGGTATGTGCGCCTCGGGTTACGCGGTGTAGCCTTGGTCACGTGATCTGATCTGTGCAATTAGCATGCAGCATCCTTTCTGGGTCAGATAGTTGCCAAGGAGATGGGAGGCAGCGACATTTGATGATGCATGGACAGTGCCCGATCCCGGTCTACTCATCTCAGGTTTAGGAGATGGGTGGGTAAAAGTGTACGTTTTGGCCTAATATACACTGTATATAAAGCTCAATGCTTGAACTTCTTCAAACTTGTTCAGCAACGTATTCGAATTAGGTCACCAACCTCTTCAAATGTCCAGACGTTGCATGTTAGGCCTGAACGGGTTAAAAACTCCAAGTCTTAAAAGCATCCAACGACCCCCGTTATTCCTTTATCTATATATATTCTTTCATCTCCCCAGCTCTGGGCCCCACTTTCCCATGCTTACTGTTTACTGGTATTATCCCCCGGATCTCTGCACCGCATCGATTTCCGCCCGCAGCCCCCTCCTACCCAAAATACTGGGTCTTTATCACACAACCCCGGGCACGACCTTTATCAGCGTATTATCTGAATATTTGCCGCCTAATTACCCTAAAGCACCACTTCACGCTGACCTTTTTGGTATTATTTTTTGTCGTTAGACAGTGACCAGGATTAGCTGAAAGGGAATGAAGGTGTTTTAGACTCGTCACTGTCAAAAGGGGTTGTTCTTGTCCTGCCGGGACGGTTCATTAGAAACTCGCCACTAAAAGAAGGGCAACCTTTTGACTGCAGCTCGCTCACGAAGAAACAATTCATTAACGAGACTACGTTCTCAGGAAATTATCGTCTTTATTCATCACTTTTCAGTTATTCATACACCCAATTACCTTTAATTACCGAATCATCCAGCCGAGATTTTTCTTGGGGGTTATTTCTATTTTCATTCTTAAGGCCCCTTGTTTATGTCTCAGTGCCTTAAGGATCTGGCCGAGTGTTTTGTGTTAGTTTTTCTCTTCTTTTCACAACGGTACATTTCTATTCCCAGGCACTTAGAGAACCAGTATCGCCCTGGATTGGCACGAATCCAATAATAGGGTTTGTACCTGCCCGTATAAAGGTAGGTCCATATCAAATGGGTTCCGTGCACAGTTTGAAAGGGTGTTGATCGTTCTGGATTAATCTTTTCATGAAAGTATTTTTTCTAAATTGGAATTAAACCTGGTTTTAAGACTAAATAAATTTATAATGATGATGATGATGATAAGTATACTTTTTTGTCGTTGCTGTTATTATTACTATTATTATTATTATTATTATTATTATTATTATTATTATTATTATTATTATTATCAGATATTTTGATTAGTAATACAGCTCTGTTACTATTATTATTATTGTTATTATTATTATTATTATTATTATTATTATTATTATTATTATTATTATTATTATTATCATGTATAATAATGATATCTACAACTTTTGAGATAGGTATAACTACTTGCTTAAACAAATCGTATGATTACCACTTAGCACAGGGTACTCTTTTTGCACACGGCACACCACACACTACACCACCACCACCCCCCCCCCCCCCCCTCCCTCCCCAGACACACCTCTCCATCCCTAAGTCGGGCAACGTTCTGATTCTACTTTCCAAACAGAATGTGACAGGGCGGTATGTCTCAAAACCACTTTACCATAATGGAATAAACATACATCCTATTCGATAGGTCCGGATGATCTCAAAAACACTCGAGTCAGGATTCGATTACAAATGCGTTCTGAGAAGGGCACTTGAGAGCAGTATTGGGTTTGAGTGGTGTCGTGAAAGAAGGAGTGTTCTGGTTTATTTACCAGGCGCCAGACAGACACAAAGCTCCATGATAAATGCATGTGTGCTAAAAACATATCCAAACACTGCTACCTGGCGCGGTAAGGCGTATGCTGGCCGTTTTCTTGTTTGTGTTTGATTTTTGTCGCATTCAGCAGAATCACATTTCCCTACTCTTCTATGGAAGATACCGCGGCTTATGGGTTTACGTTTTCATGTAGTTAAAGCTATGTAAGAGCACTCAAGAAGGACATTTTCTATTCATCCATGCGCCACAGTAGTTTTACATGTACTAAGCGGCATGTTCCTCAGGCTATCAATCTGAACAATCAGTTTTATGAGTTATATTTGGAAAGTCAGTGTTTTCGCCAAAACGTCAGCGTTTTTGCTGTGATATAGGTGTTTTTGGCAAAAAGAGCAGAGTTAAGGGGTCATTTTTAGAGTATTAGTAGGTACGTGAAAGATCCCTGGTGCAAATCTAGTCCATGACGGAAACCCTAAAACAAACACTATCTCTTAACCACACTATATATTGGCCGTCACGCCCGCTGTCGGCATGAGTGAAGGTTGAGATTCTTTACCTGGTTTGTTTACTGTAGAGTCAGGGAGGGACAGGGTACGTCTCTGTCTGGTCCAGGGTATCACTACAGACCAGGCTCGGTGAATACTTAACTCATCCATGCGTATTGAGCGCCCTAAAAAGATTCCATTTTTGTAAATCACTACTGACCAAAACATCCCTAGTTCTTGATTATACTCAATATCATCATGGGTACAGTCGATTTCTTTTTAACCCTATAATGCTTCAGAGTTTCTGTTCATATTGTCGTCCGGATCTTTGCTACTTCTGACACTCACTTGGAAACCAAGCATACTTTTACAAAATATTTGAATGAGAATGGTGTGTTGTGTTCTGAATAACAATTCTGCTTGAAATATTTTCCTAATTTTGCTCTTGCCTGCGAGATTCTATCAGAATTCTCAGGCTGTTGTGGTACCACAAGCATGAATGGGTTAATAAGAGGTGTAAGGACCACACACACCAGTGATCAGCTGATCTCCGTAAGCCTGGCGAAGCCCAGCGCTGAGCAGGCTGAATGAGGAGAAGAGATAGTCAGATGCGTTTTAGATAAACTCTGATACAACTGAATGCCCTGAGTGCTGAAGCGTATTGGTGTAACCCTACTAACTACACGTGGGAAACACTGCATGGGGCGCGCACAAGCAATGAAATACACCTAATGAAATACACACACACACACACACATATATATATATATATATATATATATGTATATATATATATATATATATATATATATATATATATATATATATATATATATATATATATATATATATATATATATATATATATATATATATATATATATATATATATATAAAGTAAATGAACTGGATGCATCTCATCCAATAATCTCAACCAAATACTTGGTGATGGTAATCATGGTGATTTGTGTTAATAGCCACAATGGTAATGATGATGATCATCATAATCGTTTATAATAATGACAATTGATCGCCATGCTCACCAATTAGAAGATGATGAAGCAGAAGAAGAAGAAGCTGAAAGAAGGAGGAGGAGGAGAAGAAGAAGAGAAAAAAAGAAGATAAATAATAAACAGAAATAATGATGATGATGATGATGATGATGTTATGATCGGATCATAATCCTGATAATCATGATTATCCTGCTCCTCGTGATCCTGACGACCAAGGTGACGATGATCATGATCATGGTCCTGATCATCATAGGCAAGGTCATGGTGAAGGAATAGCACGAAACAGGGGAACATCCACTGCTTCAACGCTGCAGTCTTACACGCATAAACGAGAAAGTGATCTATTTAGTTTGCTCAGGTGTTCAGCCAGCATGCAACCGTCAGAGGCATTAGCAATACGAGCAGTCAGATGTGTTGGAGATATCAGATGAATTGGATAACATACGCGCCAATAATAGAGGGATTCAGCGCCTGGGAGGGGTGACATGGTGTAATTACAAGCAAGGGAGAAGCTTCACGATTACACATATCAGTCACGTATCTACTGCGTCTGCTGACTTTCAGGCAATTATGTGGATATAGCCAGACAGCCACCTGGCCAACAAAACAGACATTGGGTGTATTCACACCTTTTCCGTTGGGAGACTGAATCGTGATTGTGGATTGGCATTTTGGAATTTCATTTATCGTTACTTCTGATATTATATCATCCTATTCAGATCTGCAGTGTACACGTGGTCGGGAAATGTATGAAAAACAACACAATATTTTAGCAATATTTGGATGAATGATGATGTTCAAGTTTGTTTTAACAACCTGTCCTTCATAGTTTCCTCTATGTGTGAGGTTATGCTCAATGTTCGGTAGCGAACTGAGCAATCCTAATATAATTGCTTTACAACTTTATAATCGTGACTACCCACATGCTAATGGTAGAAGAAAGCAAGAGAAACAGAAACCAAAACCCAAATCACTCGTAACTTTCTCACCTCGCTTACTTTGAGGCAATGGAGAGAGGCGGCGAAAATTCATGGTAGCGCCATGGACTACACAGCTATAAGGATTACCCCCTCCCCCCCCCCCCCCCCCCCCCTCCAAAAAAAGAAAGAAGGACGGCTTTTTGTTTCAATCTATAGGTGATCATTGATGCTATAGATTACCTCATTTGGTACTACCACCTATGCTACGTTTCTCCAATTTTCCAAAGTGACTGGTGCCTTCATGTGGCAAAGACCCAAGGGGTTGGCACTCAGTACTTATTCAGCTGGGACTATGCCATTTCCCATGTTCTCCAAACGTCTTGGGTCATGCTGCTTAAAGAGGAATTTACTCGTTTTGATAGCTTCAATCATTTTGCATAAGCAGGGCCAAACTTTGTAACTAAGCACACTGTAATAGAGGTACACACCTTGTACCAGAGAGAGAGAGAGAGAGAGAGAGAGAGAGAGAGAGAGAGAGAGAGAGAGAGAGAGAGAGAGAGTCCCGATTGATCTTCACAACAAGTGGTCTTCAGACCATGTTTATGACGTATAGGGGATTAAGTTAATCAGAGAGAGTTTATAGAGGGATTTAGATATACAGAATGTTTCATATAGCACGACTATTTGGCAAGAGCTTGCACTGTGAAGAGTTGTATTTGAAATTTGGATAATCTTTACTTATTCTGCCAATTTGCTTAAGCAAAATCGGGACTCGCCAATTGTAAGTTATGGACCCGACGAAATCCACCGTCTAGCTAAGTAAAGTCACCGGCAACCTTCTGACGTAAACCGGCAGGGATTCGAACCCGGGCAGTGAGTGGTGAGAGGCAACGTGCAGTCAGCAGCAACGCCTTAGACCACTCAGTCATCAGTGCATACCCTGCGTGTGTCATGTCAACCCTTCCAGTTCTGAGGCTACTTTCGTCCAAAGCGCAAGGACGCAAAGATTTTTGAAAACCATTTAAACCTTGTCATGTTGGTATTCATTGGACCCATGTGCCAGGGCTCCGGTCATTCTTTTAGGTTTTTTTGCATCACTTTGAATTGGCTAGATTAGCCACCAGCAGCACAAGGGTTAAGACTCTGGGAGTGCCCATAAGGAGAGAAAGGGTTCCCTGTGCGTGCCAAGACCTAGTTATTAGTTCTGGTATGTCGACGTCGTTTCGTGTCAAATCCTGCTCGTTTTCTTCTCTTTTTATCAGGCCTGCTGGGTAATTATACGAGCTGAAAGAACACTCCACGATGCCTCAGCACTTTCTCAAAGAACTCGTGCCAATTTCCACGTCACTCGATCTAAAGCAGGCTTGAGGATCGCTCAATTGAAATCCACGATGATTTCTGGTAATGAGATGCATTCA